>OZ038492.1:5157283-5182283 GCA_964036315.1 Acanthosepion esculentum | reverse complement strand
TTCTGTAGTTGGCCATAATGGTTGTATCACTGCATTAGTCTTTACACCAAATTTACACTACCTCTTGTTATTACTGAAAGTCAATCAGATATTTTTCCTTAAAGAAAAGTTTTACTTGCAATAATAAATTGCACAATCCATATGGTTTGTATTGTCTGCTTTTATTGTCCCCAAGGATATTTTGTTGACTACTTGTCAGTGACAGGCATGGTTGTAGGGTGTCAAAGAAATTTTGGAGAGAGTGAGACTATTTTACCAGGAAATCTTGCCTTTTTATTTTTTTGCTGATTAATCAATTCATAGGTTAATGAAATGCACTACTGTCTATTTTGTCACTGTTAACTGACCCTATCAGATATAGTGTATATTCTTTTATCTTTCTTTTTTTCTTTTTTACACACAAAATTAATCAGAAAAGAACTCATTATTTACCCCAGTATATTTTGTAGGCCAGTATCCATTCATATTTTCCAAGTACCTCATAGGAAGGTACCTTCTGTATAAACCATCCATAAGGAGTGCTGGATATTTGCTCTATGATGTTCATATTCACTGGTCCAACAGCAACAACAAACACTTTTACACCTGTGTTTTTCAAGAATTTGGCTTGTTCAATCATCCAAAATAGACCATTGATCTTGTAACTGGTGACAACAACTGCAACATGCATGACATCACGTTTCTTCATATAAGCAGACTCGGAGACGGAAGTCTTGTCAAAGCCAAAAGTACCCATTGGAGGTCGATTTCTTTGCTTGTGTGGCATGTTGTCAATGTTTCGGAATAGTTTTCTAAGGTTCTGATCATCATCCAAGTCGAACTCGTCTCTCACCCATGCATTATAAATGATGGAACCAATTTGCACATGGCTGGGACCAATTCGGAAGTATCTGATGACAGATTTGATGAAATTCTTTACATGCCAGAAGTTCCTCTTGCCAATTATATTGGGTGAGTCCAGGATAAACATAATTTCAATTCGAGCTGTGTTGTAACCTATCAAAACAAAAGAGAAAATACTGAATATTTTTTTAAAATCAGTTTATGAATAATATAGAATATCAGATCATATAAATATATTTACAGATGCAAATAAAATTATGGAAAAATTATGAAATTTTATTTACTATACAGAAAAATTATGGAATTCTACATATTCTTATGCAGGAAAATTATTATTAAATTCTAGTTATTATATGGAAGAATTTTTAAGTTCTAGTTAAAATTATAAGGAAAAATTATTGTTAAATTCTAGTTAAAATTATAAGGAAAAATTATTGTCAAATTCTAGTTAAAATTATAAGGAAAAATTATTGTCAAATTCTAGTTAAAATTATAAGGAAAATTATTGTCAAATTCTTATTAATATATTATATGAAAAATTATTAAATTCTAATTAATATTATATCAAAAATTATTAAATTCTAATTTATATTACATGGAAAAATTATTAAATTCTAGTTATATGGAAAAATGATTAAATTCTACTTAAAATTATAAAGAAAGGTTATTAAATTCTTAATATTATATGGAAAATTATTATATTCTAATTAATATTATATCAAAAATTAGTATTAAATTCTAATTAATATTATATCAAAAATTATTATTAAATTCTAATTAATATTATATGGAAAATTATTATTAAATCCTAGTTAATATTATTTGGAAAAATACAAAATTTTATTTAATATTATATGGGAAATTATTATGAAATTCTACTTTTATTAAATTTTATTACATATGAATATTGTCACAAAATTCTACTTACACAGAAAAATATTTATAAAATTCGGCGTAATATTATATGGAAAATTATTATGAAATTCTACTTATTAGATAATAAAACTAGCTGAGGTACCCTGAATTGCCCGGGTGTACATGGCTGCAATTTTATACCCCCCCCAATGTATACCCACACCCCACTGTCTAGAAATTTCTGCCTGCATCTCTGCTTGCATACATCATCAGTTGGTATACTATCCTACTCTCCAACCTGTATCATTTTTATAGTATGTCTTTTGCAAGTGTTTCTACTTAATAAAGGAATTACATTGATAAAACCACCTAGTGTGGCCATTGCTCAGGGTTAAATTGTTCCAATATTTTAGATATTCCGTAAATTTCCTATGGTTGTAATAACTTTCAAATAGTATTGCACTATGAACTAATCTAATAATCAAACAAAAACAGGGATGAAGCAGCAGAGTTTCATTCAACTGCCATTGAACGTCCCCTCACCTCCTTCTTTGCATGTTTACTGTAAACCTGGGGTTAATAAGAGGTTCTTTGGTAATTTTCCCCTTTTAACATTTAAATAATACTTCTCAGACAATCTTTTTATCAAAGTTTATTCGAATGCCAATTTAGGAAGGAATCATATAAAGAAACTATTGGCTAAATAGCAAAAGCCAATTTTGGACTAGTTTATCACAGATTTTGTTCACTTAACTGAAATAATCTAAACCAAACATTCACACAAGACAATTTTTGTGTCATGTAATTTACATGGCAAATTTGAAAAGCATTGGATGAAAAACCAGGGACTTATGGCCAAAAAACACACTTCTTGAACAATTTTTTGTTATACGCAGGGAGGTGAGTAGGACTAAAACCACACTATTTTATTTATTGCATGATGGTAAATTTTTTGCAACATTTGAAGAAAATCAAATAAAAAATGAGAGCATTATTCAAGTTTTTATATTAAGTAGTACAAAAAAACCTATTTTTTTGCAATCTTTTGTGTGAATCGAATGTCACAGGCAAACAATCAAGCACTCTGCATGAACCTCATAACATGAGCGGATGTTTTGCATTAAGTGCAAAGAACATCAGCTCATCCAGTAAAATTTTGTTCACATGTAACGTTGCCTTGGTTTTGCAAAAAGTCACCTTCAGTTTTAGCGATTTTTCTGCCAAACCCAGTTGGGGGGGGGGGGGGTCCTAGAGATTGAAAAGTCAGTATTGACCTATTTTCATCAATTTGCCATATTTGTGTACAATTTCATTGAAATCGGTTGAGAAATGTGAACATGCATAAATAGCATACATACAGACACACACACAGGCATCATCTGTTTTATAGATATAGATCATGAAATTCTACTTATATAGGAAATTTATAGTATTTTACTTATTATAAAAAGAAAATTATTATGAAATTCCATTTAATATTATATGGAAACTTGTTACTAAATTTTACTTATTAAATTCTATTATATGGGAATATTATTATGAAATTTTACTTATTATGCAGGAAAATGTTTATGACATTCTATTTAAGAATGAATGGAAAAACAACATTTCAACCATTGCATCCTTTGGCCTTCATCAGGTATATTCCAATCTAGTTAATGTGCAGGGAATTCCAATCTTTCAATCCTTGGACCAAGTAGTGTGTACACAACAAGCAATAACTGAGCATAAATAACGACTTATCTGTGAGATAGAGGGGAAAATAATTCATCACTTGCAAGGCCGTAAAAACACTTCTGAACTATACCAAGATTAGAAAGAGAGGATTCTTATAAAAGAAAAAAAATCCAACCAAACCGAGGGAAATACTGACCTTTCAGTTTCCATTTTCTTCGAACTGCAATAAAAACAAATGAAAAATATATGAATCTAAAAAGAATGTCATGGTAATGAGATTTCTATCATCTAAGGGTCACCTATTGCATGAAACTAAATATCATAATAATGTTCATTCTCTCTACAGTCATGGATTGTCTACAGTGGTGGACAAAATCTAAAGATATTGATTGGCAGGAGACAAAGGTTATCTACTACCAACTACAATGCTATCATTTCATTTTCATAACGAATAATATTTTCAAAAAATACATATGGCAAAAAAGGTACAATTAACATTTTTGTAGAAAAAATGTGTATTTCTTAGTAATTACAGTGTACATAAATATTATTTGCAGTAGGTACCAAATGTAAATACAAAATGTTATAATTGAAATTTTTATTTATTTTTAATTTAAGTGGTTGATATTTTAAAATAGTTTACTGCACAATTTACACATTAACTAATTGTTCAAAAGTACAATTGAGTATTGTATGCAACTGACTATATTTGTTCACTAAATGATTGTGTGA
The DNA here is from genome assembly GCA_964036315.1 of Acanthosepion esculentum. NCBI lineage: Eukaryota > Metazoa > Mollusca > Cephalopoda > Sepiida > Sepiidae > Acanthosepion > Acanthosepion esculentum. Next base: position 5,178,176 of record OZ038492.1, on the reverse strand, counting down.
ATCTACCAATAATTACATCTGTATCCAATTCACATCACAATTCTTTTTCAATGGATAGCAACATGTATGATATCAGATTCTCCTCAGACAGCAAATTTCTTATCCATGTCTTTATGATCTATAGCTTTGAAAATGTCCTCTCACATTGGAGTAACTGACAGTCTTGAGATGGCTTTATAAAGTTCTTATTCCTTCTTATAAGCCAGTTTTCAACATTTGTGTATTTATAGAATTTTTCTTTGATATAGGGGGCCCACTCCATCAGAGAAAAATTTGCCATCCAGCAAACTGACACCATGGTCAGAAATTCCAAAAATTATATATATATATATATATATATATATATATTATGTGTATGTTTAAAAATAAATATTAAAAATATAAATTATCGGAGAATAAAAATTAAAAATATAAGAAATGTAATTTTTGTGTGAATATTATTTTATGATATAAGACACAAATTATTTTGTTGAGATTTATCTCCCTTGTATTGGCAATTGATTTATATTTTTAAAGAGTAATATATAAAAACCTAAAAATACAAAATATGCTGTAAATTTTAGAGTATATCTGTTAATTTTACAGGATATCTTATATTAATATAAAATTTGGGATCAGTTTTCAGTTGTTATCTCTCCCAGAATTACTGAATATTACTATAAGAATTGGAAAATCTATATATGACAAGCTCACATGTGACAACCTTTTAATAAGCTGCAAAGACTTGATTAAATATATATTTTTAACACAAAATCATATATATCAGAAACAGAAACATTTTATTTGAATCATAAAAGAATATCTATTTTGTAAATAACATAAAGACAATTATTAACTGGAAAATCATACTAACCAATGTAGCCATACTTTTCTTCGTTTTCTGCATTAAATAAAAAAAATAATTAGACATTGAGAATAAAAAATGAATATTATTTGCATTAAAAAAACTGAATAAAAATCCAGCAATCTTTGGCTTTCATGCTAGCAAAAAACGAATTGTCAGAAGGATGTTTTTTCCCTTGACACCACTATTTTAAATATCTTTACTCCTTGGCAATATTTATTGTTTTAAAAATTGATGATTAGAATTGTAATAAAACCTAAACTTCACTGGATTTTTGGCAATTGTAGACTTTCATGCCTGAAAAATAAATGCAGTATCAAATGGACATTTTTTCCCGTCACACCACTATTATTTCAACTACATTCACTCCACAGCCATGGTTATTTATAGTTTTAAAATGTAGTGATTAGAATTTACACCCAAAAGGCACAAAAAGCCAAGATTGTCAAACAATCATTCAGTTTTCTTTACTGCTTTAAGTTTTAAACATTGAACATAATAGAGAACAAAATTAGAGACAAATTAAAATTAAAAATACAAGTCTGAATGTAAATATTGTAAATAATGATAAATAAATAACTCCCCATCCCAGAAATTCAGTTCTGTCTGAGTTTCTGGGATGAGGAGTTATTTATTTAGTCATATTTTGGTTTTGAATCTAGCAGGATCAATTTACAATTAATTTTAAAAAAATAAATGGACATACTATTAACTTTTATAAAATTTAATTTTTTTTTTTTTTCATTTGTGATCTGGAGTGCTTAACCAATTGTAAAATGAAAAAAAGAAAGAAAATGGAAAAAAAAAAAGAAAAATGGAAAAAAAAAAGAAAAATGGAAAAAAAAAAGTAAAATGGAAAAAAAAAACAAAATGGGAAAAAAAAGCAAAATGGGAAAAAAAAGAAAAATGGGGAAGAAAAGAAAAATGGGAAAAAAAAGCAAAATGGGAAAAAAAAGAAAAATGGGGAAGAAAAGAAAAATGGGAAAAAAAGAAAAATGGGAAAAAAAGAAAAATGGGAAAAAAAAGAAAAATGGAAAAAAATGAAAAAATGGGAAAAAAGAAAAAAAATGGGGAAAAAAAAGAAAAATGGAAAATAAAAGAAAAATGATAAAAATGAAAAATAGAAATATAAAGAAAATTGGAATAAAAATTAAAATGGAAAAAAAGAAAAATAGGAAAAATGAAAATGGAAAAAAAAAGAAAAATGGAAAATAAAAGAAAAAGTGATAAAAATGAAAAATAGAAATATAAAGAAAATTGGAATAAAAAGAAAAATGGAAAAAAAATTATACATCTGGTTGTGGTACCAATTGTAAAATCCCACTGATTTATTCATTTAAGTTTTAAAACATTTCAGCAATAAATAAAATGAAGTCACATAAAATTTTAAATTATTATGTTATTTTTGCTTTAACCTGCCCAACCTGAAGAGCCATTTTACAAAAATACTATGGCATCAAATCATGGTCAATAAAAAAAATACATGTACTTCAAATTACTTGAAACATAGCACTTATTATAGTGTTATAAAAATTGCTTGTCTTCCCTAGGCTCAGCTATAATTTCTGCATATGCCAAATGGTAGAAATGCATCATGTGTCTATGTGACAGTCTGGCTAGAGGCATCATGCAGCCAATTCATCAGAACAACAGCAGGTATATGCTAGCCTACCATTTTCTCTTGCCTTTTATAGCCAAAGCTGAACTACTGATAGAATGATGACCATGTCAACATACCAAGTAAGACATTAATGCACTTGTCATTTTCACATATTTTGTGCACTATTGGAATAAACTATTGACACAATCAAATTCTTTAAATATCAACATAAATGATGTATTTCCTTGTTTGTTTTCATCCATGAACAAAGTCTTATCATACCTCTGATATGATTGGTAATTTTAAGTAGACAGATTTTTACCAGCCATTCAAAATTTAGTATTCTTTTTATTTTCAGGAATGGGAGAAATTTAATGGTGGTGTTAAGTTGAGTTGTGGCCATGGACTAATAGGCATGTTTGCTCTTCGAAATAAAAAATAAAATGGCTACACCTTTTGTTTGTATATTTATGTAAATTCATCAGATCTGGGGGCTCAGAAAGATCATTCTTAATGAAAAAAAAAGTGAATTCAGGATTTTTAATGAATTTAAATCAGTTTTACAGAGAAATTAATTTGTAAAATACATACCGAGAAAGTCAATCTTCTTCTTATAACCTGAAATTAGAATATAACGGAAATGATAATAAGTTATGAATATATATATATATATATATATATATATATATATATATAGATAGATAGATAGATAGATAGATAGATAGATAGATAGATAGATATGGATATAAAGGTAGAATAATGCTTAGAAGCTCACAACAGGAAATCAATGGGCCAAGTTCAAATTCTGTTAGAGGTTGTTGTGCCGACTTTCACACAAATACCCTCAGGAAATGTATAAATCCATCTCTTCTTCCCACTACTATAACAGATCATGCCCCCTAGACCTGTCTAAGAGAAGGAAAACCTTGAATTCAAAGAGGGCTATTTCAAGACTTTGAGTCACACTGTGCACAAGTTATCTGTTATTGGTTCTTCCAGAAAGTGTGACTGGTCCTGCACCAAGCCTTTCTGGGAAAGTGAAATAAAACCAATAAATAAAATTATAATAATAATGAAAAAAATTAATTAATTTTCTCATGATGCAAGTTATAAAGAAACCACAAAGGGTTTCTGGTCACATGCGAAATTTTATGACCCCACTTCTTGTTAACATTCATACCTTCACCACAATAATCAAATCATATGTGTAGGTATTCCGGTTGTTTTGTTCTAAGAACTAAACTCTTACATTGCAATTAGTGGGAGAGTCCTAATAAGAGTATTAAATATACCTAAAGAAAATATATAACTTATGAAAATTAACAAATAAAAAAATAAGAAATATATAAAAAAATATTAAAAACAAAATTTTTAAAAAGATGATTAAATATAGAAATATGGGTTTAAATTTTTGTCTAAACGTTTTTCCAGTCTCTCAGGTGTAGTTTAATTCCTCCCCCTTTCTTCTCTCCCCCTCTCAACTTTGTCTTTTCCACTTTGCCCCCACTTTCTTTCTCTTTCCTCCCTCTTCCTTCCTCTTCCTTTCTGTCTCTTAAAGGTTTTTGAAAAATCTTTATGCTCCATTTTTATTTTATCTTCAAACTCTTTGGTATTGAAAAGACCTACGGGGTGAAATGACCATCCTAATGGGGTACTGAATTTTCATTTTTATGTAATCTATCTATCTATATATATATATATATATATATATATATATTATAATTTTTACATGCAGACAAAAGCAACTTGCTCACTACAAAGATGCATTCTTGTTTCGATGTAGCTGCATATCTATTGGCGAGAACTAAAAATGGTTACCTGGGTAAAAATGGGTAACCATTTTTGGTTCTCACCAGTCAAGATGCAGCCACATCGAAACAAGAATGCATTTTGTAGTGAGAACGTTGTTTTTGTTCATATGTAAAACTTATAATAAATAATTATTGCTCTACTCTTGGTATTGAGCCCTCTTTTGAATTAAAGCTGTGAAAGTTAGAATTTATATTATTTTCATTCTCATTACATTCATTATTCATATATATATATATGTATGTATTTGTGTATTTCAACAGAAATGTATCTTTTATACATGTTTCATTAAAGATGATATGCAAAGCACTGCTTTTAATTCATTTTTTCTTGCATTCGTACAAGTATTTTCTTTTCTGGACATAAGTGCCTTATAAACTTAAATCAATTTCTAAAGAGGTAATGTATTTTTATTTATTACAGTGTGTGATAGGCATGTGTGAGTGTGTGTGTGAGTGTGTGTGTGAGTGTGTGTGTGTGAGTGTGTGTGTGTGTGTGAGTGTGTGTGTGTGTGTGTGAGAGTGTGAGATAGTACAAAAGTCAAGAGAGAGAAAACCATGAAAATGAACACTCCCAGTGAAGGATAGTTTACCCACATATGGCTACCATAGTATAACATACCTTAAAACATATATATATTTCACATATAACAAAAATATACCTCTAAAAAGGACAATATGGATAAAGACAATAGGAAAACTTAATTTATCAAATGCATTAGTTTCACATAGAAATAAATTAAATCACAACATTCATCTAAATATTTATTAAAATAGAAAATAACTTAGAAGGAAAATTCTCGAGTACCACTATTGAATCTTATCAAAATATTAATCTGTGACCCAGATTTATTTCAAATATCTCCATTTCTGAAAGAATTACTCTTTCCCAAGACAACGTGTATGACTATAAAAATGTTAAAAAAATCAAATCTCATAACCTCATGTTATTTAAAACATATATATAATATGTAAATTTATCTCATATTAAAATAAGTTAAATATTAATTTCAGAAAATAAAAAAATTCAACATCTTTTACTCTTCATTTTATGTGACATGTCATTTCAGGACCTAGGCTATCATGGCTCTCCACTTCCCTATATCCCTTGCAGATCTCAACAAGTTCCTTCCCTCTGCTTCCTCCCCCAGACCACATTCTGCGATCCAATTGCCTAAAGTTGCTAGGAATATGATGTATTGTTTTCCCTTGTCTCTCTTTCTCTCTATTCAACCTGTGAGTATCATATTCTCCAGCACCTCCTTCCTCATTATGTGTCTCAGAATTCTTTTCTTTGTTACCAAAGAAATCCTCCTGTCTTGCAATACTCTGCCCAGCTTTTGGAATGCATCCTTGGCTATCCCAATACGTCTACAGATCTCAGTGCTGCACTTGCCATCCTCTGTCAAAACTCTTCCTGGATTTGTAAACTTCTGCATCTGCTTGATTCTAGTGTTCCCAACCTGCAGATTGCATATTGGGCTCATCCTTCTACTGATGACCATGCATTCTGTCTTGTAGTTTATGCTTAGTCCCTTCTTCTCATTCTCCATCACTATCTTCTGTAGGAGATTTTGTCACTTGTGTTTATTAGACATTAAAATATGTCACTTAGCCTCCATTATAATTTACCTCAACTTTTCAGTTAACCTGAAAAAAATTAAATTAAAATATTGAAAATTTTGAAAATTCACAACATTTTTACTTTTGTTTAGAAATATTTATTGTAAAATAAAATCCGTAATTTTGCCTTGATAAAGTCCATCAGGGGACGAAACACATTGCCTAAGATAAGTTTTCCTTTTGTCTTTATATATATATATATATATATATATATGTGTGTGTGTGTGTGTATTGTATATATATATATATATATATATATATAAATATATATATATATCTATCTATATATCTATATATCTATATATCTATATAAATATATATATATATATAAATATATATATATATATATATTGTCTGCTATTGATATATTATGAGTCTGCTTGTTGCACTATTAATTAATTAGTTAACATGTGCATTATGCTCAGAAAAACCAACAACAAAAAAGTAAACCTCAATTATACCATCTTTTACACCAATGTAAGAGGTCTACCTTAAAACTTTCCAGAAGTGGTCCTCCCTCTTCTTCAGTCTACACCTGACCTTATGTACACAACAATAGAACATATGTAGCTGTAATTTATATAGTTACTTTTTTTTTAAAACAGTAGGCTATGTATATACTTATTCCTATGCAACAAGTAACCAATTTTAATAGACTTCACAAACAATTAGCACCCAAACAGAGTGCTCAAACTAACAGACATAATTCTCACAAATAACCTCTAGACGAAACCCTGCCCAGGCCTGCACCCTGGAGAGGACACTCCAGTGTTGCCTCACTGTGACGGTAAAAAAAATAGGAAGCAAGTCTACTGGGAGGATTCTGAAGGTCCTTCTGGACGTTGAACTGGCCATTGACAAAAGGGCATGAATGCAACTTCATCTTCACTAAAAAGACGTCTGCAAAAAGGACATGAGGGAAATGGACATGGACATTAAAAGGTGGGAAGACATCACCAGCAATCACTCACACTAGAGACATGACTTACACAAGGCACTGTAGCAAGAAGAGAAGAAACAGAGGCTTGCTGCCTCGGAGAAGCATACTTGAAGGAAAGGAAACAGGAGCGTCATCACGAGAGAGTGACTTCATATGCATTCATTACAATCGACTGTCACTCCCATGTGAGCCTGTACAGTCATAACAGATGCTGTGCCACCATCAACAGCTGAGGCATAACTCTTTGGGCATAGATCCATGGTCTCTCAAGATTGACGGACGCCACACATATGTTCTCATTATTTTTCCATTGTATTTCAGGTAATTTTGTATTTTTCTTGGAAATGTTTGTGAAATATTTTCTCAACAGAAGTACATATTAATATGTATCTATTTTAAGAGTAGTTAGTGGATTCAAAGTTAATAAAATAATTCTTGTTATTGTAAATATTTTTGGGGGGGTCCCCTAAATAAGTTGAACCTGTTTTTACAATGTAATATTTAAAAGACAAACCTGTCAGAAGCCAGTTGGTATCAACTCCTGTATCAAATGAAAAAAATATAGTTGTTAATAATCTGATATATATTAAAAAACAAACAAAGATGTTTTATGTCAGAAGATTTATGAATATCTGATGTTACAACAAATTGTAGTGACACTCAACCTCGTTTGGACATTCGAATCTCTATTTGGTATATTTCAGGATGTTAACACAACATTTAAGATAATCAGTTCTTCTGTCTTTGATAGGTCTAACCCAAAAGAAAAAAATTCTTTCCAAGGAAACAACATGGCAACAGAAATTGTTCATTAATATACTCACGAGAGAACAGGAATTACCCAGGTATTTCTTTTGTCTTGGAAAAAGGATGTTTCTGTTCTCAGAGATTACAGAGGTTTGAGTATCTAAACTATCTTTTATCTATTTTTTTTACCCTTATGGAACCCTTGAATTAGTTTTCAAGTTTCAGGGAATCCTTGCATAAAAATTATTATATACTATTATTAATATTTATCTCTTATATTTTATTATAATAACCAGGAATTCTCCAACAATATGCCATATGAGTATAGTAAAATAATGAATATAAAATTAAGCAAAAAAACTTAAAAATACATTAACCTATTTATCACTGTTTCTCCTGGTACCCTCTTGTGAAACCCGAGGGTTCCGGAGAAGAGCAATCAAGAAACACTGATTTAAACAGTGGTGGATATGTTAATTTACATACTTCTTGAAAGTTTTCATTAAAAAGAGAATTAATGATTTATTATCAACTCAAATTTCAGTTATAAATCTTGTCATTAAAAATATATGATTGCAAGGGTCTTGTACCCCCACCAGATCTATGACATGGGATCCCCCACTCCACTACTTTTCAGTTTTCATACAATAGTATTCATATAAAATTCATATAAAATTACAAATTTTATCATAACCTAATTATATAAAATAATGGATCATATGCAATATATGTGAACAATTCAACTAGAAAAAAATGAAAATAAATACAATGTATCTAAATACAAATCAGTGACATGTCACAATAGTTTATTCCATCTTAAATAAATCAACAATGTTTAGCAGCCATTTTTATCATCAAGTTGAAATTAGACACATTCAAGATTATGGATAAAAAAATAGCAAATTTTATTTAGCGTTTTTTCAAGACTTAGCATGAGCAAAACAAATTCACGAATTTGGATGAAAAAAATAAAAAAAGAATGACATCAAAATCTGCAAAAACATTTCGTCCTTTAATAGTCAGTTTTGCTTGGTTTAATTTGTAATGTATATAAATGTAGGTAGAAAAAAAAGCAGATGTTGATAAGACAGCAAAAAAAAAAAAAGCAGATGTTGATAATACAGTAAGAGTCACAAAGCACAGCCTGGAGCACCCAATCAGGCCTGCCTCATCATGGTCAGGGTTTTTCAGGGTAGTATGCACCAGCCCAGTTCTGTACAGATTACTTTGAATATGTCTACTGCATTCTATGGATCAAAACATTTGGAAAGGTATGAATCCATCTCTTCCTAGCTAGGGTTTAATAGCAGAACAGACTGCACTCTTCATCTTTTATTACCAACCAGTCAATGAGAAAAAAGAATATATACTGATTCCATAACCATTTAATTCTGTCACAATAGTACCATATATGCTCATGTACAAGATAACTGGGCATATAAGACGATCCCCAAATTCTCCAGATAAAACATAGATTTTTGGCTATATTCACCATACAAGATGACCTCTGCCAAATTGTATTCAAAAATGTATTGTATTGAATTTATTAAATAAATTCAGTAAGCATATACTTTCTTTTCACTCAAATTCTAATGAAAAAAACGATAGTGATATTATCAACTAACACAATTTATATCTCATGAGTGGGGGCTATGTTTTTAGTAGGCTATTATGTTAGCCTGAATGACTTTCCCCTACTAACCATCCACTCGTTCCACTGTTCTAAAATGCAATGTTTAAAAGGCTTGTGTATTTGTTTAAGGTTAGTGAAAAAAGATTCAAGACGTTGTCAAATAACTACCACAATCTACACTTACCATTACCACTACTCTAATCTACCCGGTACACGTACCATAACCTGGTAAGAATAAAACAATCTCCCATGCTAGCAATTTACCGTAAACCACAGCATTTAAGGTTCACATTATATACCTGGAGTATAAAATGGCACCCTATTTTGGTGAGATTTTTTAAGGTTAAAAGGTTGCCTTGTACGCCAACATATACAGTAAGTCAAATTAGTTTGCTAAGGTCAAATTGGCAGCTGATCTCAAAAATGATCTACAGTCTGTAGTTAACCGGGGCAAGGAATGGCTTGTTAATTTTAACACCACCACCAAAAAAAAAAACTTCTCTTTATCAATCACCTGGACAACCCCATATTGCTTCCCATCAGCATGGCTGATACTAACCTCCGTAAGAGTGACTCATTGTGCCTTCTCTGGCTTACATTCTTGGCTGACACAAAGTGGAAAGATTATATTGAATCCATTGTTAGGTCTGCTGCTAAGAAATTTGGTTCATTCTATTGTGCTTGACAATTTTTCTCTCCTGAATTTATCTTACATGTTTATAAGTCTACCATTCATCCAAGCCTGGAATATTACTGCCACATATAGTCTGATCTTCTTGCTGAATATCTAGAGATTCTTGCAAAATCCCAAAAAGAATCAGCAATATTATTGGCCTTTAGTCGGCATCTCAGCTTCAGTCACTTTCTCATCACCATAATGTAGCTTCCCTGTGCCCGTTCTATAAATACCTTCATGGTATTTGTTCACATGAACTCTTTGCTAAGATACATAGACTTTATGAATTTAAGTGCAGGACTAGATTAGTGGCAAGTTCTCAACAATTCACAGTTGAATTGGTTATATATAACTGTAAATCCTATGTTAACAGTTTCTTTTCTCAAACTTCTCACTTGTGGAGATTTCTTCTGGTTCCATGATTTCCAGCCAACTTTGAAAAATATCTGAATGCAATGTCAATCGTCATGTATTGTCCTCTTGATTACTTATCTATTGTTCTCGCTCCTTAATAATTTTTCTCTTTTTTCTTATTCTTTCACCCCCCCCTTGTGTCATGGTGGCTTTATTGCCTTGCTTGGGGTATACGATTAAAAAGAAATAAAGAAAATAGCTGTATGTGAGGCTAACAACTGTGCCCTATTAAAACCTACTGACTACAGAAAACACAGGAGCAACACTTCACGTGATGAGACTTTGCATGGATTAACAACAGCATTAACAAAAACATACTTAAAAATAAAGATATATAGTTGAAACTTAAATAATCTTACCCCAGTAAATTCTGTAGGCCAATATCCAGGCATATCTTTCCAGTACTTCATAGTTCGGCACTCTTACAATGAACCAATTAGATGGAACACTAGCTATTTTCTGTTCACCTTTCATGTATACTTCTGCAATGGCCACAATGAACACTTTCACATTGCCCTTCTTTAACAAGCCAGCCTCTTCTGATGTCTTTTCAAGGTTATTCGGTTCACCGTTGGTAATTATAACAGCAACATGAATTACGTCAGGTCGAGATCCATATTTTTCTGTAAACGAGATTCTTCTGACGTAATTCAAGGCAAGATTTGTGTATTCCTGTCCTTTCATGTAAGGAATCCTGCCTATGGCACGAAGAACTTGCTGGAGGTCTTTATAGGTGTTCAGATTAAAGTTGTCCTTCACTGATGTGCTGTAGATTATAGAACCAACACGGACATGGCTTGGTGCGATACGGAAATATTTGATGACTGACATTATGAAATATTTTACTTTCTTGAAGTTCGCTTCTCCGAGATAATTAGAAGTATCAATTACAAACATGATGTCAAGACGTGCGGTGTTATAACCTGGAATTAAACAGCAATAAAAGGTACTTTAAACTATAGACAAAAGACAAAAGATATAATGTAAAAAACAAAAGGTCCAACACTAATTTCTCTTTTTTATTTCTACAAAGATCATTTAAACTTGGACTCTTTTCCTGATCTTTGTCACCATTATCAAATTATAGCTGTTATGCCCTTTGCTCTTCTTTCTAGAAGTTTCTAGAAGGTCAAGTTTCTAGGGGGAACAATTTACATTTTTTAAAGTTGTACTAATATCCCTTTCTTTGTTATTATGATTACATTTTGTTTACTGTGTATTCCAGTCTTCTTCAGATGTCTGTAATTTCAAGAAACCTGAACTTAAATTGAACCCTTTATTTAATCTACCTGGGTAGCTTGTTCTCATCAGGCTATCCATGTCTAGGGATAATTCATCTTAATTATGCAGTTATCATGAGTTGTTTTTTCTACCAAGTCTAAGCCGGTACTACCCATCCCTGGGATTGAACTCATTACTATTATATCACCAGTTAATGGAAACAGGACTAGTAATAACTGAACAATTAAATGAGATTTACACAGGTACAAACAGTGGTATTTTTTTCTTCTTTTTTTTTTTACAATAATGTCCAACCTGTACAAAGCCCAAGAGCCACTCGAGGTAGAGGGTTTCAGAGAAAATGAAACAGTTTACTAGTTAACCCTAGACTTGAACAGGTTGAGAATGTAATTATCAGGGAAACATCCTTTTGGAAGTCTGTTGCACAAAACAGTGATTTGTGGAAAGAAGCTGTTCAAGTGAAACTTACATCTCATGAAGGGAATAAGTGTGGTTCATTAGTATATGTGAGGCATGGTGGGTCTTAGCCACAAAGGAGGAACTAAGGAAATAGTTATAAAGTAGCAAAATGCTTGCAATGTTTCATCTTTGGGAAAAGGGGTTGTAGGATGGAAAATGATCCATCACCCACAACGACACAGAGACGATTTTGAACTCTATCAAGACTGGAAAGTGAAGACTAAATTTAACCACCTCTTCTACTCTAACAGCTTCTTCTCTCACACTTCCCAACAGTGGAACTCCCTTCCTCTTTCTTGTTTCCCTGATAACTCTAATCTTCAAAAATTTAAATGTAATATCAATGAACATCTTCTGATGCCTTCATCTCCTTCTTCCTTTTATTCTTTTCTCAATCCTGCTATACCCATTCTTTTCTCTTACTTTTAATCTCTGTAACTCCTTGCATAACAATGGCAGACCCACCCACTTTACTAGGGATGAAATGCTTATAAAAAAACTTTTAAAAATATGGCAGCAGTACTTCTTTTTCGGGTCAGATTTGGCTCTTGTAAAAGGTGGAGGATAGACGATTGGAGGTTTCAGGTACTTATTACAGGCGAATAGGGAACCAAACTATTCTTCCAGCATCCTTACTGATGGATTGTATATATGAGTCCCACAGGAGGTCACGGTCAAGCTTAAGTCCCAATAGATGCTCAAGGCATGAAGCCTTTATAGATTTAATAAAGGGTTCTGTTTGAAATTTCCAGCAGGTTTTTTCAGATCAATAGACACCTGAATTATTCCCTTTTATCTTGCATAACATAAGGTAAAAAAAGAAGAGATCTCAGTTAAAATTATTCATTTTAACTAGTTTTTAATATTTCTGCATTTTATTTTTTAGTTTCTTTTTATCGCAGTTTTATAATAATGTACTACCACTGCCCCATACTTCTTGTTCCTTTTAATATTTGAAATGTATACGTAAATGTAACAACAATTATAGGACACATGCAGTTTTATGCCAATGATAATATAAAAAATATCCCCCACAATATTTGTTATATCTAGTGTATAAAATCTGCATGCAAATGTAATAATATTTATGGCACAGGGTAGTATTACATAAATAATAATAATAATAATAATAATATCCCATCTCTGTCCCATAATTGTTGCTACATTTAATATATAAAATGTACATGCAAATGTAGCAACTATAATGGGACAGAGGTAGCATATTATGAATAATAATAATAATAATATAAATCCTACATCTATCCTATAATAGTTGTTACATTTAATATATGAAATCTGTATGCAAAAGTAAAAAATATAGGACATAAATACTCATATATCAATATTCAAGCTCTGTCCCATAATAGATGTTACTTTTAATGTATGAAATACATAAGCAAATGTATTGATTATTAGGAGGCAGAAAATACAATAAAAATACATCTCCTATGCTTAAAATACTGATTAGAAATGTTAGAAATGTAAAAAGTAGAAAATCATAATATTTTCAATTAAGTATAAACATCATCTGAATAAGACTAATTCTATTTTTGAGAAATTGCTTTACCAAAGTGCCAAACGTCATTGGATAGTTGCTTGGTGGATGAGAAATTTAAACACTGAAATTCGAAGGTGCATTGGGACTGTGAAAGATGCCTTTTGAAAGATAAGCAAAGTATTCAGAAACAAGAAAAGTTCATTGGGAACAAAGAGAAGAGTACTGGACTATTACGTAATCTTAGTACTCCTATATGCCAACACAGATGGAGAAGAGGCAACAGAAAGTTGGTTCTACATAAAAATGAGCAATGACACTTTTACAGAAAATTGGAACAAACAAGATCCTTGTATGCAGCATCAGAAAGGGGTAATTGAAACTTCCAGGTTATATAATGAGGAAAGAGGATTTGGGAAATTTAACATGCACAGGACATACTGAAGGCATTTCCATTTCAATTGACATTACATTTGAATATTTGAAGATTATAGCTATCAGGGAAGCAAGTAAGAGGAAGGGAGTATCACTGAGGGGAAGTACAAGATAAGAAGCTGTTGGAGTAGAAGAGGTGATTACATTTAACTGTTTTGACAGTGAAAGGTGGGACCGAGATGCCAACCCAGTAGCACGCTTAAATTCATGCTGTTTGGGAACCAGTGAAAGTAGCTCATCAGGGCATGGAAAATACTTGTAGAAAAGGGAGAAGGAAGCCACAGCATTACTTTTGGCACATCAGTGTAAAATCAAGCAAATATTGAAAGCACAACACTCACCTGTGAGTTCCATTTCTTTTCGAACTGCAAGATATAAAGGAATTTTTATTATATATTTGAACAGGATGACATCAATATATTAACATTTTAGTGCTTGGATTGGCTTAAAATTTTGATAAAGTTATGTAATAAATTGTATTTTAAGCCAATGTATATTCAGATATTAGGTTGTCACACATGAAATGATGCATTTTTTGGTTGGTTGTTGATCTAGTCCTCGAATGATGTAATCTCCTTAGTATATGAAATGTGTCATTTCATATGTGATAACTTAATATTTTCTTTAAGTCTTTTATATGCATATTATTGATAAAAATAAAATAATTAAAATTAAAGCTTTTGCCTAGCCTAACATATACCCTGGGTATAAAACAGCCAAGCCAGAATAACCCCTGCTTATACTCAAAGCTCTCATTACAATCTGCTTTGTTATTCCCATTCATAAAAGCTGATTTTGTAGAGCTGTGCTGACTGAGATGCTCTTAATTTCCCAAGGTCATGCGAAATATTACTCTTCGCATCTACCATAAATGTTCAACAAGCATTGATGAAAATCAGTTTCTTATGCATGGAGAAATTCAATGATGCTCACAGTTTTATGTCAAACACCATTTTGCCAGACTGCTGATCAGCTACCATCAATAACAAGATAATAATGAATCTTCCTCCTGTCATAGAGTGTATAGTGTAACAGCCTCACCATGCTAGTTTTGCCGCTGTGGTTGTCATAGCAAGTAAGCCTTTTTACAAGGTTTTCAATTCAGAATTATCCATCTAGACTGACAACCAACCAAGGCTAGAGAACTCAGTCTACCTTGCTATGTAACCCATATCAGGGTGAAAAAATGGATTCATAATTTTCCCAAGGGTATTTGTACAAAAGTGAACACATTGACCTTAAGCAGGATTTGAACTCCAATATCCCAATCCCATTTTTTTCACCAATAACCACTCTGCTTTGTGCACACATTTCTTAAGATGAAACTATCCTTCAGTATCTGTCTATATTTCTGAGATGAGGTGTTATGTACACTATTTACATTATTATTATTACTACTGTCCTCATCTTTGTTGCCATATTTATCACAATGTTTTGGCTGTTGTACGCTCTGGCCTTCTTCCAGTGGTTGGAATGTTGAACTGAACCCTTTATTTCACTCGCTGGAGTTCTAGTTCCACGTGCCATGTCTAATGGATGTCAGTTATTAGTTATCTCCTGTTAATTTCCCTCTCCAAGTTCTCCATTGCCTTAACCAGGTATTAAACTCACACTCTTTGGCTGAAACGTTGTAATAAATATGGCAACAAAGATGAGAACAATAGTCCGAATAATTTAAATAGTGAAACTATCCTTATTGGAAGAATATTCAACATGTACTGCCATACAACCATCACACACCTGTAATGTTGAGAGTTGACATAATAAAATAGGAGGCATTACTTTTGGAGCAACTACTATATATATTAATAGAACACTCTAAAAATAATGTTTCTAGTCCAATACAAGCCACTCCTGCCTCAGACAGCTAACTGAATAAAATAAAATGGCATTACTTTTGGAGCGAGTCTTGTAAATACATTAACTTTACACAAAATCAGACAAGAGAAAATAAATGTTCTTTAGGAATTCTTTGCTTCCACATTTTTTTTCAAATCATTAAAAATATTCAGAAATTCAAAATAATACAAACCTAAATATCTATATTCCAATTCATAATCTGTTGAGAGAAAAAAAAAATAATTACAAATATCAAAAGTAAATAAATAAAAACACATTTAAAATATTTTTGCATGCTCAACTTTAATAGCATCCATTTTGAAAAGTGGGAATGATAGACAATGTCTTCATATCTCAACTTTTAAAACTTAAATGTATAAAATTAGTCTAACATTTTTCCTTTTAAGTATCACTGATACACCTTACTTATACTATTTAAATTTGGAAGTAAAGATATATTAAGGAATGCATGATATATAGTTTTCAAATTTGTATAAATTCTAGAATATATTGATCTATAAATATATTTAGCTAATTTCTGCTTTATTAAGTACTGTGTAAAATGTAATGATATATATTTTCTGAAGAAAATATGATTACATCAGTCGATATTGTAAAGTTGTTTCAGCTCATACAGGCTTCTGCACTGGCCAAATTGAAAAGAAACTGTTATGATGTTGGTTTGGGGTTTGTAGAGACAAACGACAAATAACACGTAACAATAAAAAGGGTTTTAATAGGTTGGTAAAAAGGTACAGAAATCGCCTGAGTAGTCTATAACTAGCTCAGCCAGGTACGTCTCGGACCTCTGTCTCTTGACGTGCCACTATTTAAAGTCTTTGTTCACAGACGCAGACAAGTTCATCTTCAAGAGGGGTGGTAGGTTTCCAACACAACAGAAACAAAGCAGAAGGACCTGACAGAATTGTAATGAAGATGTTGGCAGCCTTAGACAAGATTACAGATGTAAATGAAATCTACCATTGTGGAATCTACAATTGTGGTGATATACCAGAAAACCTAAGTAGATCCATTTTCATAGCACTACCTGAGAAGCCGTTCAAATGAATGTGACCTCCTTCAGACAATCAGCCTAATGAGCCATGTAACATAACTTATCAACTGAAATTTGGATGAATAGTATACACAGCCGAATCAGACTGGAAACAGGCTAAGAATAATGCGGGTTCATTAAATATACTGGAACAGGGAATGTGATATTTATGCTCAGAATGATATCAGAAAAAGCCATACAAATGCAGAAGGATGTATATATGTTTTATAGATTATGCAAATGCTTTTTGTTTTTAAGCATTTCACCCCAAGCAAGGCAGGAGTGCCATTAGCATGCAGGGGGTTACAGAGAGTGAAAGTGGGGGAAAAACTATGTATAGTGGAGATTATGGAAAGGATAAAAGAAGAACAAGAATCAAGGATACAGAAAATGGCGATTGACATTGCATTTAAATTTTTGAAAATTGTAGTTATCAGAGATGCAAGTAACAGGAATGGAGTTCCACTGTTGGGAAGTGCAAGAAAAAGAAACTTCTGGAGTAGAAGTGGCAGTTAACTTTTAACTATTTCAACAGTAAAAGGGTGGGACCTAAATGTCAATCTAGTAGCATACTTAAATTCATATAGTCAGGGCATCAGGGAAGATAGCTCATTAGAACAGTTGCCATGAAAATATTTGTAGAAAAAACAAATATTAAAATGTGACTGAAGTAGCTTTGCCAGACCAGATATTCAATGAATGGATAGATTTGTAGATGTGTAGGATGGACAGTGAAGAGAAAAACTTTCTGGTACAACGCAGTGAACTGACTTTCCTTGCAGTAGATGCAGCTATTGATTCAGTGTAATTGTTCCATCTCAAGTGATTGAGAAATGTTAGGCCAAGGAGAACTGTTGGAATTGCTTAGTAACCTTGACATATTTGGGAAGGGTATTTGAATAATCAAGAACCCATACTGGCAACAAACAGCCTGCATAGGGATAGAAAATGAGTTCAGTACATATACAAAAATAGAAAGGGGTGTAAGACAAGGATGGGTCATCTCACCAGACTTATTCAACCTTTACAGTGAGGGGATTCTGAGAGAATTAGAAATTCCACCAGGATTAATTATTGGCAGCTGCAGTCTTAACAATATAAGATAGACAGATGACATATTGTTGATAGCAGACATAGCCAAAAAAAAAACTGCAAAAAATCTTACAGAAGGAAAACAAGAAGAAAGGACTAAACATCAACTGCAAGAATGCAGAGTGCATGGCTGTTAGCAAAAGGAATTACAAAATTGGAGATAACAAAATCAAACAAGTAGAAATATTTAAAAATCTAAGATGTATTTTAACAGAGGATGGAAAGTACGACACTGAAATCCAAAGATGAATTGGGATAGTCCAAGATTAATTCCGAGAGTATTAAGAAACAGAAACATTTTGTTAGAAAGAAAGAAAAGAGTAATGAACTGTTACATGATATCAGTCCACCTATATGTCAGTGAATGCTAGACAATTTCCTCAAAGATGAAGAGACTTGAAGCAATAGAAATATGGCTCTACAGAAAGATGCTGAGGATACCATGAACCAAACATGTGAGCAACGACAGAATTTTAGAGAAAATGGAAATGAAAAGGAAAATTATATTTAACATCAGGAAGAGACAGCTGAAATTTCTAGGGCACATAATGAGGAAAGAGGGCTTAGAAAATCTGATACTCACAAGACAGATTGAAAGCAAGAGGGACAGAGGAAAACAACTACATAGTGATCTTGAGTAAACGGATAGCAGTACAAGGTTTGGGAGAAATAGCAAAAAGACAAAATTTATTATGAGATATGAGGGGATTGGTAATTGTGGTGAGCCATGATAGCCCATCCCTTGAAGAGATATAACAAATAGAAGAAATACTGCATAATATATAATGATACATATTTTCTGAAGAAAATATATCAGTAGAAAGTTATATGAATTCATACAGGCTGTGGACTCAGCTTGATATATTTACACAGTATGATAAAAGAAACTGTTAACATAGAACCTACAGTTACACCTGACAATTTCAACTGTGAAGTGATGAGAACTTGCTGCCAATCTAGTACTGCACTTAAAATCTTAAAGTCTTGGTAGCATAGAGGAAGGTTTATCAGAACAATTACCATGTAGTATTTATAGATGTACATGGAAGTTACATTGTGTCAGTGGGAAAGTGACTGAAGGTATGATTCCAGGTCAGGACCAATAACTTAGCAGATTTTTCTTTGTATTTTATCAAGAACCTCTATATATATAATAGCACCAGACCATATGTTGCAGCTATATTCAAAATTCAAAGGTGATTACTTAAATAAAATTAAAATAAATTTAATTTATATTTGTTTTTATTTCCTTTTTAATAAAAACTTAATTATTTTCTGAATATCCTAATGCAAAATGAATCTCAAGTAATTGTAAGTATATTTTAATACAAGAATATTTTACTGTTTTGAAAGCAAAGGCTTAGAGGTTAAGGCCATTATATTCCTGATATGAACAAATTTTTTTTTTTTTTTTTACTAGTGTTCACACAATAGAATGCTCAAGCATCACTCAAGGTAGAGCGTTACTGAATGAGGTGTGTTATAAGATTGTATGAGTTGGTAGTAGGAGGTAATGTTTATGAGGATATTGTTGTACCCCGTTCCAACTCCAGTATACTGTCCATAAATACTAAGGTCATAAAACATCTTTTCTGACCAATCAAAAAAGAGCCCATGTGGTTTGCTCAAACATTTTAGAGCTCACTGACTGACTATAAAGCCAATGCCATTTCCTCACACAAAGGATGATCTGAACTGGCTGCCATTACCGATGGACCCCTACAAGAGGCAAACTTAACCAGGCCATCAGTAGGGACACTACAGAAAGAAAGAGTGTTAGACAGATAAATAGATATCAACATCAATATATATATATATATATATATATATATATATATATATATATATATATATATATATAGATAGATAGGAACAGATACAGATAGATAGATAGATAGGAACAGATACAGATAGATAGATAGATAGATAGGAACAGATACAGATAGATAGATAGATAGGAACAGATACAGATAGATAGATAGATAGATAGATAGATAGATAGAAAGAAAGAAACATATATAGATAAATAGAAAGAAAGAAAGAAACAGATATAGATACATATATAAAAAGAAATAAATAAATATAAATAGTTAGGAACAGAGATAGATAGATAGATAGATAGATAGATAGATAGATAGATAAGAACAGATATCGTTTGATAGATAGGAACAGATATAGATAGATAGGAACAGATACAGATACAGATAGATAAATAGATAGATAGGAACAGATATAGATCAATAGATAGGAACAGATATAGATAGATAGGAATAGATATAGATAGATATAGATAGATAGAAACAGATATAGATAGAAAGAAAGAAACAGATATAGATAGAAAGAAAGAAACAGATATAGAAAGAAAGAAAGAAATAATCAGATATAGACAGATAGGAAACGATATAGATAGATAGATAGATAGATATGAACAGATATAGCTATATAGATAGGAACAGACATGGATAGATAGGAATAGACATGGATGGATAGGAACAGATATAGATAGATAGATAGATAGATAGATAGATAGATAGATAGATAGATAGATAGATAGGAACAGATATAGATATATTCTGCAAATGATTGAAACGAAACTAAATAATGGCAAAAACTAAAAAGTAACATCAGCAACAGAGCTTTATTAGTAACAAATAAATTGACCAACCTAAATATTCCAATTCTTCTTTGTAACCTGTATGGAAAAAAAAGAAAAAATACTTAAAAAGAAATATTTTCATTAGAAAGATGAAAATTACAGTTATTCAATAAAAATATTTTCATAATGCTTTTAATGTAAGTTTGTCTCCACTTTGCATTTCATGAAAAACAAGTGAAAGAAAACTCTGCTCAAAGTACAATGCAGTATTTTTTTATTCTATTTACACATTTTAGTTTCAAAATGCAGACAACAATCTTTGTTAGGTTATTGTAATATAAAAGAAATATTTTTCACAGTGGAAATTAAAATAACTACTGTATAAAGTTTTGACTA
>OZ038492.1:5054783-5152283 GCA_964036315.1 Acanthosepion esculentum | reverse complement strand
AACCACTTTTTCTTGCTTTTTATATGCCATGTCCTTTCAGGACGTAGGCGATCATGGCTCTCCACCTCCCTCTATACCTTGCAGCTCTCAACAAGCTCCTTCCATCTGCTACCTCCCCCAGACCATGTTCTGTCATCCACTTGCTTAAGCCCGCTAGGTATGTCACACTCTGCTTTCCCTTGTCTCTCTTTCCCTCTGTTTGACCTGTGAGTATCAGATTCACTAGGCCCTCCTTCCTAATTATGTGTCCCAGAAACTTCAGCTGCCTTTTCCTGATGCTAAGTATAAGCTTCCTCCTTGTTTGCATCCACTCTAAGACCTCATCATTGCTTACACACTCAGTTCATGATATCCTTAGCATCCTTCTGTAGAACTATGTCTCCGTTGCCTTGAGTCTCTTCTTCATCTTCTTCAACATTCTCTGCCATAAAGAAGGACAGATGTCCTGTAATAGCTCAGTATTCTTTTCTTTGTTACCAAAGAAATCCTCCTGTTTCACAATACTCTGCCTAGCTTTTGGAATGCATCTTTGGCCATCCTAATATATCTGCAGATCTCAGTGTTGCACTTACTATCCTCTGTCAAAATGCTTCCAAGATATTTAAACTTCCACACCTGTTTGATTCTAGTGTTCCCAACCTGCAAATCTCATTTTGGGCTCACTGGGCTGATAACCATGCATTCTGTCTTCTTGTAGTTTCTACTTAGTCCCTTCTTCTCACTCTCCATCGCTACCTTCTGTATGAGATTTTTTGAATTTCTTTTCTTTGTCTGCTATCAGTACTGTGTCATCTGTGTATCTTATGTTGTTAAGATTGTGGCTGCCAATGCTAAATCTCAGTAGGTTTTCCATTTCTCTCAGAATTGCCTCACTGTATAGGCTTTAGAGGTCCGGTGAGAAGACGCATCCTTGCCTTATGCCCCTTTCTATTTTTGTATGTTCACTGAACTCGTTCCCTATGTGCATGCATGCTGTTTGCTGCCAGTATAGGTTCTTGATTATTCTGATATCTTTCCTGAATATATCAAGGTTGCTGAGCAGTTCCAGCAGATCTTTGTGGCATACTTTGTCGAAGGCCTTTGCGTAGTCTATGAAACAGAGGTACACATGTGTTACTTAATGTCAAACTCTTTTATAAATATATAGAATTTTATGGCTTCAACAACACACACCGTGAATACAACTTCATGCCTTCAACCATAGGTACCTTGTATACAATTCCACACCTTCAGAGCAAATGCACGTTTTATAGATAAATAGCCTGTAGATGAGCCATTGCAAGTACTCATGTCTTGGCGAAAACCTTCTTTAAGTTAGGACACCATGTTGACAATTTCAGCACTTTCAAACAGTTTTTTTTTATATTGCCCTCTCTGCAGGATCTGCGTCCCACAGAGGCCAAGTGAGTACTTTTAGCCAAAATGTACCTTACTGGGAAAGGTATGTGTAACCTATGTACAACTAAACCAACACTACTTCGTCCCAACCCCCTACTAGATACCTACTCACCCAGGACTGAGTTGACTAACAGAAGCTCATCATTTGTGTCCTTGGTCCAGTATTCCTGCCACTTCTACTGAATGCAACAGTTCATCCCACTTTCCAGGATACTGAAACCACCTTCAGGGGCTTCAACTTGGGCTGATCCCATTGCCAAATCCACCTGAAGTAACCTTTCAAACTGAACACTTTATTTAACCTACAGAGTAGACTGTTCCACTCTCCAGGTCGACTGATATCTCAATATATTAGTTTTTAGTAGTGCGTCTACCTTCCTAAATTTCATGAATTTAAGCACAGTATGAGATTGGCAGTTAGGTCTCATCATTTTACAGTTTCAAATTGCTAAGTGCATCCATATGTTCTATTCTAATACTTTCTTCCTTTGCACTTTTCATCGATGGAACTCCAATTCCAGCTTGTTGCTTTCCTGTCAACTACGATCTTCAAAAATTTAAATGCAATGTCAATCATTATCTTCTACTTTCTTGAATTCTACTATTTTTAATGTCCTTTCTTCTTATCAATGTTTTCTTCACTCTCAGTAATCCCTTTGCATCTTAGCGGCTTTATTGTCTTGCTTGGGCTGAAATGATTAAAAAGAAAAGAATAATATCTGTTCCAGTGATTGAACTCACAATTACTATGTCACCCAGATTTATGATTGATTGATTGTTTGTTTATTTTATTGTTTATCAACCCTTTGTGGATTATTTAAAGGTGAAACATATTTCAGATTGTAGAAGGTTGTTTTCAGTACCTGGTGTTCCCAAGCCATCTCCCATCTAATTAGTGACTGTAGTCAAAGCTGCTTAACTTTGGTGATTGAATAACTGATTTATTTCAGTGTGATTTGACTGTAGGCACCAAATTCATGAACCAATAGCAAAGATAAGGCTATTAGTCCAAATGTAAATACTGTAAAGGAGATACTTTCATATAAATTTCACTCTTGAAAGCATACAATTTAATGTAGAGGATTACTGAATCAGGTGTGTGATATGATTACAAGAGCTATTGTCCTCATCTTTGTCTCCATATTTATTACAATGTTTCGGCCGTTGTTCGCTCCGGCCTTCTTCAGGTGGTTGGAATGTCAAACTGAACCCTTTATTTCGCTCACTGGGGTAGACTGTTCTAAGTCCATGTGCCATGTCTAATGGATGTCAGTTATCAGTTATCTCCTGTTAATTCCTCCTCTCAATGTTATCCATTGTCTATTGGATCCATTGTTATGTCTGCTGCGAAGAAAGTTGATCCACTGTGTTGTGCTAGACAATTTTTCTCTCCAGAATTTCTTACATATTTCTAAGTCTACTATTCATCCATGTTTTGAATATTGCTCCCACACATAGTCCAGTACCCCTGGTGTATATTTAGAGATTCTTGATAAAATCCAAAGAAACAGCAATATTATTGGTCCTGTACTGGCATCTCAGCTTCAGTCACTTTCCTACCACTGTAATGTAGCTTCTCTGAGAGGAAGCTCTACAGTAGAAAATAAGCCTTCCGCTAGAAGAATACATAGACAATTCATGCCCACAAAAAAAATTGTGTGCCAAAGGACAGTTTTATCGTCACACCACTACTATTTTGTACAACCATCACTCCATCAAAAATGTTTGTTTTAAAAAGTGAATGTAATAAAACCTAAATCATATCATGAAAATGAACTTATACATTTTCTTTGTTTTAGAGAATTTACAACAAAAATATTTAAACACTTTATTTATTAGATCATTTATTTACAACAATAATTATATATTTACATTCAAAAAATGTGACCCCTAAAATTTCAAACCATCTAATACACTGCAATGTTTATAAGTTTTACAACAAAATATTAAACACTATTTATTTATTAGATCATTTATTTACAACAATAATTATATATTTACAACATTCTAAAAATGTGACCCCTAAAAATTCAAACCATCTAATACACTGCAATGTTTGTAAATTATCAAATTATAAAGAAATAAATATGAAAGTTTTTTTTATTCATACATTAATAAAAAAAAGTCTGTGAACAAAAAAATTTAAATAAACAGATAACGACAAGTAAGGGCAATTATAAATTTTGAATAAAAATCTTGTTTTCAAAGTTATTTATAAAATGGTAATTAATAAATATTGCACTGTAGTTGGTTTACATATCTTGATAATTTTGTAATTTTTTATAAATTTTTGAATAAAAAGATTTCTTTTCACATTTATTTCTTTATAAAGTTATTCAGTTAGTATTTATTTCTTTATGAAATAATCTTTGCAAAAAGGTAAATGATAAATATGGCATTGCACGTGGTTCACTTATTTTCATAATCTTGTGACTAAATATTGCCGAGGGAGTGAATTCAGCACAAAATAATAACAGTGTTAAGAAAAAAAAACATCCTTTTACAACAGGGCCATTTTTGCAGACACAAAGGTTAAAGAGTGCCCAAATTTTAATTCTATCATGGCTGGAAAGTGTGAATTGAACTGTTCCAGGCCAGGCATGTTAGCAATACTCCATTTTTGGTCTAATCTGATTCTTGTAAAGATGAAGCATGGCAGAAGGACTCTGTCAGGGTTGGAAAGTGAGGGCTAAGCAGCTCCAGCCTAAATATGACAGCAATACTCCATTTTGGGTATAATCTGACTCTTGTAAATCTGAAGTATGGCAAAAGGAATCCAGTACTTCCTCAAATGGCAGAATAAACAAAGTACTTTTCCAGCATTTTAACTTTCTAATAATAACAGCCATCAACAAAATAACACAGCTGCATTTATTAAATATATTTTGTACTTGTTTTTCCGTGCAGAAAATAATGCAAGATAACCAAAGGAATAACTCAGATTTCCAAACATATAATTGAGCATTTCAGAACTTATTGTATCATAATGACACAGTAAAAATAAAAGTCTATATAAAGACAAGAATTTTTAAGAATACAAACCTTGCATATTCCAGTTTTTGTCATAGCCTGTAAAAACATAAGTAAAAAGTATATATTAAAATCATGAAAGGAACAGATTTTGTAGGTTTGTTTCGTTTTATGTCAGTTACTTTTAATTTTTTCAATTAAGTTAAATATTGAAAATTGTGAAGCCATTCATTAGAATTACTTTTAATACCATGCCCATTCAAAACATAAGTGATTATGGCTCCCCACATCTTTCTTTGCTTTATTTTGCATTAACTGCCAAAACTTCTTGGAAAGCGAGTCAAACATTTTCCGATTACATTTTTCATGATATTGAATTCAATTATAACTGATTGCAAGTAACTTTGATTGCAAATCAAGTCTAGAGAAGCCAGTTTACTATATAATTCTAAATGTACACAATTTACATTATTCGGACTATTGTCCTCATCTTTGTTGCCATATTTATTACAATGTTTCAGCCATTGTACACTCCAGCCTTCTTCTGGTGGCTGGAATGTTGAACTGAACCCTTTATTTCGCTTGCCAGGGTAGAGTGTTCTAGTTCCACATGCCATGTTTAATGGATGTCAGTTATCAGTTATCTCCTGTTAATTCACCTCTCCAAGTTCTCCACTGCCTTAACCAGGTATTGAACTCACTCTGTCACTGGATCTAACCAACACCTTTATCCACTTGGTGAATTAACAGGAGATAACTGATAACTGACATCCATTAGACATGGCACGTGGAACTAGAACAGTCTACTCCAGCAAGCGAAATAAAGGGTTCAGTTTGACATTCCAACCGCCTGAAGAAGGCCAGAACATATAACGGACGAAACATTGTGGCAAGAAAGATGAGGACAATAGTCTGAATAATATAAATAGTGTACATAATACCTCATCTCAGAAATATAGACAGAATTTTTAAATGCTTCCATTTTCTGTGCAGATTGGCTCTATGCCACATTCACATCCAATATTCACAAGAAAACATTGTAATTAAACAATAAAATAAAAACTTTCCTCTGAATACTTTACAATTAATTCTTTAGAAACTGCTTCGCTTACATCTCAAATAAAATAATTTTGCAGATTTGAAACTTTCACAAAAAGAAGTTAAGAAGATACACTTCACTTGTACTTGTTATGTCATTTACCCAGCATTCATTGAGTCTGCTCTGTCAAACGAATTAGCCACATCCTGAATGAAAGTTGACCAAATTCAGTGGTAAAATGCAATTGACTCAGTAATAACTAGCCATAGCAGAGGTGATATTCATTTAGTCACACAATTTCCTAGTAGGAGTTTCAATGGGAATTTGGAATGCTAAGCCACCCCCAGCTGCATGTATACACACCTCAGGATATTGCAATCCAAGCAGTGAATCAGAGTGCAAAAACATTTGCTTTCCTTACCCACCCCAATTCAGTGATACCAGGATCATAAGGGGAAGGAATTTGAATGGCAGAGGTGTGACACATGGTCTTGAGATCGTATAATCATGATGCACAGACTATTTTGAGCCACTTTATAGGCCAATAGAAGCTCATCCCCACTATCCAGCTCAGACATACTGCACTTCAACCTCATGTGCTTTTCTTAAAAAGGGAAAATATAACCTTGCTTGTGGCAGTAAAGAACAATGGATCAAATGATTTCTTCTACAAAGGGAGACACAGGTTTTATACCTGCTGGGAAGCACATTTTCTCTACTAATATTTCTCAAATGCACAGGCCGATAGATATAATACGCATTTCAAATAAAAAATATCCACTATAATAAAATTTGAAGTAATAAAAATACTGGATTAAAATTAAATCCATTAATTCTTTAGAAATATATTATTTTCTTAAATTATTTTCCATCATACTCTGACTGACCAATAATACTAGTTTCATGTGTTTGCATGCAATCTTCAGATAGACAGCCTACTATTGGTAGTGGTTGGTCAATATACGCTGGAAAATAATGAACAAAATATTAATTCTTTGTAATTTTCATACTGACCTCCTTTTCCCTGGTGTTAGCATACTCTCTTAGGAGCTACTTACTTTGTGTGTGTGCATATATATATATATATATTATATATATATATCTATTGATATAATTGTGATATAATTGATCATAGCTTAATTAGATCTCATTTAAATATTCATGGACACCTACCAGACACTATTCGTAACATAGTTGTTGACAACACAAATACAATAGCATCATCTTCATGCAAAAGAAGGCTAAACGTAATAGAAGCCTTATTAATAAAAACAAAAAACCAACACTTAATATCAACTATGAACATGGACACAATATCTTGACCCTCTTTTAAGAAATGAAAACATTATATAAATACATAGATGCAACAAACTATTTCTTATTTAACAGTTAACATATTTCATCCTTGAAAATGGCTAAATGTATAGCCAAAAGCACTTGGATTAAAAGAATGTTCAGACAGTTTTTATATAATTTATCATCTGAAAAAAAAAAGAATTATTAGATCACATGAGAAATTGTATAAAAAACTAAATCAAAGCACCTTGTCTGTTGTATTCAATGAAATGTGCATATATATATATATATATGTGTGTGTGTGTGTGTGTAATTATAATTATTCTTTTTTAAAAATTATTATTCCATTGCTACATAAGAGTTCTCATGTTTCAAAAACAGAAGCTAAAAACTTCAATTTCATTTATAGAAATTAAATTAAATTAAAGCAGCTAGTTCTGTTTCATCCTCAAGCAAATTTTGGAATAACTAATTTTGAAATTTACAGAGCTTTATAAGCATATACATTCAGAATATTAATTTCTATGGATATGGAAAAAAACTAATCATTTTAATAAGGGTCGGTAGGGTATTCCTTTTCACTGACAACTATTGTATCAATATATTAGTTACTTTAGAAAAGAGGTTAAGTCAGGGTAGGGTTGCAGTACTTTTTTTCAAACAAATAATGACATCCATTCAATGCATATCGTCTGGTCTTTTTCAACGACAGAAATTTTTTGGCACTTTTGTTATGCCATTAAATGTGTATTTGTATACATAAAGAGTTTTTTTCTGAAGGGGTTGTTTGTATATGAATACATAGTATTTAACTACGATTTGATTTTGTTGGCGACTACTTAAAGGGTTTTTTTAACTTATGATTGGTTAAGTTTTTAAACCTATTGCTTTAATTGAACTTGTTTATAGACTTTGAAATTTTAAAAAAATTTAAGCTAATTATTTAAGGCAAATGTCTCTTGGTGTCAGCAAAAAACAGTATCTCATGTCTTTGATTTAATAAATTTTCGTTTTTTAGAAACTTAATAATGTGTAGTTGTTCATGTATGCATAAAGGGCATGGGTCATCCCAGGTTTTACAAGTTATTGTTCTATTTATCATTTATATATATATACATGGAATAGATAAAACATAAAGTCAGTGATTTATGTTGACTCAGATTCCCACAGGCACAAACCCAATCATAAGAGTATGATATATCTATTGAATTTATTAAAAGATATCACATTTAACTCAAGTATATTATATAAAAATATTATTAGTATCAACCCATTTATAAATTTGTTTTATCCTATCAATATTATAACATGGCATCATCTAATCTGAAATTGTTCGATTATATATTGGATGTAACATGAAGAGAAAATACTGACATAATTAAACATGATGCTGTTGTTGAATGTCCTCAAGTGATGTGGTTTCTATTATTTGGTACAGTTCTTTCTTTGTGATTCTGTAGCATCAGTCTATGTGAGTTCAAGAACGATCATCCTCACTAAGACCTACACACTTCCCTCCCCCAAACAGATTTTTAACCATTGGTTTTAGAAATCTGAATGAGTCTGGCACCATGCATAGCATCCATATGAAGGTCTTTATCTAATGCAATCATTTAAGAACTTAACTCATATTTTTTGTTTTGTAGCAACTTGCAGTGTGGGCAAGGCTACTCATAACATAGTCTGTCTTATGTTCAATTTCCTTATCTCCTATACTAAATTTGTTATAACTGAGGCATTTACTAATTTTACATCATGAATTTTTTTATGATGGACTCAATAATGAGTAAATACTAATTAAATTTGTTTTATGTGGTTCTACAGAAGGATGCTGAGAATACTATGAACTGAACATGGGAGCAACAAAGAAGTTTTAGAGAAAATGGAAACAAAAAGGATACTTCTAGTTAATATCAGAAAGCAACAGGGAGAGAAGAGAACAGTGCATAATCTACCTAACAAGCCTGTGTAAATGGGTGGCAGAAAAGGGTTTAGGAGAGATATCAAAAAGACAAAATTTACTAAGAGCTATAAAGAACAGGAAATAATGGTGAGCTGTGATGCCACTCAAGAGACATTGCACATAGAAGAAGACCTGATATTAAAAAAAAAAAAAAAAAAAAAATTCTTACCCCAGTATATTCTGTATGCCAAAATCCATTCATATTGTCTCATAATAGTGTAATTGGGTATTTGTACAATAAACCATGCATCCGGAACGCTTGCAATTCTCTTCACACCTTTCATGTACACTTGTCCGATGGCCACAACAAATATCTTCACATTGTCAAGTTTCAGGAGATGAGCTTCTTTTTCAGTCAAAAGCGGTTTGTTGGATCTACCATTTGTGAAAACAACAGCAATATTCATAACTCCAGGTCTGGCTCCAAATTGCTCAATAAACGAAAATTTCCTGGCATACTTCAAAGCCCGATTTGTATATTCTTGTCCTTTCCGATATGGAATCTTGTCAATGGCTTTCAGTACTTGCCTGAGATGTTTGAAGCTGTTTAAGTTGAAATTATCTCTTACCGAAGTGCTGTAAGTTATGGCGCCAACTCGTACATATCTTGGCGCAATGCGGAAATACTTCACAACAGACTTTACAAAGGCTTTCACCATTCTAAAGTTATTCTCTCCAATATAACTAGATGTGTCAATGATAAACACAAGATCAAGGCGTGCTGATCCATATCCTGGAAAGAGATACAGGTAACTACTTTTTAGAATTCTCAAAATGAAACATTTTAAAACTTATAAAGAAAAAAACTTTCTCGTCAGAGGAATTTTTAATGAAAATAGGAGCTAAAAGAGGACTTACACTTACAATCAGAAACAGATACTTGAAATTTCTGTGACACATAATGAGGAAAGAAGGCCTGTAGAATATAACACTCACAGAACATATTGAAGGCAAAAGAAGCAGGAAAAACAGCATGTAACCTACTTAATGAGTTTGTGAGAATATATTGCAAAACAGGAACCAAGAAGGATGGAAAAGAATCAAAATATACTTTTTTAACTAAATTTTTTCCAAGACAAGAGCCACTCAATGTAGAAAGTTACTGCTGAAATAATAGTGATGAATGAGATATGAGAAGAGAAGGCAGTAGGAAATGGAGATTTTGAGGATAAGAAGGATAGATAATGATTGACCCTGAACTTGGAGAGGTCAAAATTGAAGTATTCAGAGAAGCATCCATGTGGGAGTTTGTTCCACAAAGTGCCAGTTCTTAGGACACAGCTTTCTGTGTGGAATTTTCTTCAAACATTTGGAATATGAGGAAAATGAAAGTAGCATGATGTGTCCTTTGAACAATAAAAAAGAAGTTGTGGAGAGCCATGATCACCAACATCATGAAGTGACATGACATAATCAAAGAAAGATTTTGTTGAATAGTTTAACTGTAACCAAGTAAAATCTTTTATTGTTATTAATTTATTACTAATTATTATTGTTATTTAATTAATATTAATTTTAATTGCTTTTAATTTCAGTTTTCTTCAGTAAGTAGTGTAGATTTTAAATCTATATTACTATGTGAAAGTTTGCATGTGTATATGTATGGACATCACAGGCTAACAGAAAGTCTGAAATTTTGCTTGGGTTAGTGAGAGATGCCTTCTAAAAGCTAAGCATTAAGAAACAGATAAATATCATTAGAAATAAAGAAAAGAGTACTGAAGCTTATGTAGTATCAGTCCTTCTATATGGCAGTGAATGCTGGACAATATCCTCGAAGATTAAGAAGAGACTTGAAGAAACAGAAATGTGGTTCTACAAAAGGATGCCGAGAATAACACTTGAGCAACAACAAAGTTTTAGAGACAATGGCAACAAAAAGGATACTTATGCTTAACATCAGGAAGAAACGGTTGAAATTTCTAGGGCACATAATGAAAAACGAGGGCTTGGAAAATTTGACAGACAGATTGAAGGTAAGAAGGCCAGATGAAACCAACACAAAACTTGGAGAGCTTGAGTGAATGACTGATGGAGTTGGGTTTGGGAGAGAGCAAAAAGACAAAAGTTATTAAGAGCTATAAAGGACTGGAAATTGTGGAGAGCCATGATCACCAATGTCCTGAAGAGACATGGCACATAGAAGAAGATCATTAGTATAGGCTGTGTGAGTTTGACCTGAAAGATACAAGGTCACCAGATATCATGAAATAATATAGTTCTAGATGCAATTAGCATTAAAATGGAAAGAGAAATTGAGTTTTCTAATAGAAAATAAGAAATACTTTCTTCTGATTTCAGAAATTGTTGAACTGATGAATTCCAGTTAAATCTCTGGAGTCACTGGCAGTCGCCACACAAGATCCCTATCCATCAACCATGACTGATAAAAGGTAACCTTTATTATTTCGCCAACCATTGAAGGCAAAGAGAAACTCTCACTATTTGGTAATTTGCTTAAATTTCCACAATCTTCACCTTCTCTATAACTAAATACAAACTGTGATGCTTCAGTCACTATTAGGAACCTATCCATAAGACAATGACTGTTGCTGAGGAGAGCTACCACATGAATATGACAAGAACAGGAGTGATATTAAAAGATCAAGACATTTGACAGTCTGATAATCTTAAAAAAAGATTTTACTACAAAAAGACCACAGAACCAAAGATTCAGCCAGGAGAGATGATGGCCTACTTGGCTAGCACAACCTTTCCAACAAAAACAAACACTTCAAGAATCTCAAAAACAACCCCCTGAAAAAGAGAATCCAAACAATGTTGAATATGTTAATCTCTTTTTACAAAGTTATAGAAAAAAAGTTTATACAAAGAAGACATTCAAGAGGATTTAATTTTGTTTTATTTATTTTAATCAATTCACCCCAAGCAAAGCAATAATGCCACTAAGATGCAAGGAGCCACTGGAAATGAAAAAGAATGTATAAGACTTTAGGAGCCAGAAACCAATCCTAAACAGGAAACAAGAGATAAACCTCTAATCCTGGTCAAAAGACCTGACAGGAGTGTGATACAGAGAATAGGTGAACCTATCTACTCCTATTTCAAACAATGATGGATATGTTAATGACATTTCTCAAAGATAGTGTAATCTACAGCAGATATAGAGATTTCAGCATCAGAACAGTGTTGGATATATTAATGACACTTGCCAAAATTAAAGACAAAGAGTTTATATCTATACAAAGTAGAGATTGTAGAGGTCAAAATTAGATATGATAATGACC
Organism: Acanthosepion esculentum; assembly: GCA_964036315.1. Taxonomy (NCBI): domain Eukaryota; kingdom Metazoa; phylum Mollusca; class Cephalopoda; order Sepiida; family Sepiidae; genus Acanthosepion; species Acanthosepion esculentum. Next base: position 5,140,369 of record OZ038492.1, on the reverse strand, counting down.
CTCTCAAAATTATAGACAAAGAATTTATATCTATACAAAGTAGAGATTGTAGAGGTCAAACAACATTGGATATGATAATGACCCTCTCAAAATTATAGACAAAGAGTTTATATCTATACAAAGAAGAGATTGTAGAGGTCAAACAACATTGAATATGATAATGACCCTCTCAAAAGCATAGATAAAGAATTTATATCTATACAAAGAACAGATTGTAGATGTCAAACAACATTGGATATGATAATGTCCCTCTCAAAATTATAGACAAAGAGTTCATATCTATACAAAGAAGAGATTGTAGACGTCAAACAACATTGGATATGATAATGACTCTCTGAAAATTATAGACAAAGAGTTTATATCTATACAAAGTAGAGATTTGAACATTGAAATAATGTTGTATATGTTAATGACTCTTTTCAAAGTTATAGACAATATGACAAAATATTAAATTTACAAAAAATATTTACCTTTAAGTTTCCATATCTTCTGAACTGAAAAATAAAATAAATATGTTAAAATATTAGAACAGAAACCACAAATATTTTGAAATTATTATTGAATGTTTTTAAAAAAAATAGTTTACAGTCAAATGCTGATTATTTAAAGTTGTTTAAAAATTCAGTCAAAGATTTATCCCTACCAAAGTTATTAATAAATTCATGATTTATTCAAAAACTGAATATTCACTACAGTTCAAAAGATTGTAGTTACCACGGATAACTTTTTTAAATTGGCCCAAAAAGTAGTTAAATAAGACAAAATTATTATTGTAAAAATTTTATTATGACTAAAAGAAAAAAAGCATTTTAAGATTAAATTTTGCTCTCATCAAAATATCCTCCTTTAGCCTTGATTCCTGCAGCACAAATTTTTGACATTCATTGCAAAAGTTTCTAAAAGTATAAATTCGGATAACGGATTCTCTTTTTTATCAATGACTCCAAGAGCTCTTTTTCATTTTTTTTTCACTCTTCTGTCAAGTTCGTATCCTGCTAATTCTGGGGAGGAGCTTTAAACTTTTGAATTGTAGTATACATATCATCACTTAAACTAGTGATTTTTAAAAATCCCCAAAATCCATAGAAAACAAAATATGAAAAATACAATGCTATCATATCTATCAGCTGGTATTTGATATTTAATGGAACTGTAGCAATGCACAATACTTGCACAAGAAATTGCGTTTAATATAATATAGGAAATAAAACCTATTTCCAACACAATTACATACCCACATATCATACTGCATTAAAACATGCCAAAACTTTATTTTCTACCCAATAGCAGACAATAATACAAACATATCAAGAAGATGATTCCACAATATAATACACACCATTTAAATCCAAATTGATATCACCATGTGAAATACATGACCAATCACTGAAAACTAAAGCCCTATTTTTCTGAGGCTTACTTCAGGAAAAATTTCTTATAACAAACTACATACTGACTTTCAGAGAGAAGAGATACTAATGTCACCCCCCAGTACATACTGAAAGAAACATATATCATCTAAGTCAAATGAATTATCTCCAACAACAGTCAGTGATTTCAAACGAATGATCTCCAACAAAAAACACAATCTCTGCTAACAAGAAAAGACTTTTCCTAACTAGTTTTTCTGTAGATCAACTACTAAAAGATATAACATAGTTTCCATTTATCTTTTCTATGGCAATTGCTCTGACAAGCTTTTGTCCTTGGTGTCCCAATTGCATGAATTTAAGTGTGCTACTTGATTGGCAGCTAGGTCCCACTGTGTTACTGTTGAAAACAACTAAATGCAACTGCCACTTCTAATCCCACAGTTTCTTTTCTCACACTTCTCACCTGTGGTATTCACTTCCATTTCCTTGCTTCCTTGATAACTACAATCTTCAAAAATTTAAATGCAACGTCAATCACCATCTTCTGTCATCTTGACCTCTCTTCATCTTTTGTCTACTGCTAAATCCACCCTATTCTCAGTCTTCTCTTTCACCTTCACACCCTGTAACCTTGTGCATAATAGTGGTATAATCACCTTATGGTGAAATTATTTAAAAAAAAAACAACTCTTGAATTCATGTAGATATGTCTATAAATACAAATGATTTATTTGTTAAATAGGCATGAGACCATGTTTCATTTATTTTTATTTCATTATTGTTTGAATGTTCGGATTTTTAATATGAAGAACCTGGATAGCTGAATTTCCTACAACAGTACAAGATCGAACTTTGATAAGATGGAATTTAAACCTCAAAATGCATCCAAACTTAAGCCTCATTGAGTCTGGTCAGTATTCAGACTGGTGACCACTGGGGAATGCCAGATGCAACAGACCAAGCAAGCCAGTGACAGGTAATATCTTGCTATATATATATATACTAACAGGTGATTTCAACATGTGAAAGTGCTTCTGGACCGACAATTCACAAGACCAACCTGGAGCTGGGTAAATGGTGAGTAGTAACAAATAAATTGTATCTTCTGTTTTTCTTGCATTCATGTTGTTCTCTGGTTTCATCAAATAGTAAATAACATTTGGGTACTTGAACCATAAATCCAGTTTACTGTGTTGCACACAATTGACTTGCACCAGTTTCCTTCCCATGTTTAAAATCAGCTTCAATCTTCAAGAATAAAGCACTCCTCAATACAGAAGTAGTAGAAGGTGATATTGCAGTAGTAGTAAGATTAGCCAACAAAGTCTCATGATTGATTTTGTTAGCATTTTGGTGTGCATTCATTCTTTGTGAAGACATTATGAGTGGATGTGAAATTTATATATAGGGTTACATACATGCAAAATAAGAAAAGAATGAAATAAAGGGTACAGAACTACATCTGTTTTTCCCCTACTTCAAACCCGCCATCTGAATCAAGAATGACATGTATGACTTCCTGATCATTCATAAATCTGTTCCTGGTTTTCATGGCATTGAAATATCAACAATAAAAAGGAATCATTAAAAGAATTGTTAATTTTGAAGTACGCCATTATTTAAACTATTTATATACAGTTTATGTATTTTTTTAAAATCAATCCTCTCCAAGCAAGGTGATAATGCCACTAAGATCAAGGGGCTACCAGGATTGAAACAGAATGAAAAGACTTTAGAAGGAACTGGGAACACAATTATGAATAGTGAACAAAGGATAAACTTCTACTCCTGTTCAAAAGACCAGATTGAAGCATGAACCAGAGGATAGGTAAACCTATCTAGTCCTATTGAGGAGGAAAAAATACAAAATAAAAAATTAGGCATAGACATTAAAAGTATAGAGTTGTAGTAGACTTTAAAAGAAATCAGAAACCCAATCCTAAACAGGAACCAAAGGATATTCCTCTTCCAGTGGAAAAGAGTGTGAACTGAGTGATATATAAACCTATCTACAGATATATTTTCTTCATCTTTGTTGTTATTATCACAATGTTTCAACCATTGTGCCTTCAGGCCTTCATCATGTGTATATCAATTCAGGTAATATACAAAAATTCCAAACTGAACCCTTTATTTAATCTACAGAGGTAGACTGTTCTCATTCCACTGCTCATGTCTAGGGATATCTCATCTATTTCTTATTTTTAATACAGCTCAGTTATTGATTACCTGTTTCCACTGAGTCCAAGTACAAACTGCCCGGCCCAGGGATTGAACTCAGAATTACTGTCACCAAATTCATGAATCAACATTTTAATCCACTAGCCTAATTTTCTATAGAACACTAGTCTGTTTGTAAATAGTGTAAATGACCATAAAAGCCCGCATAGCAGAAATTCAAGCAATAACTGAAGTACACTGATTTGATAATATATACCTCAATAATAGCTAATGGCGATTAGTGGATCTGGTTTCAAGTATCATCAACATCTGATCTGTTCTGAGCCATTCTGACAGCAAATGACAAATCAGTGATTACTCATCTTCAGCGTGGCTTCTAGTTCCTGAGCATGCACATCTGCTTATGCTTGTTTGTGGCTTTTTCCATACCCTCAGAGCCACCATGTGGGTCTATACTGCAACTAAGCAGAGTGGTTGTAAGTTACAGTTTAAATATGTATTTCACCATACGGTTTGAATTAACAATAGATTGTAGGTCATTTTGAGATCAGAGGCCAATTTGACTTTATCGAACCAATTAGACTTACTATTAAGACAGCAGTAAATAGTTGAGTTATCAGCATAGATACCAAGCTGAGAACTGATGACATCAGGAAGGTCATTTATGATTCAGAGTTTCTGGTATTTGCTGATTTACATAATGTACTGCATGAAGAATTTGCAGATAATAAGGCAAAGGAAACATGCTGAGAGTTTTGAATGCCTCTGTTCTGAAGAGATATGGCATTTCTAAAGAAAATGACTCCTAGCCTGTCTTGGCACTGCAGGTTGGTAGCAAGCCTTAGTGATACACACCTATCATACAAACAGTTTATTTATAATTCTCCCATTCGTCCATGCTTTGAATATTGCTACCACATATGGTCTGCTGTTCCTGCTATATATTTGGAGATTCTTGATAAAATCCAAAGAATCTGCAATGTTATTCATGCTAACCTGGTATTTTAGCTCCAGTCCATTTCCCAACACCATAATGAAGGTTCCCTGTTCCTTTTCTAAAAATATTTTCATTGTAATTGTTCTGAAGAATTTTCCTCTATGGTACTTTAAAAATTTAAGCTCTGTACTAAATTGCCCAAGGTTTCATCATTTTACAATTGAAATGTCTAGATGTAATTGTAAGTTCTACGCTGAAAGTGAACAAAAACTTGGAGAGTTGAGTTAAAGGGAGATAACTGAGACATCAGGAAGAGCCATGGCACGTGGAACTAGAAAAACCTACCCTGGTGGTCAAAATAAATGGTTCAGTTCAAAATTCCGGTCACCCGAAGAAGGCCAGAGTGTACAACAGCCGAAACCGCATGAACATGACAATAAAGATGAGGCCAACAGTCTGAACAATGTAAATAGTTACAATACTTCATCTCAGGAAGATACAGATATTAAGAGTTTCTTCTTTCACACTTCTTGATTGAGGAACTCATTTCTCGCATTTTGCTTCCCGTGTCAATTGTTATCTTCTGTCTTTTTTTAATTACTGTTCTTTTATTTTTCTCTCTTCTTAATAGTGCTTTTTTCTCATATTATCTCACTCATTAACTGCTTGTTTCTTAGTGGCTTTATTGCCTTGCTTGACGTGAAATGCTTTAAAAAAAGAAAAAACTATATATATATATAGTTTTTTTCTTGTAAACAGTGACTATTACGGTTAATAATGCAAGACTCTTTGGTAAATCGATTTGAGTTCTCTCAGTCACTGTGTGTTTATCTAAAAATAAATACGCTTAAATTCACCTTCATCCCTGCCATGCACCAACGGCTTAGGGGTAGAATCCCCAACTGATGCCAATTCAGTCAGGTTTCGATCCTAGCTAGAGGCAACTGGACGTCTAGCCACACTGATGAGCTGTGAAACAGTCTGTCTGTTGTGAATGACTATATATATATATATATATATATATATATATATATATAATTAGATCAACCCTCTTTGTGCAGACAAAAAGAGATTTTTGTTTGCTTTCAGTCTTTTAGGAGTTATGTGTGAATTTTTTTTCCATTTTGTACTCACTAGGAACTCTTTACATTGGCTCTTTTGCCAGTATATTTCCCCCCCACTTGTTTTTATCATTAAATTTGTATTTTAGTTGTGGTTCCTTTTTTCTCCTCCTTATATTTTTTTTCTCACAGTGCAAATTGTTCTTGTCAGAATTTACCAACATATACTTCAGAGGAAGTGTTGGTTACAATGGGTCCTTAAAGTCTAATGCTTTCCTATGTTTTCAAATCTATAAATAAGCTTCTACTTTATATTTCATAAAAGTACAGATTTTATGTTATATTTATGGATAAAAGTGCTCAATATCAGAGGTAAAGCATATGTAAATATAAGAGTGGACACTGAAGTAAACACCAAACACCAACAATGTAGTGTTTCATGCTTCAAAGCAACATTCAGGCCTAATGATTGTGTTGAAGCATAAAACAGATTTGTCACCACTTAGTAATATCTCTATCTATAAAAGCAGGATGTGTGTGTGTGTGTGTGTGTGTGTAACAAATGCACGGCCGCAATATTCGACAGATTTGCACCAAAATTTACATGCACATACTCCAAATTAGAAAAAAGGCCAAGACTGACTTTGCATTTCCCAACTCCCATCGATAGTGGAAATAATCCATTTTTTCATGCTTCTACGGCAGTTTTCACGTAGTTTGCATCCATTTTCGACTGGCCAGAGTGAGAGCCTATAGCTGGCTGCCACAAATAGGCAAGAAGATTCTATTGGCCAGCATGAGAGCCAACAGCTAACTGACATGAATGTTAACTAGCATGCTAGCATGCAAAAAAAATCGATAGCTGCATTCGTCACAAGTGGGAAAAATTTAAATCTGCATGGCACTTTACTCCAATTGGCTCATTCCCTTGCTTAAACACAACGTTGATTCTGATTCCGCAGAACTGGGTTGGGTGTGAAAAAGTATTTATTGCTAACATTCTCTTTTCATTTGGTTTTTCCAGTTACAAGTCCTTTTATAAAGCTGATCGTTTTGTGTTCATTTTGTTTAGTTCTTTTTTCGTAACAGATTTAATATTTAGTATAGAGCTTAGAAAATATTTTCAGTGTGAGATAGGCAAGAAGTAAGGCATGTAGCAACATCAGCATGCCAAAGGGCACTCCTTTAAAGGCAAGGAAGGGCAAAAATAATTTAATTCAAGTGATAGCGATTGCTGTATGAGTCGTATGATTTTTGAATCAAGCACGGGCAATGCGGGACCATGCTTCTAGTATATATATATATATATATATATATATATTAGGAAAAATCCTCACATAACACACTATTCAGATTTCAAACTTACGATCTCATCAGGGCAGGTACTTGTGGATGGTTAATCTGTAACATTATTAAATAAACAAAAGTAAATAAAATTTGGGTACTTGAACCATAAATCCAGTTTACTGTGTTGCACACAATTGACTTGCACCACTCTCCTTCCCATGTTTAAAATCAGCTTCAATCTTCAAGAATAAAGCACTCCTCAATACAGAAGTAGTAGAAGGTGATATTGCAGTAGTAGTAAGATTAGCCAACAAAGTCTCATGATTGATTTTGCTAGCATTTTGGTGTGCATTCATTCTTTGTGAAGACATTATGAGTGGATGTGAAATTTATATATAGGGTTACATACATGCAAAATAAGAAAAGAATGAAATAAAGGGTACAGAACTACATCTGTTTTTCCCCTACTTCAAACATGCCATCTGAATCAAGAACGACTTGTATGACTTCCTGATCATTATTATATTACCAGTTCTACAAATTCAATTTTTCTGAATTGTGTATTGAGCACTTTTTAAAAAAATATTCAAGCATTGGGCTGACTCTAGTCATGCATACTATTTTTCTTTTTAGTATTACATATATATATATATATATATATATATATATATATATATATATATATATTATGCACACACACATTTACATATTAGAAAAATTAATTACAAAGTGAAAAAAATACTGTGCTGCATTTCGTCCTTTAGAATTTCAATGGACTAAAGTCATGTTTCCGTTGATGTAACTACACATGCAGACAAAGGAGTTATTGAAATTTTAAACATTTAAATTAAATTTTTTATTTCAAATGTGTTTGGATATATAGTCTACCAATTTCGTTTAGTTTCTTTTTCTTTATGTTTTTATCACTTTCGTTATTAAATATATATTTTCATCTTAGTAAATTTAATTAAACTAGAATTTTTTGCATCAAAATTATGGTCAGACTCATTATGGTGAGCAAATAATTTTTTTTTACAATAATATTCAACTCGTACAAGTTCCAAGAGTCACTCAAGGGAGAGTTTTAAAAAGTCAGAGCTAAGAGAGACAGTTTATGGGGATATGTTGGAAAGATAACAGTTAACCCAAGACAGGTTATAGGGTAACCAGGGAAGCACCCTTGTGAGTCAGTTGCACAAAGTAAGCGGTAAGTAGCCCATTTTATGAGGTTATGTGGGGAAGATAGGTAATACTATAATGTTAGGTCTACTTCAGTATGTCATTTACCCATGTGCAGCATGGAGGTCTACCATTTCCCTCCCCTCACATGGCCATCAGGTCAAGTGAGGTCATGGATCAGGTCAGGTGAGGTCTAACATGGATATTTATATCTGTCTCACATTTTCTAAACACGTGACCTGTCCATATAAAAAGAAGCAATTGAAGATTCTAAATCAGAACAAATTTCAGAACTTTAAGATACTTCAAAATGTTGCTGAAGGAGTTTTATAGAAAAGTCATTGTGACAGAGCAAACGTTTATTTTTACCTCTCTGCTTTTAATATAAATATAAATAGTATATAGATCTATAAATGATAATATATGGTTTAAATAAATATGTATACACATACAATAATATATTATAGTTCGATGCTGTGGTAGACCTCACACTATAGACTAAAAGGGGGATAGGCCTCACACTATATTGTGGTAGACCTCACGTTATAGACAAAATGGGAGGTAGGTTTCACATTATATTAAGGTAGACCTCACACTATATTAAGGTAGACTTCACACTATAGACGAAACAGGTAAGTCTCATACTATATTGAGGTAGACATCACACTATAGATGAAATAGGAGGCAGACCTCACACTATAGATTAAATGGGAGGTAGACCTCACGCTATAGATGAAAAAGGAGGTAGGCCTCACACTTATATTTAGGTAGACCTCACAATATAGATGAAACGGGAGGTAAGCCTCACACTATATTGAGGTAGACCTCATGCTGTAGATGAAATGGGAGGTAAGCCTCACACTATATTGAGGTAGACCTCATGCTGTAGATGAAACGGGAGGTAAGCCTCACACTATATTGAGGTAGACCTCATGCTGTAGATGAAACGGGAGGTAAGCCTCATGCTATATAGAGTTCACACTATAGTAGTGCCTGGAAGATAAAAGTTAACTCTAGACTTGAACGGGTTAAGAATGTTCTGATCGGGGATGGATCCCCTAGAGTGTTCATGAGAAGCTGTTGAAGTGGACTACATTTCACCAATGGAATACCAAGAGGATGAATGAGGTTTACTACAATGTGTGTGGAATGGTGGGTCTTAGCCATGACGGTTAGATCTGATGAAATTAAGGAATGTAGTTCATCTGAACCCTTTCCATAGAAATAGCTATAATATCATGAAAGGCTTGCAATGTTTCATCTGTGGGAAATGCGTTGTAAGGTGAAAAACAATTCATCACCTACAAAGCTGTGTAGATGCCTTTGTACAATCAAGATGAGAAAATGAAGACTGTGCAGTTCCTGACCATATATGGCAGGGCTACTCCATTCATGTCCTGATCTGACACTTGTAAAGTTAGAGGATAGCAGAAAGAGTCAGATACCTACTGGAGTAGTACAGGACACCAACAATTTAACCAGTATCTTTAGTAATGGATCTTATATACAAGTCTATTCAGGTCTGCTATGAGATTATTCCCAAGAAGCACTCAAGGCATGAGGCCTCCCTGAGAGAACACCTGTTCATTGTGATAGATGAAAATTCAGTGTGTTTTTTTGCAGATTTAAATATATAAGTGCATGTAAATATATGTATAATTAGATATATAGTAATTAGAGAGTATGTATTCTGGCCTCATCTGTAACATTCTCTGGCTTTGGTCTAGGAGAAGGACAATTCTGAATTCCAAACTGTGGAGAAGGCCATGGGGAAACGACTCCATAAACATACCTAAGAATGCATTGTAATTCTTAGATAATAATCAGATTGATCCAGAATAACTAAAGATATTTTTGTTTATTTCAGATCAAGTAATTTAAAGGAAAAACTTATATTACATTTATTTTAGAATAATATATTCCATATGATCAGCTATGTCGAAACACCTGTACCAATATAATTACTGAAGGTAAGGAACAGAGATACTGGTTACTACCTATATGGGTGACCACTTGGTAGTACCAGATGCTGTAAGCTTAGATGTACTGTTGGCATAATGGAAAATGGCTTAGAATTGGAAATCGGAGATCAGATTTCCAATTCCATTTGGGTTCGTTATGATTAACTTACATGCAAATACCCTTCAGAAAAGTATGAATCTACCTCTTCTTACTTTCTCAGTTATAAGTTAATTAGTCGAACTTGTATCAGTAAATCATTATCTCTAAAAAGGTTCTTTCAATCTAAATATAAATTACCTGAAAAGGTTTTCTAAGCTGTAAAAACAAATCAGTCTATTTAAACATGATACTAGATGGGCATCTAGGTCCCACGTTTTAACTGTTGAATTAGCTAAATGCAACAACTTCTACACCAACAGTTTCTTTTCTCACACTTCCCACCTGTGGAACTCCCTTCTGTTTACTTGCTGCCTAACTCAAAAATTTAAATGCAACATTAATCACTATCTTCTGTCTTCTTGAACCATCTTAATCTTTTGTCCTCTCCTAAATCCTTCCTTTTCTCAGTCTTCTCTTTCACTTTCAATTATATACTTGTATACTAGTGGCATTGTCACCTTGCTTAGGGTGAATTGATTAAAAAAGTATACATAATCTGTGGGTTGGGGGAGTATCATGACAAGCTGAATATGACCTATAGGTCAGAGTTTGACAATCCATAACCCAGTACTTTCAAAATAACTATTCTTTGAATAAACTGATATGATATCTTGACTTCAGTCATTTTCCCATTGCCATGATGTGGCTTCCCCGTCTTTTTTCTAAATATTTTTATGGCTATTGTTTCAATGAGCTTTTCTCATTGGTACCTCAACCAAATGAATTTAAAAGTACAACCGGATTGGCAACAAGGTCTCACTATTTTATTGTCGAATTAGCTATAGATGTGCAGCCATGAGTTCTATTCTAATAGTTTATTTCCCTGCACTTCTAACCCATGGAACTCTCCAACTTATGATCTCCAAAAATTTCAATGAAATGCCAATCACCATCTTCCTGAATCCTGATTAAAGAGTGAATTTCTTTTTAAGCATTTCATCCCAAGCAAAGCAGGAGTGCCACTAGCATGCAATGGGGTTACAGAGAGCGAGAGCAAGAGTAAAGAGGCATGTTTGAGAAAAGGATAAAGAGAAGGACGGGAAACTAGATCAAGGCATCAGAAAATGTCAATTGACATTACATTTGAATATTTGTAGATTATAGCTATCAGAGAAGCAAGTCAGAGGAAGTGCAAGATAAGAAGCTGTTGGAATAGAAGAGACAGCAGCATTTAACCGTTTCAACAGTGAAAGGGTGGGACCGAGATGCCAACCTAGTAGTATGCTTAAATTTGGGAACCAGTGAAAGTAGCTCATCGGAGAAGTTGCCATGGAAATACTTGTAGCAAATACAGATGGAAGCAACAGCATATCTGTGAGAATGTGACTGTAGACGAGATGCCAGATCAGGACCCATCATATTGCATATCTCTCTCTGGATTTTGTTGCGGACCCCAAGATGAACAACGGGGACTCCCAACCATATATGGCAGCAGTATTTATGCAAGGGTGTTGATTTGTAGATTTGAAGGATGGATTCAGGTGAGAAAAACTTTCTGGTGTAATACAGAGAACCAAATTTCCTTGTGGTAAATGAAGCTTTTGATTCAATGATTAATAAAAACAATATAGAAAACTTGAGCACGACAAAATCCAAATAATAGTCTGTAATGTTAATAGTCTTGACTTGGCATCTTGACTTCACTCATCCAGCAATGTGACATGGCTTGCTTCTTTTTTTTCTATAAATATTTTCATGGTACTTCTTCTGATGAGCTTTCTTCCTTGGTGCCTAGATTGGCTGTTGAACTAACTTGATGCAACCATATATTCTATTCTAATAGTTTCTTTTCTTGCACTTCTTGCCTGTGGAACTCTTCTGGTTTACTCCTTCCCTGCCACTTACAATCTTCAAATTTTAAATGCAGCATCAATTGCCATCTTGTGTCTTCTTGAATTCTATTCTTTTATTGCCATTTCTCTTCACTAAAGTCTTAATATTTTTTCACTCTCAATAACCTTTGGTATCGTCATGGCTTTATCACCATTCAAACCAGTATCTATAATTGTTAAAATAAACAATTTCTAATACAAACCAGTATATCTCCATTGCTGTTCATATGCTGTAAAGAAAGAAAAAAAAAGGTGTTGAAATTTTGTTTCAAAATTCATTAAAATTAGTCTTGATCAAGAATAAGTTATACAAGAAATTGCTACGAAAATATAAGACTTTTCCTATTTTAATTTTCTGATGAATCTTAATTCTTACATTAATAATCCAAGTTCTACAGCTAAAAACAAAATTGCCTCATTAAATATTTGAGCTTAGCAGTTTTTGGTATGGACAGTATCTAGCCACTGCCCCACGCAGTCACATGTGTTACAAGGCCAAATTTAATGTGAGGTTCCCAAGCCCATAGGCTTGGCCAAAAAATCCCCATAGACCCTGCATAGACGGGATTGCGTCTGTTTATCTCCCCAGACAAGACTCAGCCTTTTGGCATAGCCTCGTCCAGGTTTCTCTCTGCCCAAAGGCAGAGAGTTCAACGAGCACAGCTTGAAAAGATCCCAGTTGGACCCATTTGTGGTATGGATTATCACCGCTTATATGTATTCAGTATTGAAGTTCTGCTTGGACACACACCATTATAAGTCAGATAAGGCTTCAGATAAGTTATACTTCTGCTCATCTTCTCACTACACAATTTTACAAAATACAATAGTAACAATGATAGATATGAATGCATGTCATTATTTAAAGAAGAGGGTACAACAAATGAAAAGATTTAAAATTGACAAGTTTGTTTTTTTTTCATTTTAATGAAGCAGATGTTAACTACATGAGAGTAGAAGATATGTAAATTTCTGTATGTATCAGAAATGATGTAAGACAACTGAATGACAAAATGGAAAAAATCCTATACAAAAATGTAATGTTTTTATTGATCGGATTATTGTGGGAGAGATATAATAATGGAAGCATTGGTTATAATTATGTATCAAGAAGAAATATCAAAGATATTGGAATGCTGAAATTTCATATTTTCTCTCTCTCTCTCTCATTTTGTTACTGGATGCAAACAGCGTCTTTGACATCTTTCCTCATGATCAGAATGGAATCATCCTTTATTTATGAGGCATTGGCAGGGTGTAACAGTCAGAATAACTAAGGAATTAAGGGACAAGCAGAATTAAAATGTGGTTGGAGTATTAAACTTTAGCCTAAGAAGACATATTTTCTCCATATATATTTGGCACATACATGCTCACACACATGCACATGTATACACAAAAAGAGAAAAAAAATCAGTCTAATATAAATAAGAAGAGCATCCCAATTAGCAAATAAATTAATTACATAAAACTTAGAATAAAGATGATGAAAATGGGAAAATCAGCAGTCAATTGCTGAAAGCTCCTGGGGACAGGACTGAACAATTATGGGAAATGCTCTTGTACGAAACTGTGAACCCCCTGGGGCTGAAATACTTCATACTGCATTGTAACCAGAATAACATTTATATATTGTAAATTTAGCCAATAAATAAAAAAATATATTAAATTACATACCCAGATACTGAAGTTGTTCTTCATAACCTGAGTCAAGAAAAAATATATGACATTAAAAAAATGGTCAAAAAATGTTTTTTTAAAAGTCAAAATATCTCTAACAAAAATAAAGTACAATAATAAAAAAAGTAGTTTAAAAAAGATATTGAAAATTAAAACTATTTATGAAAATGACACTTATGATGCACAGGTTTCAGAAAGTCTTTAAGCTTCTTACATATATATATATATATATATATATATATATATATATATATATATATATGATAAAATATAGTTTTAAGGTATGCTATATTTATGAGTTTAAGTGAACAATATCAGGGATAGAGCATATGTAAACATAAAAGTGGACATTGAAATAAACATCAGAGAGAACAGTCTGTTTCATGCTAAATGCAATTGTCAGGCCATCGATTGCATTCAGCATGAAACAGACTGTCACCTCTGGATGTTTACTTCAATGTCCACTTATATATATATATATATATATATATATATATATATATATATATATATATATATATATATATATCTGTGTGTTTGTGTGTTCAACTTCTTTCACAGATATTCATACCCCCACCCCCGAAATTCCACCATTAATCAAACATGGTGTTATTTCAAATGTCTTGTACCAATCATAGATAGATCAACTAGTCGGTGATGATTTTCTGAAACATGTTCTTAAATTCTGTTATATAATGGTAACAGAATTAACATCTTTTATGTGCTCTGTCCCTCCAAAACATGGAGTACTATATCTCTCCACAACTTCCTATCCTTTGTAGATGTAAGCAATGATTGTCTCTTTACTATCCCTTCTATTTCCTTCCATTTACACATCCACATCTGCCTTCTTCAGTCCCTTTGGCTCTCAATATATATTGTGAGTATCAAATTCTCCAAGCTCTCCTTCCAAAAGATTTCAGCTAATTTTTGATCGCAAATATAAGTGTCTTCTTTGCTTCCATTTTCTTTAAGCTTTCTTTGTTGCTTACATGATCTGTCCATGGCATTCTCAGTATTTCTATTTTCTCTTCATCCGTCAAGAGATTGTCCAGCATTCACAGCCATATAGGAACAAAGAAAAAAATATTGAAATGTTACATGATATCAGTCCTCCAATATGGCAGTGAATGTTGGAGAATCTTCTCACAGATGAAGAAGAAATTCAAAGTAACAAAAATGTGGTTCTACAGAAGGATGCTGAGAATACCATGGATGGAACTTGTGAGCAACAAAAAAGTTCTAGAGACAATGGCAACAAAAAGGATACTTATGCTTAACATCAGGAAAAAACAGTTGAAATTTCTGGGGCACATAATGAGGAAAGAGGGCTGGGAAAATTTGATACTCAGAGGACATATTGAAGGTAAGAGGACCATAGGAAAGCAATGCACAACCTACCTGGAGAGCTTGTGTGAATGGATGGTGGTGCAAGGTTTGGGAGAGATAGCAAAAAGACCAAATTTATTAAGAGCTGCAAAGGACAGGAAATTGTGGAGAGCCATGATTACCAATGTACTGAATAGACACAGCACATAGAAGAAGAATATTTGTTCTAATAGTCTCTGCTGTTTTAACCCCCCTAGTTATAGATTGAAGAGAAAAAGCCTTGACTTTTATAGAGCCCCACTGGGTGATCGCAGTTCACTCAAAATGGATGACATCTCCATTAAAAGTTAGTCTCTAGCTGGGTAATTGGAGGTTGCAAGCTCAATCCCCATGCTGGGCAGAACATTTTCTTTGTATTCTTCTCTTCAACCATAAAATGTTTGAAACTTTTTTGTTTATTTTGTAATCTCTATGCAGCTTCAAATTTCTCAGTATCATTTTAACTTCAATTGAAGGAAGAAAAGTAAAAAATATCTAAAATTGCCAAAGAATTTGTCTATATTTGAGATGAGGTTTTATGTACACTATTTACATTACTCAGACTATCATCCTCATCATTACCATATTTATCACAACGTTTCGGCTGTTGTACACTCCAGCCTTCTTCAGGTCTTCAAGGACACATGACATTAATTAGATCAAATGAAAGGACCCAAAGAGTGTGAGTTTAATAACTGGTTATGGTGGTGGAGAACTTGGAGAGGGGAATTAACAGGAGATCACTGACATCCATTAGACATGGCATGTGGAACGAGAACAGTCTGTCCCAGTGAGCAAAATAAAGGGTTCAGTTTGACATTCCAACCACCTGATGAAGGCCAGAGTGTACAACAGCTGAAACGCTGTGATAAATATGGCAACAAAGATAAGGATGATAGTCCGAGCAATGTAAACAGTGTCAAAGAAATGATCTCCAAAGCAGCAAACATATGAGTCTGTTACAATTTCTCCTATCTGTTTTATTTTTCAAATTATTTCATCTATGCCATCTGTTTTTGTAAGTATTTCTTAAATATTAAATTAAAAATGAAGTTAGAAGTTTGGGCTCTACCTTGTCCTCATGACATAAATGAAAACAATTGGAAATTAATTTTTAACAGATATATTTTTAACAGATATATTTTTTAACAGATATATTTTTTAACAGATATATTTTTTAACAGATATATTTTTTAACAGATATATTTTTTAACAGATATATTTTTAAATAGGTCTTAAAACAACTGAAATACAAGATATCCTTTATGATTTCAAGCAAAAATATGTGACATTTCTTTGATGTCATCGGAACAGTCCACTATATAGAGATGGGCAAATTTCCCAAATCTTGATCGCCACCTGCTGATGATAGAGACAAGTGTTACACAAAGATGGGTATATATATATATTTCTCTCTTTCTCTCTCTCTCTCTCTCTCTCTATATATATATATATATATATATATATATATATATATAAGATAACAATACATAGTTTTATATACCAAGAACAGTATTGGGAAAATTGTATGACAAAGTGGAAAAAATTTACTTTTGATGCGTTTTGTTCTTCAGGACATCAGCAGATTAAATTTGTTATGCTGGTAGGACTACACATGTGCACCACAGAAGGGTGCTGGGAATTTATAAATATATTCTGTGTATTTAGGCAGCAAATGTTCTTTAAGGCAAATATTATTAAAGACAACAGATATTTTGTGTTGATTAATGAATGACTTTTCCAAATAACGAATAATTCTTCTTGGACAATGAGGAAATTCCATTGGAAATTGGCTGTAGTTTATTTAAGAAGAAATGTACAGGAAATATGGTCTTAGCTGTCATCATCATGGTAAGTACAGACAATAAGTGAGTTTCGTAGACTTAGTTAGTGTTGAGACATAGGCAAACAGTGTTGTGGTGTAAGTTTGGATGTGTACTTTTTTTATATATATACTTATATATTTTATATTATTTTCTTACCCACACACTATTTCTTGCATTTATACCCCAATATTAAATTATAATGATTTTAAATGTTGAATCAATATACAATATAGCATTGCTCCTATGAGACCCAGAATTTTTTAAAACACCCATATTGAAACGTTCATAAATATTAGTATCTGGTGATTGTACAGACATGAAACTCTGAGTCATACAACTAACATAAGTAATATGTAATAGTTATTAAAATATATGTATAAATATATATATATATTGAGCAATTCAATGCGGAATAACTGTTAGGAAGATTGTCTTAGAACAATTACCAGTAAGTAGTGAGTTCAATATTTATTGAGTGTTTCATCTATATATATATATATATATATATATATATATATATATGTAAGCAAATATATGGATATAGATAGTATGAGGAAAATATGAAAAAAACAGTAAACTTGCATATTCGGATTTTGTTTTTTTCATATTTTTTCTCATATATATATATATATATATATATATATATATATATATATATATAGTTACATATATAGACTGCAATCCCGGTCATAGACACCTGCTCAGGCAGATTTGTGTTTGTCTAACACCCACAGAGACCATCTATGATTTGTATTGCAACTATGCTGCACAGAGCTTAGCTACAGTTTCTAAAATAGAGTGCATAATCTGGCAAGATCAGCAAGTTTAATAACACCAGTACACCTAAGCCCTCGGACACAATGACTTGTGACTTCATGCTAGCACAACAACTGAAGGCTTCCAAATAGTTTTCTCAACTTGATTTCAATCACAAGATTTGAGTCAGTCTGTGGTATGGTTTTCAGGTATTTTGCAAAGGTGGCACACACTAGGATCACTTCTTCCAGACCACTAACATCCTAACAAGTTGAACATGGTGAGATTTGACCTGATTCTTATGGTCGGAAAGCTAATGCTCTAACTTCTCAGTTAGGCACCCATATATATATATATATATATATATATATATATATATATATATATATATATATATATATATATATGTATATATGATTAATACCAAATTTGTCACATAGCTGATTGATGTTATATTCACCACTCCGACTCCAGAGTTTTTGGAATTAACATTTTTGTCAATGAAACTATGGCATCAGGGTGCTGAACATAGCATCAATCAGCTAAGTTACAAATTTTATATTAGTATTATTCATTATATATATATATATATATATATATATATATATATATATATATATATGTATGTGTGTGTATTTAGGCAGCAATCCTTCTTTTATGCACATTTCATTGAAAACAACAGACAAGGTGCTTTTATTTAGTTTTTTATACAATTTCTCATGCAATCTAATAATTTTTTCTTTTCAGATGATAAATTATATAAAAACTGTCCAAATGTTCTTTTTATCCCAATGCTTTTGGCTATACATTTAGGCATGAAAACATTTCATAAAACATACATGCAACAAACTATTTCTTATTTAACAGTTAAAATATTTAATCCTTGAAAATGGCTAAAAGTTTGAGAGTGCTCGAATAAAAAGAACATTTGGACAGTTTTTATATAATTTATCATCTGAAAAGAAAAAAATTATTAGATCGCATGAGAAATTGTATAAAAAACTAAATAAAAGCACCTTGTCTGTCGTATTTAATGAAATGTGCATATATATATATATATATATATATATATATATATATATAAACACTCAGATAGATAAGAACAGCCTGAAAAAAATTGCTGAAAACCATATTATGTGTGTGTGTGTGTGTGTGTGTGTGGAATAAAGACAAAAGAAAATCTTATCACAGCTGATGCATTCCATCCTCTGAGTGGCTTTATCAGGGCAAATGTGTCTTGGCATTTGGCTTGATAAAGTCCCTCAGAAAATGAATCGCCTTGGCCAAGTTTTCCTTTTGACTTTATTCATATTATCCTTTTACAGATATACTCTATCTGAAATTTATATATATATATATATATATATATATATATATGAAGCAATATAGTCTTAAAGTCTCGTATATTTATGGGATATATCAGAGATAGAGTGTGTGTAAATATAAAAGTGAACATAAAAGTCAGCACTTAGAGGCGACAGTCTGTTTCATGCTAGATGCAATCATCAGGCCACTGAAAATATTTACCTTCTCTTTCAGTTCAGCTGTAAAATTAAATTTGTATGACATTAAATTGAATTTAAAAAATAGATTATATTTTTCTTTCATTTTTTTGTGGCCTGACGATTGCATCTAGCATGAAACAGACTGTCACCTCTAAGTGTTGACTTCTATGTTCATTTTATATATATATATATATATATATATATATATATATATATATATATATATATATATATAGGGATAGATAGATATATACATATATATAGATAAATATAGATAGATATAGATAAGTATATAGATATATATATAGAAATATAGATGGACAGATAGATATTTATATATATATATATATACATATATATATAGAAATATAGATAGACAGATATTTATATATATATATATACATATATATAGAGATAGATAGATAGATAGATAGATAGATACTGCATTTTGCAAATGTGGATAATTCATTCCAATTTCATGGTTTTTGATTCTTGAGGCATATGGACAATATAAATTGAATGCAATAATCAGTCTCATCAAAATCATTTCCCAAAATGCACTTCATTTTAACTTCAACAAAAGATGGGTAGCAGCTGAAAATATTTACCTTCTCTTTCAGTTCAGCTGTAAAATTAAATTTGTATGACATTAAATTGAATTTTAAAAAAAGATTATATTTTTCTTTCATTTTTTTTTTTTTTTCATTGCTTAAGTAATCCTACCTTCATGAAAATTTTATCTTGTCTCTGCAGCACCTCTCCTTATTACCATGTCAAAATTTTTCTTGCCAAAATTTCCAAATAGAAAGCAAATTATTACTTACCATCCATTATCCACTTTCTGTTGTAGCCTGGGAAGAGAGAGAAGAATTATGATTAAGTACTATGAAAAAATCTCATAAGTAAAATGCCTGAAAAGAAATATTTTCCTACAAATAAATGATAGTAGATATTATTAGATATTAGTATATATTAGTAGATAATACCAAAAGACTATTAAATTAAATACTCAAAATATTCCATGCTCTTTAAGTACAAAAGGAGACACTTAAACTAAATAAAATATAACTAATGAAAGATATGTATATATATATATTTTATGAAATGGACAAAGTCCGACAATTATTTTAAGATATTTTTTATGGTTATACATTCTTTTTATATGCTGACCATGGTCAGTACCTAGATGGGTGAACGGTTGCGAATACCAGGTGCTGTAAGCTTAAATGCATGGGTAGGGTAATGGCTCAGAATTCTTAATTGAAGAGCCAAGTTACAATTCCAGTTGGGTTTATATTCATGTATGCGCAAATACTGTTGAGAAAGGCATGAATCCACTTCTTCCCACAGCTATGGGTTAATTAGTAAGACTTGTTTCAGTAAATCATTATTTCCTGAAAAAAAAAATTCTTACAGTCAAAAAAGATTCTTAAATAACCTGCAAGGGGTTGATAACCCATAGAAAAAATTTATAACTTTATTTGTATTTGCGATAGAAATAATTTGTAAAAAGGATTAGAAAGAAGTAAATCTATATTTTTTAAGGTTTTATTGAAATTTTATTTAAGTTTCCACATGTCCTCCATCATTAGCAATACAAAGGGTAATACAATTTTGCAGTTCACACAAAACATTTGCCAACTGATTTACAGTAATGCCTGAAATCACATTAGTTATTTTAGCTAGACTTAAAACTAGGTACATTAAACTTTATAACATTTTTTACAGATTATTTCTATTGCAAATACAAATAAAGTCATAAATTTTTTAAAGTGCACACAAACTTTATGGACACCCTGTATAAGAGACTGTTTAAAAAATAGGCATCTATACAGACATGGGTAGACACGGAAAATATTTTTTGAAGTAACAAAAACAACAAATTAAAAATAAATCTATTAATTCTTTAAATGTATATATAACACATATAGTCTGAAGAAGGCATTGAAGAGTGAAACTGACAGTCACCATGCACCGTTGATTTCTATGTCTACACTGTCTATATCTATAAATGTTTTCTCTGATATTTAGTACTCTTGCACTATAAATATATGCATGATGGCTGTGACTCACTTTTGAATAATCTTACCTCTTTATTTATCATCAAATATAGGCAGCAGTAATGTGGTTTTTAGTTCTGCTAAGAACTAACATTATCTTGTGCAGATGTGGCAACATTAGGTTCCTTTTGTAGTAGGGTTTACAATAATATTTTAAGTGCAGCTCTAAACTGACATCAAGATCTCAACAATTTACAGGTGAGCTGGATAGTTACTTGCTAATAGTTTCTTTTCTCGCACTTCTTGCTTGTGGAACTCCCTTCTGACTCCATGCTTTCCAGCCAAATTTAATCTGCAAAAATTTAAATTCAGTGCCAATCACTATCTACTGTCCAGCTGATTACTCTCTTCACTTTTAGCTCATCATTAATATTTTTGTTCCGAATTCTTTCACATACTATAACCCTTTGTGTTTTAGTTGCATTACTACCTTGTTTGGGGTGATTTAGATTTTTAAAAAAAAAAAGTTGTGAAAGAGGAAAGTTCATCAGAACAAATACTAAGAAAATATTTATAGAAAAGGCTCAGGGAAGCTGAACAGGTATACACTAAAAATAAGATGTGAAGTAAGATAAACCTATATATATATATATATATATATATATATATATATATATATATGAATGAACTTATATATATATATATATATATATATTTATATATAAAAAAGTTCATTCACATATATATATATATATATATATATATTGCGTATTTGGGCAGCAAAACTCTTTATACAAGTTTCAATAAAGACATATAACATGTTGTGTCCATAAAAAAGTTACATCATAAAAAATTAATTAAACTGTCTCTTTTTCATGTCCATAAAAAAGAAATAAATAAAATTAATTAAAGTGTCAAAAATTAATTCTTATGTCAACTACTCTGATAAGCATTTTTCTTTGATGCCCCGACTACATGAATTTATCATGCTACTGGATTGCCATTTAGGTCCTACTTATTTACTGTTGAAATAGCTAAATGTAACTGCCTCTTCTATTCCAAATGTCCTTCCATTTACTTGCTTCCCCTGATAAATACAATCTTCAAAAATTTAAATGCTCTATCACTCTTTGTAGAGCCAGACTGGATCGAAATGCCCGACTACACTCACCATACTCACTTGATGTTGCACCAACAGATTACCAATTATTTTGGTCCCTACAAAATTCTGTAAATATGAAGAACTTCAAATTTTTTGAAACTTATTAAAAAACACTTAGACAAGTTCATCTACTAGAAAGACATATGTACAAACATCTTTTTTCTTTTTAATCAATTTCACCCCAGGCAAGGGAGTACAGCCACTAAGACACAATGGGTTACTGGGTGTGAAAGAATTAGGAACAGAAACATTAATAATGAACAGGAAGAGAAAAGAGTAATCAGGAGGACAATAGATAGCGATTGACATTGCATTTAAATTTTTACAGATTGGCAGGAAAGCATGGAGCTGGATGGGAGTCCCACAAGTGAGAAGTGTGAGAAAAGAAATTGTTAGCATAGAATTTATGGTTACATCTAGCTAGCACAACTGTAAATTGATGAGATCATGATGCCAGTCTAGAGCAGAACTTAAATTTAAAAACTCCTGGGTACCATAGTGAAGAGCTCATTTATAGAAAATATATAAATATTTTCTTTGAAATTAGTTTTCAAAATACTACAAGCTGTTGTTCTAACACAGTATAATTCAGGTACTTACCCCAATATATCCTTGAGGCTAATGCCCAATCGTATCTTCCAAGAACCTTGTAGTTCGGCACTCTCAGAATAAACCATTTATAGGGTATACTTGCAAGGCTTTCTTCACCCTTCATATTTATATTACCAACAGCCACAACAAATACTTTCACATCCTTCTCTTGTAGCAATTTGTCTTGCACAGATGACCAGTAAGCATCCTTGGATTTTCCATCGGTAATAAAAACTGCAACATTGGTAACATCTTGTCTGTATCCAAATTTCTGAGTAAACGAATATTGCCTGGCGTAATATATTGCACGGCCTGTATATTCTGCACCTGTCATTACAGGAATCTTATCAATGGCATGCAGCACTTTCCTGAGATCTGAATAGGTATTCAAATTAATGTTATCATTTACCATTGTACTGTAAGTTATTGCACCAACACGCACAAAGGAAGGAGCAATACGGAAGTATTTAACAACAGACTTAATAAATTCTTTCACAATCTTGAAGTTCTCCTTTCCAAGATATGTAGCCGAGTCAATTATAAAGACAATGTCAATCTTTGCAGTCAGATAACCTGCAAAAAAAATAAAAATCACTCAAAGAATTGAAAAATCATGGTCCTTAAAAAAATCAATTTCATCTCCTAAAAATATTCAATAGAATAATGTTATCAGGTGTTTCAGCATCTAATATTACATATTCATGATGGAAACATCAAAAACAAAACAAAATTAAATATTATTTTATGGAACAGACATAGTATCGTATTATTAGGACTACCAACAACAGCAACAATTAAAATGGATATCACATGTAACTCTAAGAGAAAATAATGACATAATCAAAATGTTGATTTTCCATACTGCTTCAAATAAAAGGTTAGGAAGGAAACCTCCATCAATACTGGAAAGAGTGATAACAGCTACTGGGCTTGAGAAGAGAAAATAATGACATAATCAAAATGTTGATTTTCCACACTACTTCAAATAAAAGGAAGGAAACCTCCATCAATATTGGAAAGAGTGATAACAGCTACTGGGCTTGAGAAGAGAAAATAATGACATAATCAAGATGTTGATTTTCCACACTACTTCAAATAAAAGGAAGGAAACCTCCATCAATATTGGAAAGAGTGATAACAGCTACTGGGCTTGAGAAGAGAAAATAATGACATAATCAAGATGTTGATTTTCCACACTACTTCAAATAAAAGGAAGGAAACCTCCATCAATATTGGAAAGAGTGATAACAGCTACTGGGCTTGAGAAGAGAAAATAATGACATAATCAAAATGTTGATTTTCCACACTACTTCAAATAAAAGGAAGGAAAACCTCCATCAATATTGGAAAGAGTGATAACAGCTACTGGGCTTGAGAAGAGAAAATAATGACATAATCAAGATGTTGATTTTCCACACTACTTCAAATAAAAGGAAGGAAACCTCCATCAATATTGGAAAGAGTGATAACAGCTACTGGGCTTGAGAAGAGAAAATAATGACATAATCAAGATGTTGATTTTCCACACTACTTCAAATAAAAGGAAGGAAACCTCCATCAATATTGGAAAGAGTGATAACAGCTACTGGGCTTGAGAAGAGAAAATAATGACATAATCAAAATGTTGATTTTCCACACTACTTCAAATAAAAGGTTAGGAAGGAACCCTCAATCAATAATGGAAAGAGTGATAACAGCTACTGAACCTGAGGAATCTATTTTCCTGAAAATTTGTTTTAAGAAACAGATTTTATAAATTTCTACCAACAGTAGTTCAAGCTGCTTAATCAATGAATTCCAAATGTTTTCTTATAAGGAAACAGCAAATATTAACATTTGAGACTCCTCTTTGCATCATTCTCTTTTTTTATTTTTGAAATACTGTTATTTAAAATTCCGTTGATTTGTTGCTGTCCCACTAATACTTATACTTTGATATAAACCATAAAGATATTGACATTCTACACTCCTTCAAACAAACAATTAGAAAGGAAACCTCCATCAACAGTGGAAAGAGTGATAACAGCTACTGGATTTGAGAAACATATTTTCCTGAAAAACTTTCAGAGAAGGATTTTATAAATTTCAAGTAACTATCATTCAAGCTGCTTGGCCATTGAATGTTGATTGTTTCCTTATGAGGAAATGGCTATATATTACCATTACCCTTTATATAATACTACTACTGTCCCAAAATTATTGTTACATCTGCATACACATTTTATAAACTTGATGTATCAACTATTACCAGACAGAAGTAGTATATTATTATTGCTTCTATAATATTTCCTCTGTCCCATAATAATTGTTACATTTGCATACATATTTCAATGATTAAATTTATCAACTATTATGGGACAAAGGTAGTATACTTTTATACTATTATAATTATGCTTGCCCCTCCCTTTGTTAGTTTGCACAATCATTACACCTTGGCAATAGCTGAAATAATGGACTATTTCATTTTGATATCATGGAAAGAGGGGAAAAGACACTACTTGATTTCAGTGAAAGAAAGAAAGAAAAAGGGAAGAAAGAAAGAAGGGAAGAAAGAAGTGTTGTGTGTGTTAGTGAAATGTAAAAAGTTGCCAATTTCAAATCTTTTCATTTGGACACACTTCTTAAAATAACAACCATGATTCATCTTTATGATTGTTATTGCAATATTTTGTTAAAGTTGTTAAGCTCAGATATTTAATGATGTTATCAGGGAATTTCTACAGATATTTTATTTTCCTAGAACTCACCATGAGGTTATTCAATCATTAACTTAATTAAGATTTCTCAGAATATTAAAATATATTATGTATCAACTATTATAATTCATATAATACTATGTCCGTACCAGAATAGTTGTTCCATTTGTATACACATTTCATTCATTAGATGTATCACAATGATCTTAATAAGATGGTATTGTATCTTTAATTGGTTTCTTAATTTTCGGGCTGAAGTAAAAAGATTACTAACCTGTCATGACGTATACTGGTGGTGCTGTAAGAGAAAAAAGAAAATTTCATGTAAATATTGGGCAGAAATTGTCACAAAATACATTTTTTTCTTATCCAAAAGAAAATTAAATAAAATAGGATTTATTTTATATAGAAATTGGTTACAGCAGTAGTGCTCAGTAGACCAAGCATAGATATAAATACCTGATGCTAAATCTGTGCACCTTAAACCTGCTGCAGAGTAGACAATAATTACTTAAATTAAGGCTCTGAGATCTAGCTTCAGTATTGTACCACAGCTTAAGGTCAACATCCAAAGAAGTGTCTGTAATGTTATAAGTCTTAACCTGGCATCTCAACTTCAGTCACTTCCCAACTGCCATAACATGGCTTCCTTCTGTGTTTTTTTTTATAAATATTTTCATCGTAGTTGTTCTAATGAGCTTTCCTCCTTAGTAACTTGACCACATGAATTTAAACCTTGGTTACATTGTTTTACCGTTGAAATAGCTAAATGCAACCATAAGTCATAGTTTCTTTTCTTGAACTGTGGGAAACTCACTTTCAGTTTCTTGCTTCTCTGCCACCTACGTTTTTCAAAAATTTAAATTCAACATCAATCACCGTCTTCTGTCTTCTTAATTCCTGTTCTTTTATTGTTCTTTCTCCTCACTAAAGATTTCTGATTCTCATCCATTCCCAGTAACCCCTTGTGTTTTAGTGATATTATTGCCTTTCTTTAGAGTGAAATCATTAAAAGATATCCTCATATGTACACCTTACTGCCTTCTTTTATGCCTGCATAACAACTTCCTTTAGTAACCTTCAAACTTGACTGGCTTTAGGCATTGTGTTAGGTGAACAATAATATTAAAAAAAAAAAATCAATATTTTATTTGTATATACATGTTTTATTTTTCCCCCCACCCACCATAACATTTTTTTAAATTTCATTTTCCCATAATTGCATTTTATTTAACATATTTCTTTTGTATAAATTCCATTTGTTTTTTCATAAGCAAACAAATGCTTTTCATTAGCTGTTAATTCACAACCTACTAAGATAAAGAACAAATGGGAAATGTTTATCAATCTAACATGTTTTACTTTTATTAAAGATTCATCAGAGAATAAGATATGGAGAAAAAAAAGAAAGAAATTCTGTTATTTTTACTTTTGTGTTGTTTGATTTTCATTGGTTAATCATGTTTCATGTGCATTCAACTTTTTAAACCAATGTTAGTATAGTTTGTGGTATTCTGAATTCAAGGAGAGATGACACATCCATCCAAAGTTTCAAGAAATTATTGGATCTCAAGCAACTTGAAAAATCATAAAAATTGCTTTATGCATGAAAGTATAATTCTAGTATGTCTATATAGGATGCAGATGATATTAATATATATATATATATATATATATATATATATATATATATATATATGTATAAGTTCAACACCTATTTTCTTTTGAGTCTAATGAAATTTTCCTGTTTTGTCATACTTATGTAATATCAGTTGCCCTATATCAGAATGAATGTTGGACAATCGCACAGATGAAGAAGACTTGAGGCAACAAAAATAGGATTCTACAAAAAGAATTTAAGAATATCATGAACTGAACATATGAGTAATGACAATGTTTTGTTTTTTGTCTATTAACACAAGATAGAAATTGTCATTGGATCTCTAGCAAAAGGTTTTATAGTCAGATGAGATCAAACAAAAGCTTTTCGGGAGAAACAATAGGCACTATGCCTGGTGAGCACCTAACATGGCTTTTGAGAAGAAGAATTTGGTACCGCATTATGATTTGGGGGTGTTTTGCTGCAACTGGAACAAGCAAAATAGTATGAATCAGGCACCAATACACTAAGTCATAACCAAACAAATGCTTTTCATAAATTTAAATTCAACATCAATCACCGTCTTCTGTCTTCTTAATTCCTGTTCTTTTATTGTTATTTCTCCTCACTAAAGATTTCTGATTCTCATCCATTCCCATTAAACCCTTGCATTTTAGTGATATTATTGCCTTTCTTTAGAGTGAAATCATTAAAAGATATCCTCATATGTACACCTTACTGACTTCTTTTATGCCTGCATAACAACTTCCTTTAGTAACCTTCAAACTTGACTGGCTTTTAGCCATTGTGTTAGGTGAACAATAATATCAACAACAAAAAATCAATATTTTATTTGTATATATGTTTTATTTTTCCTCCCACCCACCATAACTTTTTTTAATTTCAATTTCCCATATTTGCATTTTATTTAACATATTTCTTTTGTATAAATTCCATTTGTTTTTTCATGGGTATTTATCATTTAAATTTCATTAACTGTTAAAAATTTTATAAATGACCACAGCATTTTTCAGCAGAACGGTTACCATGGCAATATTGTTTCCTTAGATTTTTCACAGAAGTTTTGATAATACTTACAGGAAATGAGCAAAACATCAAATGGTAAATAAAATTTAAACATCTAACTGGTTTACATATATTCTATCTTAAATACTAACCAAGAACAAATTATAAATAAAATAAAATTATAAATAAAATAAAATTATAAATAAAATAGAATTATAAATAAAATATATAAATTTTGATTTGCCGAAGTTTATATTTATATATTTTAAATAATTAACATTCTCAATTTCATACATTCAGTATTTCCAGATTCTATATGTTTAATCAACTAATGAATTAATGGCAAACTGATTTGTTCTAAAAACCTGCCTACTTACGTATTTCACAATTCATTCCAGTGTAATAATTCTTACAGGTGCATCTGTAGCTTTCATCAACATTGGTACAGGTGGCTCCATTCTTGCAAGGCTTCAGTCCACATGGATTTGCTTCAGAAACAAAATAAAACATTTGAAATTTATAAAAGAATCTGTAACATTTTGTTGTCAAGACAAAATAGATTTTAAGTTTAATTGGCAAAATATTTGCTCTGTAATATTTATTTCTACAAGACGGTCATAGCTCTCCACAACGTCCAGTCTCTTGTAGCTCTAAGCAACATCTGACTCTTTGCAATCCTTCATTGTTTCCATTCTGCCACCCATTCACATAAATTTGCTATGTAGTTAGTCACAATTTCTCTCTGCACCTATTGCCTTCAATCTGTCTTGTGAATGTAGAATTCTCTGAGCCCTTGTTCCTCATGGGACCAAGAAATTTCAAATGTCTCTTCCTGATTGTAAGTATAAATATAATTTACACTTCCATTTTCCTTAATACTTCTCAAAATCCATAATATCTGTCTGTTGAACAACATCTACGGTATCTCAATATTCCTGGGTATGATGATAAACTACATCCTGCAGCAAGGCCTCTGATTAAGATATTGGCAGTTTCTCTTAATTGTTGCTGTTCCCATATCCACTCTTGTAGAACCTGTTAGGATCTCAGCTATGGGCAAAAGGTGAACCACCAAACAAAATACTATGAAAATATATAAATACATTTTTACAGTAAAAAACCCAACAATACATTTTTATATGAAAAAAGGGAAATTTTCGTGATCATTTGGGATTAACACCTCCGACCAAAAAACATAATCAAACACAAACAAGCATAAATAAATTCAATTTTTAAAAATAAAACAGCTCGTCTGATAATTGCAAAAGCATGAGACTCAGGGTCAAAAACTCATCCATACAACTGAATATGTCAGCTCTATTATTGATAAATATTGAGCACTTTCCAATAAGTACTAAGTATACTAAGTAGATATATACATATGTATATACATACATACATACATACATACATATATAATATACATATATATACATACATAATTACATATATATATATATATAAATATGTATACATATATATATACATGTATATATATATATATACATGTATATATATATATACACATGTATATATATATATATACATGTATATATATACATGTATATATATACATGTATATATATACATGTATATATATATATACACATGTATATATATATATATATATATACACATGTATATATATATATATATACACATGTATATATATATATATATACACATGTATATATATATATATATACACATGTATATATATATATATATACACATGTATATATATATATACACATGTATATATATATATACACATGTATATATATATATACACATGTATATATATATATACACATGTATATATATATATACACATGTATATATATATATATACACATGTATATATATATATACACATGTATATATATATATACACATGTATATATATATATACACATGTATATATATATATATATACACATGTATATATATATATATACACATGTATATATATATATACACATGTATATATATATATACACATGTATATATATATATACACATGTATATATATATATATACACATGTATATATATATATATACACATGTATATATATATATACACATGTATATATATATATATACACATGTATATATATATATATACACATGTATATATATATATATATACACATGTATATATATATATATATACACATGTATATATATATATATACACATGTATATATATATATATACACATGTATATATATATATATATACATGTATATATATATATATATACATATATATACATACATATATATACACATATATAAATATACATATACACATATATAAATATACATATACACATATATAAATATACATATATATATATAAATATATACATATATATATATAAATATATACATATATATATATAAATATATACTTATATATAAATATATACTTATATATATGAATACATATACATATATATATATATACATATATACATACATATATAAATATATACATACATATATATACATATATAAATATATACATACATATATATACATACATATATATACATATATACATACATACATACATATATACATACATACATATATATATACATACATATATAATGGCATGGGATAATTGTCCATCCAACAAATTGTTTAATATCCAAAAAACCACAAACAAATTGAGTTTCTTTTTTCCAGGTTTTCAGATAAGATGTTTAGCCATCATGACACCATTTGTTGGAAGAACCACTGAAAAACCCTTTGAGATATTCAGATAGAAAGAGAACAGGGTAAAATCGTTTTGTATTAGCCCCACTATATCTTTCCAACTGAGCAACGGTGAGAGGAAAAAGATCATTCAGGCCTTCACTAATGGTACCAGCATTAATACTCTGGCTTCCATCTTCAAAGTCCATTCAAGGATCATGAAGAGAACAGTGAAGAAGTTTAAAAAGAGGGACCAACAGAGAAGAAAACTGGATCAGGAGGTCCCAACACCAAGATGGATCATCATTTCCCCTTGTTCAAAGTAGAGTTCAATCATGTTATAAAATACCTTGGAGAATTCCAGTAAGATACCTTTAATCATTTCTAAGATACAATGGTTCAAATCTTAATCTAACAATTGGAAAATTTTGCTGTTACATCCGGTATATATATATATACAAAAACACAGAAATAAATACTTTCATAAAAAAAACACCCAATTTTGTTTCATTTATTTTATCCAGATATTATATATATATATATATATATATATATATAATAAAAAGGCTTAAACCCTAATATTCCATGGTTATTATTTATTACATTGGAATCGTAATTATGATCCAATTCATCAGACCTACAAACTCAAAAAGAAATCAGAAAAAATAATTCTGGGAATAAAAACTAAAATTTAGTGAGAGTGTATGTATGAGAGTGGGGAATGAATGTGAGAAGTAAATGAAAGCTCTAGAGAGGGTTAACAGACGAGAGAAGAACAGGAAGACCTAAAGGTGAAGGTGGAGATTAAAATTTAACAGAGAAATTTTAAAGAGAGGAGTTAAATGACAGTTTAAAAGAGTGAGATACAGATAAATATGAATTATTTTCCGATGCATAATTCATTACTGAATCGCTGACCTAAATGAAATTAAAAAATGCACCAGAAACAGGTGTATACATTTGTGGTGAAACTATGCACAATAAAAGACGATATAATTTAAACTTAAAATTCAGAAGATGAGAGAGAGAGAGAAAAGAAAAGAAGAAAGGGGGAAGATTGGGGGGCAACTAAAACCAAATGGTATTTATAAAAGAGCCGCTGTACAATCAAGAATATTTGACAAAAGTAATATCACCTACAAATTTAATAGAAAAAATAACAAATATTTAATCTAGTAAGGACCTACTATTTCTATGCCCCAAAACACATACGTATATACACGCATACACAACAACATATATATATATATATATATCCATACATGTTCACTCCTGCGTATATATACATTTACACACATATACATACGGACATACACATATGTGCACATAAACATATATACATAAAACCTTACACACCTCCATACATTTACAGACACACTCGTCTAAACAATAAACAACATATCTATATATCCATCTAACTATACATATACACATATATAATGTAATAAATTATAACCATGGAATATTAGTGTTTAAGCCTTTTTATTATATTCTTACTCTGTCCTGGACACTGAGTTCTACCTGGATTCTATCCTCTTGGAAATTTATATATATATATATGTATGTGTATGTATGTATGTATGTATGTATGTATGTATATATATTTTATATGTATATATATTTATTTATATATATATATATATATATATATATAATTAAGTAATTCATCGAGTTTGAAACCTCAACAGGATGCAGAAAGCCCTGGACAGCCGTTTCATCCTATATTTGGGACTCATCAGCAGTGCGCATCCACTACTGAGAATTGAAACCTGGACAGTTAGGTTATCAAGCAAACGTCATACCAGCTGTTCAACGGGCCTCGGTGATGAAGAGGTAGCAAATCAAACTCCATATAGTGCTGCTTGCTCACAAATTCCATGGTGGAGTTCAACTAAGATTTTCTCTGACCATAGGATGGTGCCCCCGGAGCCACGACTACTATCACCAAGCTGCTCAAACTTGAGCATTAGAAGCCGGTTCAAGCAATGATATATAAACGATAGAAATTATTAGGAGGATTTGATAATTATAATTAAGTAATTCATTGAATCTGAAACCTCAACAGAATGCAGAAAGCACTGGACGGCCGTTTCGTCGGTAGTGGATGTGCACTGCTGATGAGTCTCAAATATAGAACGAAAAGGCCATCCAGTGCTTTCTGCATTCTGTTGAGGTTTCACACTCGATGAATTACTTAATTATAATTATCAAATCCTCCTAATAATTTCTATCATATATATATATATATATATGTGTGTGTGTGTGTGTGCGTATATTAACCACTAATATTATATATATATATATATATATATATATATATATATATATATGCATGATAAAAATATAGTTTTAAGGTATGCTTTATTTATGGGTTAATGTGCTCAGTATTAGGGATATAGCATATATAAATATAAAAATGGACACTGAAGTTAACACCATAAATGTGGTCAATAAAAAAAACAAAGAATAAATATATAAAATAAACAAAACATCTCAATAAACAAATTAAGTAAATAATAACCAAACTATGAATTCACACATAAACACAAGTAAACGTGATAATAATAATAATAATAATAATCAACAACAGATAATTAAGTAATCAATAATAAATAATGATTAAACAGCAAATAACATTGTAAAATAGCTACAAATAACCACATTTGGATCCACAATTATTACTACTCAATAACCTCTAGAATAATTTGTAACATAACTGTTACTGCCCATCAGGATAATACAATAGACATTATTACCCATAATGCACAACTGACCAGCATATATAAATAGTTGTGCTAAACAACACACATGGTTTGAAGCCTGTGTTGAAGCATGAAAGAGACTGTCACCACTTAGTACTGATTTTAGTGTTTCTCTCTCTCTCTCTCTCACTCTGTGTGTGTATATATATATATATATATATATATATATATATATATACACACAGACTACAGTTCAAAAGTTTGAGGCCACACCTGGTGATTTTTTTTTAAATTGGCCGAAAAAGTAGTTGTTATACATGGTTAAAAAAGTGAAACTTTTTTTTTTAATATTAGAAATGTTATTATAACAAAAAGAAAAAAGCATTGTATGACTAAATTTTGCTCTCACCAAAATATCCTTTTTTAGCCTTGATTACTGCAGCACAAATTTTTGGCATTCATTGCAAAAGTTCATCCCATGCTAATTTTGCAGGTGGCTTCAAACTTTTGAACTGTAGCATATATATATATATATATATATATATATATATATAACATTTTTGGTACCTTGATTAATCTTTGAAATTAATTTAATATCAAATATTTGCTTACGTTCAATACAGGTTTTTCCCATGAAGCTTTCTGTGCAGATACATCTGAAAGTTGATGCCACATTGACACATGTAGCACCATTCTTGCATGGTTCAAGTCCACATGGATTTGCTGCAAATGGATAGCAGTCTTATAAGACAAACAAGCATATATGATGTACCATTATTTTGAAGACAACATTTTGGAAAAATAGTTGTATTTGAATATTTTTATTAAACAGAAATTTTGTCTTTAAAATCAGTATATATTGTACTATACAAAAAGGGTTAAAAACATTAAAATAAAAAAATATTATGAGTGAAAAAAAGATTTACTGTTATTTAGTTTGGTTCAAAACCTACAAAATCCTCATTGTTTTCACTGTCACTTGGAAAGAAATCAGATCTTTCCTTACTGGATTCAACATTATAATCAAACAGAATGTCAATGCCAGTCTTCTTACATTACTGTTACCAACTTGACATTAAGCATGTGTCAAACTGCTGAGAATCCAATGAAAACTGAAATACCAATTAGACAATGACTAACACTAATTGTTTACAATGTTTGGACTGTTGTACTCATCTTTATTTTCACATTCACAACGTTTTTATTCTCTCCGCTTAGGACAGGTATGGGACACACAACTGAAGTCACTTTCAGGATCAATCAACCAATGCTTTTATCCACTGGGATTCTTATTCAAGAACACATGGCCCTGTGAATGAATGCATTGGTTGATTGATCCTAAAAGAGTTGTGTGTCCAATCCCTGTTCTCAGCAGTGAGAACAAAACTTAGAGGCAGAGAGAACAAAAACTTATCAAGGGGATTCGAATTTCAAACTGAAGCCTTTATTTCATCCATGGGGTAGATTGTTCTAGTTCCATGTGCCATGCCTTATATCTTAGTTATCTCTCTTTAACTCAACTCTTCAAGTTTTTGTTCACCACTGCATTAGCCAGGTATTGAACTCACAGCCCTTTGGGTAAAGTCACTGACTCCAACCAACACATTTATCCATTGGGCCATGTGTCCTTGAGGACCTGAAGAAGTCTGGAGCGGGCAACAGTTGAAACATCATGACTATGACAATAAAGATATTTTTCTTGTTAAAACATTGAAGAATTTTAACACATTCAACATTATGGATGAAAAATAGTGAATTTTACTTTCCGCGTTTTTTCAAGACTTAGCCTGAGCAAAATAACTTCACAAGCTTGGACAAAAAAATCCCAGAATGAGGATTTTAATAGTCATTTGTGCAAATAAGGCTCCCCACCTCTGGTCAGGCAATTTGCAGCTAGTATGCACCAGCCCTACACAAACACACACATACATACATATATATATATATATATATATAATAAAAAGGTTTAAACACTAATATTCCATGGTTATAATTTATTACATTGGAATAGGTCTGATGAATTGGATCGTAATTGCGATTCCAATGTAATAAATTATAACCATGGAATATTAGTGTTTAAGCCTTTTTATTATATTCTTACTCTGTCCTGGACATTGAGTTCTATCTGGATTCTATCCTCTTGGAATTTTTTATATATGTATGTGTATGTATGTCTGTCTATGTATGTATTTATATATTTTAGATATATATATGTATATATATATATATATATATATGTGTGTATATTAACCACTAATATTATATATATATATATATATAGTAAGATTAAAAGCTTAAGCTTAATATAAGATAAAAGCTTAAAATATAAAATAAACTAAGGGCTCAATTCCAAAGTCAACAGAGCCTAAATATAATACAATAATGGTAAGGAAAGCTGTTCATGAAGTTAAGGCAATTATTCACAGAGGAACCAGATACTACATAGGAACTGCCCAGATTGAATAGAAAGACAATTCTACTGCCATATGATGATTTTGAGCAACAGTAAATACAAAAGGTAGCACTGCACTCTCTACCTATCATTAATAGCAAGAAAAAAGCAATAACCATGACATGGAAAGTACTGACCAAATTCAGCCAATATAATGGAGTGAGTAAAGGCTTTAATATGTTTCTGACTGAAAAACTGATAATACTACAATGAATGAGTGTCTAGCTGTTGAATAAGAGAAGCAAGCTTATGACCACATGCTAACCTAAGAATAAATATTTAATTAAAAATACACATCTGGGTAGGTGTTCGTGTTGAATTAGTTGCATTCTGAGTGATATTACAGTACAAAATTCATTTTTAAAACTCTTTTACATACGTTCAACACAAGTTCTTCCCATAAAGCCAGGTGTGCAAACACATCTGAATTTTTCATCTTCATTGAAACACCGAGCTCCATTCATGCAGGGTTCAAGTCCACATGGGTTAGCTAGAAATATAAATGTATTTATTCATTACACTTCAAGGTAGATATGAGCAATATTTTTGAAAAATGAAATTATTACAAATGCTTCAAATTTATATAAATATAACTTAAATTATATTCAAATAAGTTGAAATATACATATGTTACCTGAAATCTAAGGTGCAAGTAGTTACTGAGTGTAAGAGAATATGAGAAAAAAACAGTATTAAGGAAAAAGAATAATAAAAGAACAGAAATTACAAAGAAGATAACATTTAAATTTTTGAAGTTCAAACTCAACTGGGAAGTAAGAAGTATAAGTGAAGAAACTGTTAGCATAGAACTTACAGCTTATTTCAAATGTGAATTAATGATTCTTTGCCACAAATCTACTACTTGGCTTGAATTAATAAAGTCTAGGTACCAAAGGGGAAAGTTCATCAAAACAATTACCATGAAAGAATTTATAGGAAACACACAGAGGAACTAAGCTACAGTGGTGGGTTTGATATTATATAGCAGTTCAGCACTATTTTCTTTTGAGTCTAATGAAATTTTCCTGTTTTGTCATACTTATGTAATATCAGTTGCCCTATATCAGAATGA
Source organism: Acanthosepion esculentum (assembly GCA_964036315.1). NCBI lineage: Eukaryota > Metazoa > Mollusca > Cephalopoda > Sepiida > Sepiidae > Acanthosepion > Acanthosepion esculentum. Next base: position 5,103,259 of record OZ038492.1, on the reverse strand, counting down.
ATGTTGGACAATCGCACAGATGAAGAAGACTTGAGGCAACAAAAATAGGATTCTACAAAAAGAATTTGAGAATATCATGAACTGAATATATAAGTAATGACAATGTTTTGATTTTTGTCTATTAACACAAGATAGAAATTGTCATTGGATCTCTAGCAAAAGGTTTTATAGTCAGATGAGATCAAACAAAAGCTTTTCGGGAGAAACAATAGGCACTATGCCTGGTGAGCACCTAACATGGCTTTTGAGAAGAAGAATTTGGTACTGCATTATGATTTGGGGGTGTTTTGCTGCAACTGGAACAAGCAAAATAGTATGAATCAGGCACCAATACACTAAGTCATAACCAAACAAATGCTTTTCATAAATTTAAATTCAACATCAATCACCGTCTTCTGTCTTCTTAATTCCTGTTCTTTTATTGTTCTTTCTCCTCACTAAAGATTTCTGATTCTCATCCATTCCCATTAAACCCTTGCATTTTAGTGATATTATTGCCTTTCTTTAGAGTGAAATCATTAAAAGATATCCTCATATGTACACCTTACTGATTTCTTTTATGCCTGCATAACAACTTCCTTTAGTAACCTTCAAACTTGACTGGCTTTAGGCCTTGTGTTAGGTGAACAATAATATTAAAAAAAAAATCAATATTTTATTTGTATATACATGTTTTATTTTTCCCCCCACCCACCATAACATTTTTTTAAATTTCAATTTCCCATATTTGCATTTTATTTAACATATTTCTTTTGTATAAATTCCATTTGTTTTTTCATAACCAAACAAATGCTTTTCATTAGCTGTTAATTCACAACCTACTAAGATAAAGAACAAATGGGAAATGTTTATCAATCTAACATGTTTTACTTTTATTAAAGATTCATCAGAGAATAAGATATGGAGAAAAAAAAGAAAGAAATTCTGTTATTTTTACTTTTGTGTTGTTTGATTTTCATTGGTTAATCATGTTTCATGTGCATTCAACTTTTTAAACCAATGTTAGTATAGTTTGTGGTATTCTGAATTCAAGGAGAGATGACACATCCATCCAAAGTTTCAAGAAATTTATGGATTCCAAGTAACTTTAAAAATCATAAAAATTGCTTTATGCATGTAAGTGTATAATAATACTAGTATGTCTATATGGGGTTCAGATGATAATGTATATTCATAAGTTTGTGTGTGTGTGTATATGTGTCTAGTAAATATGTTTGGTGGTGTTTGACATGTTGATTTGGGAACGTTTTTGCATACTGTTTGTTTTAGATAAACATACGTTAGATTCTTCTGGAGTAGATTCAATAACAGTTGGTGATGTAATATAATATTTTTTATGTGTTTTTATAGTTGGTAATATTGTTATTAGTAGGTTCTTGAAGTACTTTCTACATAAATAACTAGCGTAATTCCCCATGTATAATACACCTTCATCCATAATACGCACTCCTGAAATTGTGCTGAAAGTGTGGGAAAATGCTTCTACTCACGTATAATACGTACCCCTTGTTTGGTAATCAAACCCTATAAATTGTACCTCTCCAATTTCATTACGGCTAGCGTTTCCTACTCTTATTTAAAAAATGGTTTTAAACATAGAATAATATTATTCTAATTTAGTTTTATGGTAATTCTTATTTTATTTTACAGCAATTTTTTAAAGATTTTTTGTAGCTGTGCATAATACGCACCCCTGATTTTGCTTATTATTTTTTTGGAAAAAATGCGTATTATACATGGGGAATTACAGTATGTTCTTTTTTAATTTGGGTGGCATTAGTAAAATCAAAGTTATCACTAGTTTTGTCCCTTTGTATTATGTGAAAGTTTCAATGGTTGTCTAAATGTAAATCTTTATTTTTCTTCCTAATTATATCTCTGATGGTCCTTGATATGGGGGAAAGTTCTTAGTATAAGTGATAACTAATTTATTTACAAGTTTAGTAGAATGAATGTTAGATGACAGGATTATGAATTTTTTGTTGCTGTTGTCTTGATGTCTACCAATATAAGTATAAATTAGAAACTAATATTACTCTTTTAAAGTACCAATATAATAATGCAATGAACTATTTAATTGATTCTTAGTGTTCATCTACCTTGTTTATCAGTTTAAAAAAATGTCTTATCTTAGTTTTAAAACCTGTAAGGTTGTATTAAAAATTATCTAGTTGGAAATAGTGGGTGGCATTCAAAATAATTTTAAGCAGCCCTGGTGTAGTATTCCTGTGTGCATGACAAAAAGTAAGGAGAAACAATGTTGTCAATATTAGTTCCTGCCTTAATGCTATTCATTTTCATGTTCACTGTATATATGTCTGAAAGGAAAAGGCAGATTTTTTCCTGCAGTAGGTTGCCATTTCTTTCTGCGGTAGACCAGTTGCCATTCAAGGCTATAGAACCAGGTCTGTCCTGCTACTTACCCATAGCTGGGTGGGAGAGAAGAGGAGGATTCATACCTTTCAAACTATTATCACACAATGATAAACTGAAGCTAGTTTTCCAAAACAGGTACTATGACCTGGAATCAGAATGAAAGCCATGACAGTACCTACACTGAATCCGTAATAAAAATTCAGGATGTGAAATTAATTCTAAATGCTGCATATGCATTTGAGTATAGGAGACAAGAAAATTGAACATAAAATAGGATTTGCTAGGAGTAGTTTCTGTTATATTCCATGCTAATAGGAATATATACTTGAAAAACAAGGTGGATAAAATAAGTAATGGTTTATTGTAAAAAACCAGTACAATAAGAATAAAGGTAACAGGGTGTCACAAGTCATTCCAGTAGTGAGTGCCTCTATTGGAAGGTCAGTAGTTCTTGTGTAAGTCTAAGTCGTACTCAACATATCCCAGTTAGTCTCCGTAGTCCATTGACTTACCAATACTTATAGGTAGTTGCTACCTATAGTGTAGTTACTCATGGGGGTGACAGGTTATCTATTACAATATTTTCCCAACCCCACAAGTTGCCAGTCAGTCAGTTATGTGCCATGCATGATACATGCATAGGCGATCATGTATCTTTTGAGACATGACCGACAAGGCAGATTTTTTTCCCACAGTAGTTTGTCATTTCTTTCAGTGGTAGACCAGTTGCCACCCAAGGCTATAGAACCTGGTCTGTCCTGCTATTTACCCATACCTGGGGAGAGAAGAAGAGGATTCATACCTTTCCCAACGGTATTAGCACATAAGTGAATGTAATGCATTCAACTGGAATTCAAACTCAGTTCTCTGATTCCTCAATCCGAGCTGCTATCTATTACTCCACCATTGCCACAAAACCAAAATATTACCCTAAAAACTCTAGTCGTTATTTAAATTGGCTCATTACATCCAGACTTTCATATAGACCTAATGCTTAACCCTTTCAAGAATGTTTAAACTGTTAACTGCTTCAATGATTAAAAATGGCTTCTAGCAAATAGTTCTCAGAGAGAACCATTCTTCTCTAAATCTCTTACTACAGAAACACAAACAAAAGAACTGTATCAAATAATAGAAATCACATGATTGATGACTTTCAACAGCAGCGAAAACTAAAATTGATAGCACATGGGACTTGAAGAGAAAATTATGACAGTCGAGATATTGACATTGCATACTACTTCAAACAAAAACTTAGGAAGAAACCCCCTCCCAACAATACTGGAAAAAGTGATAACAGCTACTGGACTTGAGAAACCTATTTTACTGAAGAATTGTTTTAAGAGAAAAATGTTATGAATTTTGACTGAAAGTAGCACAGGTTTTTTATTCAAGGTATGCTGAAAGTTTCCTTATAAGGAAACTACTAATATTACCATTAGGATGAAGAAAACACTTACGTTCAATACAGGTCCTTCCCATAAAGCCAGCTGTACACACACATCTGAAGGTATCTTTATCATTGAAACACTTGGCACCATTTTTACATGGATTAAGTCCGCACGGATTGACTAAAAAAAAAGGGAAAAATATTCAATTGATACATGTTTCTTTTATTTATTTTTTAAATCATTTCACCCCAAACAAGGCAATAATGCCACCGAGACACAGGGGGGTTACAAGGAGTGAAAGAGAATGAGAAGATTTTAGTTAGGAGGAGTGAAGAAAAGAACAATAAAGGAACTGAAGGACAAAATGGCAAGTGATGTTGCATATAAATGTTTGAAGATTGTAAGTGGCAGGGGAGCAAGAAATTGAAAGGGAAACCTAGTTGCCAATCTAGTAGCATGCTTAAATTCATGTAGTTCAGGTACTAAGGGAGAAAGCTCAGCGGAACAACTACCATGAAAATATTTATAGAAAAGACAGGGCAGCCACAACATGATGGTGAGAGAGTGACTGAAGTCGAGATGACAGGTGAAGATCAATTACATAACAGACCCTTCTTTGAATTTTTTCAAGAATCTTGAGTTATATAGCAGGAGCACCAGACCAGATATGGCAGCAGTATTCAATGCATGGAAGAATAGTAGATTTATAAATGTACGCAGGGCTAGCTGAAGGTGCTGGCAACTCAAATAGTCATCCAGAATTCCATCAAAGCCATAATGCTACCATGTTGTGTTTAGAATCTTCCAAAGCTAAAGCTTATAAAAACATACTTGCAATCATCTATGACTCAAGACATATTAAATTCTTTGACTATTTTATTCTATTCTATTCAATAGAAAATGATCTTGTCGAGAAGATATGTGTAGAAAGTGTCATGAAAAGGTTTGCGGATCTAGGTTTTAGGTAGGATAATGAATGTTTTCCTTAGCTTGTATTAAGTTGTATGTAGAAATAAACTCATTATCTACATTTTCAGTTTTCCTCCTTGTGAAAATCTTTTAAAAAATACTTGTAATAGTGTCAAAGTTCAGCCTGTTTGGTGTACCAGCAACCTTAGAACCGTCACTGAATATACAAGATGGGTTCTGCCAAGAAAAATTTTCTTGTACGACACAGTGAACCAACTTTCCTAGCTGTAAACATAGCAATTGATTCAATATAATCACTCTATGTCTGTGAAGAGCATGAGCCCAAGTAGGTGCTAAATGTTGCTCTCCTGGAGTTTAGCATCAACTATGCTGACGGCAGGCAGAAAAGGTTCTCTGTCATGATTAAATGAAAGCAGTCTTGCTTTGAAGGCATTAAAATTTACAAGTTATTTCTTGCCCGAGTTAACCACTAATAGGAGATCCCTTTTTGAGAGTAGTTGCCAGATTTACTTTGTCGGCATTTTTAAAATAATTAATTAAACTCTGATAGAAAACTGAGGAAAAAGATTTGCAGCAACAGAAATCTAGCTCTACAGAAGGATGTTGAGAATACCATGAACTGAACGTGAGTAATTTTAAGGAAAATGGAATCAGAAAGAGATAGTAGGAATTTCCAAGGCACATAATGAGGAAAGAGTGTTTGGTGAATTTGATGTGCACAGAACATAATTAAGGAGAGAGAGAGAGAGAGAGAGAGGAATCCAGTGAATAATCTACCTAATCAGCTTGTATAAATAGCTGGAAAGACTTGGATTAGGAGAGATAGCAAAAAGACAAATTTTACTAAGAGCTATTTACACTATTTACATTGTTTGGAATATTGACCTCATCTTTATTATCACATTCACCATGTTTCAGCTGTTGTATGCTCCAACCTTCATCAGGTGATATTTGTTTGAATTTTAAACTGGATCTAGAATAGTCAATCCATATGTTGGCGTTTCTGAAAATTGGTTCAGTGACATTTGTGTAGACATTATTCCCAAGTTTATTTCCTGAAATAGGCTGGCATATAACCTTCACATTTCTGGGTCCCTTGGTAAAGTCACTGAGAATTGGTAAATGTCAAGTTCTTTTCCCACAGTTTGTTGTTGCCCTGCTATTCATAGATGATAATTACAATTCCAGTGAAAAAACTGTCACATTTATTTGTTCTTTTGTATGTTCGTATACAATGTACATGCCATAGATGCTTTCAAAATTGACATAGCGATCGTGAAGAATGCAGATGTGCTAGTTGCTTTGCTTCCCTTTAGGACTTGAAGGTAAAAAAATGGATTTTCTTAGAATGAGGCTGTCTTCTGTGGATTTTCTTTTCCTCTGCAGTTCAAAATTCAAACAAATATCACCTGAAGAAGGCCGGAGTGTACAATGGCTGACAACATTGTGAATATGGCAACAAAGAAAAGGATAACAGTCCAAACAATGTAAATGGTATAAATAGTTACAATACCTCATCTTAGAAATATAGACAGATCTTACTAGGAGCTACAAAGGACAGGAAATTGTGGAGAGGAGACTGTTGGCTGCCAACATCCAGAAGAGACATGACACATAGAAAACGAATAGAAACCAACCTAGAGAAAATAAAAATTAATTCAGACTCACTTAGGATGTAACGATTTAGTTTTAGTATAATTAGAAATAAGCAGTTAAACTATTCAGACTTAATAATCATTTCACCCCAAGCAAGGCAATAAATCCACTGAGATGCTGGGGATTACTGAGTGTGAAAGAATATAAGAAACAGGAAAAACATTATTAAAGAACAAAACAATAAAAGAACAAGACAAAAGGTGATGATTGACAGTGTATTTAAATTTGAAGGTCTGGAAAACAAGAAACTGGGAGAGAGTTCCACAAGCGAGAAATGAGAGAAAAAACTATTAGCATAGAACTTACAGTTACATCTAACCATTAAATAGTAAAATGATGAAACCTTGCCACCAATCTTACTACTTTGCATAAATTCATGAAGCCTGTAGAACTATGCTTAAATTCATACTGTTTCTATCACTAACATTCATAATAAAATCAACTCACTTTCAATGCAGGTTTTTCCCATGAATCCAGGCTTGCATGTACATATGAATTCTGTTCCATCATTTGTGCATTCAGCTCCATTCTTGCAGGGTTTCAATCCACAAGGATTAGCTGCAGGAAAGAAAATTAAATAGGATTAAATCTTGGGTTGAAAATAAGACCAACTAGAAAAAAATAATCACATGAAAATTGTTAAAAAATAAAACCAATATGTGATTAATTCTCCTATTTAATTTGTCACTTTGTCAAATTTAATAAATGAAAATAGCATTTAAAATAAAATTGTGAACCAAAAGTATTTTTCAGATGATCAAATTCTTTATTTATGTATCTGTTATGATTGATGATGATGATGATTTTTCATCTTTCTAGAAATAAAGATCTGAAAGTTACTCATTAGAAAAAACAACCTTTCCACCACAAGCAAATGAGCAGTAGTAAAAAGAAACAATATAGATATATCTTCTTCACTCCATTCCTTTAACCATGACATTTTTGGAACAGTTATAAATAAAGAAACAAAAAGAGACAATAACACTGGGAACATTTAACACACACAGAAACAATATCTGTAACTAACATTCACAAAAAGAAAAACACATTCTTGTCATTAATTTCAACATGTGTTGCCAAGTCTTATTGTTGCAAGTTTTATTCATTTCATTTTCAGTATAAAAAAAAGAGAAAAAGGAATCTTCTATCAACTACTAACACAGGTAACATGGAGTAACTTATATTAACACCTCAACATTGACCCCATTACATATCTCTCAACACAACCTTTTGGCTGATCTATTCTACAGCTTTCCTCATGTCTGCAATCTATAAAAAAGACACGGCTGTCTTCATTTTTTTTTTTTTTGAGAAAATAGACTTTTATATCTGTTACAGCATGTAAAGGCCAGTACCAGGATGATCAGTGATTTGGGGTATGGTATTCTGACAAATGACGGATTGCTTTTGTTTGGTTTTGGATATAAATCCAAAATGGCACAAATTTAACACAGGGCCACAAGAATTTTGAAATATTGATACACTTCCCATACACTGATTTTAGTGACAGACTAAGACCACCCACAAGCAACATGCATTCTCTTGAAGCCCTTCGTCCTGCTGCCTCTTAGAATCCAAGCTCACACTTCTTTTCATCTCCTCTAATAAAAACAACTAAGAAAAATAAATTATCTTCATTAATACCATCTACAGAGTAGCATTGTGGTCCATTGTCAACACAGAATACAACACATACCATGTTCCTTCAGGATGTAAGAAGTCATGGCTCTTCACAACTTCCTACTCCTTTTTCAGCTGTACCTCTTGCTTTCAATATTTCCTGTCAGTGTCAAATTCTCCAAGCCCTTTTTCCTCATTATGTATCCCGATATTTTCAACTGTCTCTCTTTCCATGAAAAACAGTCTGAACACTTAATGGAATAATAATGTCTTTTCACAAAATTATCCAAGGTTTAAGTGTTAACATTGTACACAAAATGTTTTTATATATTTCCTAATATCATTCATCTGTTTAAAAATAAAACTTAAAAATAAAATATTTAATCCATTTTCTTATTCACTACCTCTTGCTCTGTCATTCATTTCATACACTAAAAGTTTGAAACCACCCCCAGAATTATCATAGGATGAACTTGACAGAAGAGTGAAAAAATGAAAAAGAGCTCTTGGAGTCATTGAAAAAAGAATGGAATCAATTATCAAATGTATAATTTGAGAAGATTTAACAAGAAATATCAAAAAATTGTGCTGCAGTAATCAAAGCTAAAGGAGGATATTTTGACAAGAGCAAAATTTAATCATAAAGTGATTTTTTTCTTTTTGTCATGAAATCTCCAATAAAACATCATGTGACTTTTTTTTAAAAAACATATACAATAAATTCCTCTTTTTTAAAGTACAAAACAACTACTTTTTGGGCCAATTTTAAAAAATTACCAGTGGTAGCCTCAAACTTTTGAACTGTAGTGTGTATTTGTGTGTGTGTGTGTGTGTGCATGTTTTTAGGAACAAAACTGAAGATAATGAGACAAGACTGGCTCCTTCAGGTTAGAATAGAAGAAAGACAAAACTGTATATAAGGAAAAAGGCTTTGGGATCTCTGTAGATAAGTGAGAACCATAAATCAAATTACCTTATAACTAGACCCAAGAAAATGTCAGTCTGCCTGTTCATTATATATATATATATATATATATATATATATATTATATATATACACACACATATATATACAACAAACAGAGAGAGTAGACACTCTCAGCAAAACATATTGTTTATAGATTTTCTGCTTTGTCTCATTCTCATAGTGCACACAGACACACACACACATATATATATATATATATATATATATATATATATATATATATATTAGGGTTAAATTAATTGATGTCCTGTATCATAATTCGCTAAACTTTTATTCAAAAAGTGTGATTCAAAAATGTCACCCCCTACCCCTACCCCAATATTTATAAAATCGTATATAAGTATAATAGTACTATGATTTTCTGGAGTCTTCTAGAATTTTCTAAACACTTCTGGAACTTTATGCAACCTTCTAGAACTTGTCTTTGTTTATTTGTAAGGTTGTATGTTAAGCTATAGCGATAAACTGTTAAATGCGTAAAAAGATACATAAAGCTTCTGAAATATTTTGATTTTTTACCCTTATTGCAATATCAACTTTTCAGTTTTTGGGGGTGACCTTTTTCAATAGCTAAAACAAATTAATGCCTTTTTCATTATTTTACGACACAGGAACATAGGGTTACAAAAGAAAATCATAGCCTTAATATATATATATATGAACAAATATAGTTTTAAGGTGTGCTATATTTATGGGATAAAGTGCTCAATATCAGAGATAGAGCGTATGTAAATATAAATATAAAAGTGAACACTGAAGTCAACACTCAGAGGTAACAGGCTGTTTAATGCTGGACTTATATATATATATATATATATTTTCATAAAAAGAATTGATAGATTTATCCCACATTTATTATTACTTCAGATGTTGTTATAATGAATATTCTGTATTTGAAATCAATGGTATTTGTATTTATCAAATAATGTATATTATGTCTATCTGTCAGCCTGCCATTTAATTCTCACTAGAAATGCATTTTCTTTACTAAGATTTACAGAATTTACATCTATTCAAATATGGGTATCCACTAATAATAATGTTTAAGTTACGAAAATCTGTCGGTTTAATAAATAAATAAAAAAATCCATTACTTCTTTACAAATTTTTTGTTTACATATAGATATGTAACAGAACAAAAAAATTTCACTTAAAGACAGAATTCAGTATTGCTTGATTGGCAATTTCCTTTATGACTGATATGAGTTGGTATATGTCAGATCTAACGATGGTTTCTCCTTCCTAAGAGGATGTAGGGTTGATTCCTGCCAGAAAGCACATATTTTCCTTTAATAAGATTTCTTAAATATTCAAGTCAGTAAATGATAATAAATATACGGTTTACAAATAAAACACAGAGCGTCTACTTATATATGGATATGCACTAAAAATACCCAGTGATACAAATCTGTCAGATTATTAAATAAATAAAAAATCCATTTATTCTTTAGAAATTACAAGATTATAAAAGTTTGTGAACCAAATATAAAGCAATATTTATTATTTATCTTTTATAAAGAAATTGAAATTTGAAAATAAATATTTTTAATCAAAAATTTATTAAAAAAATTACAAAATTGTCGCAATATGTAAGAGAAACAGATGCTCTCAACCTATCTTAGTAAATTTATGTAGCAAGAGCAAATGAAAGAAATACCTAGAAAATGCATTTATTTCAAAATTTATAATTACACTTACTTTTTATTTGAATTTTCACATTTTTATAAATTTATGATTAAAAAAATTATTTTCCTTTTTATTCCTTTATAAAATGATAAATAATAAACAATTGAACTCACATGTTTTTATAATCATGTAAATATAAAATTATTTTTGCAAATCTTATTGAGTCAGGATATTACACCCATCTAGTGTTGCACACAGAGCCTTGTTTGATGTGTTACATTTTCAAGCTCATTAAGTGAGCATGGATTTTCAAGATTGGGGTAAACTAGAAGATGCACCATAGTTTGTAAAAGCATCTTTTCCTGCATGTCAAGTAAGGGCTTCTCTGATCGGTTACCAAGTTACATCAACCAGTTGTCAAGATATTACTTTCAGACAGAAGCTGTACGAAGCCCTTTTTTTGACTTCATCTAGTGTGAAAAACTATGGTCATACCTATAAATGTATGTTGTTATTAGTATATAATACCTTAATGTACTTTAATCACCTACATTTATTCACTGGTATCTTACTCCCTCTTTCTCTCTCTCTATCTCTTTCTCTTTCTTTACTATTTCCCCTCAGGATGAAGGCAATCATGGCTCTCCACAATTTCCTATCCTTTGCAGCTCTAAATAAATTTTCATCTTTTCATTATTTCTAAACCTTAATCCAACATTCAGTTTCTCAAGCTTGTCAAATATGTTGTGTTGTTTAACCCTCAATCTGTCTTGTGAGTATCAGATTTTCCAAGCCCTCCTTCCTCATTATGTATATCCAGAACATTCACCATAAACATTTTTACCATAGGAAAACTCGCCTCAGAAATTTTCACTGTAGGAAAAATTACCATATAGGATTTTTGTTGTAAGACAATTTCGCCGCATTTTTTTTTTTTTTGATACCCTTATCTTGAACATTCCTTTTGGAGTAATGTTCAATTTAATATGCAAAGTACCTTGTTATCAAATATATTTGGATGTCTTTTTTTACAGAGTCAAACATCAGAAAAGAAATTAAAAAGTAAACATTTATTTAAAAAATAAAAGACTAAAAATATATCAAATTAATAAACAAATACTTTAAAATGCATACAAATTCCAAGCAATGCTTCATAAATAATGTTTTTTGTTGGACTGTAATGAAGCATTTTCTGCTGAAGTCTTGCATTGGTATCAATATATATTTCTTTAATTTGAACTGCATCTCCTCAATCTAAATCATACTTATTCTTTTTTGCTAATGTCTCTTCCGTTTTCAAATACGCAATTAGTTTCCACAAATTTGGGTGCATGTTAATATAACTTCACTTATTAAAATTTTTAATTCGAAGTACCAATAGTGTCAGCCAGATATACTTGATAACAAGGTACTTCACATATTAAAAAAAATGAGGTGAAATTGTTTTACGGCAAAAATCCTATAAGGGAAAGTTTTCTAAGGCGAAAATTCCTGAGGTGAGTTTTCCTATGACAAAAATGTTTATGGCGAATGTTCCTAGAACCCTCATTATGTGCCCCAGAAATCTCATCTGTTTCTCTTTGATATTAAGTGTAAGTTTCCTTTTTGTTTCCCTTTTCTCTAGAGCCTTGTTGTTGGTCACATGCTCATTGCATTGTATTCTCAGTATCTTTCTGTAGAACCAGATTTCTGCTGCCTCACGTCTCCTTCTCATCTTTGAGGAAATTGTCCAGCATTACTGATGATTGTATAACGCCACAGGAAAGCATCTTTTCATGTAAGTGCATTAAGATATTTTCTGATTAGGTGACAATTTACATAAAATTCAATGTACCTTTAGGATTAGACAATCATGGCTCTCCACAGCATCTTTTTTTTAATTGTTCATTACTATGATTTTTCTTGGGAAAGCAGTAGAGTGGTTCACTCTTGTTTTCTCTGTAGTTTTAAATTCATATGGATAAATAAAAACCCTTAGACATATAGTCACATGACAATGCAGTAATCACATGATACTGTGTAAAAGCAGTGGCAAATAAGAAAGTCCTCTCTTTCCTGAAAGACCTTCACAAGGTACATGCCTGATGAACAGAATTAAGGAAGGAACTATATTTCATCAACTTGCTTTGTTCCTACTTTTGCCACCTACATGCACACTACACATATTGAAATATCTTGATGTTAGTGGTACTAAAATATGGTCTCTATTCTTGCACTTTATTTTCATTATCTTTCCTTCATATTTCAGGTTTTATCTTACAATATATTTCATGACTGAAATACATAAGTATTTTAGGGATAATTAAAAATTCACAAATACAGAATTTTCCTTCTTCTAGATTAGTTGCCTTCCCAATGCAAATATCTGTTCTATCCTACTATTTTTCACATAGAATAGCATTAGAATTAAGCAAATACAAACAGTTCCAGTTTAAATTCGAACTTGTGCATCCAAATCCTGAAAAAGGCTTCACTTGCAAAAACATATTATACATTATTATACTAAGTCTTTTATGTCCTAGTTATGATTATAAACTACATTCAACAGCAAGATCTCTGATCAGAAGTTTGTGAGGTGTGTGGAACCTTATCTTAATTTCTGTTGTGCCCAGGTCCTACCTGTTAGAGTTCCAGCTATGAGCAAATAGTTAACCCCCAAAATCGGGTCAAAACACTATGAAAATATAAAAATTTATTTTTATAGTAAAAATACCAGAAATACATTTTCACAGTTAAAAAATTACTAGCAATACATGTTTTTCAAAAGAAATTACCTATGCTCCCAATTAAATTAAATTTTGTCATTAAATGACCCATAAATAGTTGATATGCAGCTAAACAATCAAACAAATAAAGGCTTTTAGTTACAACATTTCATGTCTATATTTTGTACATGCAAAAATAATTCCTTAAAACAATGATAAAAGTTGCTAAGCATGAATTGAAAAGTAATGATAATAATAAAAGTATTAACTCACGTTCAATGCAAGTTTTTCCCATAAAGCCTGCTGGGCAAATACATTTGAATTTGATGTCATCATTGAAACATTTTGCCCCATTTTTGCATGGCTGAAGTCCACATGGGTTAGCTATAAAGGCAAAAATATTTAGTATAGCGAGAGATTATAGCAATGTAGAAAGTGTTTTGACAGGACTAATTTACTGATGCCTTAAGAGGCCCTTGAGGATCATGTGATAGCCTGTTGGTGAGAATAGTCAGTTAGTGCTTAGTTCATATCCGAGGTGGATACAAGATTTAGTATATATTAATGTATACATTGCATCTTGGTATGACTTACATTTGTGTACTTAAAATACATAATAAAATGTTTATATGATTAACTCATCTTTTGAATTCATTTCTCTGGGTTATTCTAGTCCTTCCTTCCATTGTGTTAGTGTATCACAGAAAGATTAATGCCTAATATGGGACTTGGAAAGTGGAGAAGACAAACACATTCCCTTTCTCTTTCCAAGCTCCCCATTAGAAAGATAATCAATCCTTGGTTGATGATATATTACAAGATTTTTTTTGATTATCAAGTCCTCCCAATCAGGTAGGTTCATGAAAGCCATTATTTATTACCACTCCTCTGAAGCATGTGAGATCAATGTTTGTATTCCCCAAGGATCTCTCAAATTACTGAGCCAGATCAGACTTGTGGGTGTTGAATTATTTTCAAATCTATTTCAGTTTGTTTTACAGCAGCCAACCCAAGTGGTTGTTTTTTTAGTCTGGGCCAAGGATAAATCTTTCACCCCAGCAGCTTACAAATCCATGGTGCCATTTCCTTTTGGGAATATATTTCTCCAGATACAGAAAGAAACTCCAAATCTCAGTCCTCAATTTGGGAAAACCGAAGACTCACCATTTCACTATCATGGAATATTTCTTCACTTTGGACATAGTAGATGAATCCAGCCCATTTGAATCTGGAGTCATAAATATGGGTTCTCCAGAAACACAGAAGAACCTCCATATTATATGTAGGCCATGTGATATATTGTTCTCTGCATGGGACACATGTATGGATGTATGTATGTATATATGTATGTTTTAGTGATTTAAAAGTCTGAGAACAAAACATGTTTGTTATTCCTTTTCCTTACAGCCATTCCGTTCTCTCTGTGAGATATAGTATGATTATATCATGGATATAATAATGCCCATAATAGGGGAAATGTTAAAAGAATAATAAACCTTTTTTCCATAGCCCACTCCTGTTATAAACCAAAAAATCATTATGAATTGAAAGTATGATCAGTGTTTCTATAAAACTACCAAAAAGTAATCTTGGAAAAAGACTACGGTTAAGAGCAAGCCCACAGCGTATTAACTATAATACAAAGAAAATGATGTACCCCACCCAAGATGGGTACCAATAAATCTGAATATTTTTTATATTTGATTGACTGATTAATTGATTTGTATTTTTATTTATGGTTTATCACCCCTTTGGAGGTTAGTTAAAGACAAAACATATTTTGGATTGTATGAATAACTCTTTTTTATGAGTGACTAGTGCAATTTAAAAAAAAATTATCTTTGAAGATACAAGTTCAATTTAACCCATAGTTGGGGAGAAATTCGATTCATGCCTTTCCCAAGTGCATTTGTGTATAAGTAAATGCAAGAAATTAGACTGGAATTTGAACACAGCTCTCCAATTTCTTATTCCAAGCCACTATCCATTTACCACCCACACATCATGAATATTGCTGAGAAACAACATAACTTGGAAGATAGCAAATATATATTATCAAATGAGAATTTTGTTTTAATTTTCAGTTTACATTCATTAAAATTAGATCAAAATTAAGTCAAAAATAATTCTAGGATTTTACAAGGTAATAAGAATAAATACAGTCCTGGAAATTAATTAATTATAAACAAAAATGATAAATTTTATTCTTACGTTCACTACAAGTTTTTCCCATAAATTGTGGAGTACAAACGCATCTGAATGTTTTCTTATCATCAAAACACTTTGCTCCATTCAAGCAGGGTTTAAGGCCACAGGCATTATCTAAAAAAAATTTATAAATATTCATTCAATTTTCTGTTATACATTTGTAATATATTTCTATTTAAATTGTGTAATTATTTTTTACTATACAAAACCCAAGAGCCCCTCAATGTAGAGGCCAACTGAGTGAGATTGTTGTATGAGAGGGGGAAAAGGAAATATGTGGGATATCAGTTAACCCTGAGGTTAAGATTGTAGTGGTCAGGAAAGCATCCTCCTTGGAGTCTGTTCCACAAAGTAACTGTTGCAGGGAAGGAACTGTCTGAAAGGAATTTACTCCTTATCAAAAGAGCATGAAGGGAATAAAGATAAATTGCCACTGAACACTTGATGGCCGGTCCTAGCTGTGAAGTTCTGAACTAAGGAATGTAACTCATTAGAATATTTGCCTTCAACAAAGAAAAAAGGACAGAAGTGCTACGTAATATCAATCTGCTAATATAACAATGAATATTGAACAGATTCCTCATAAATGAAGACAAGACTTGAAGTAACACAGATGTTGTTCTACAGAAGGATGCTGAGAATGCCATGTATGGAACATGTTGGCAATGAGGAAGTTTTAAGAAAATGGAAAGAAAAAGGACACTTAGAAACAGTCAAAATCAAGCAAATACAAACAATCTGGCAGTGTTATAACAGTTGAGGGAAAATGTGACATCAAATTTTGTTAGTGCAATAAGATGCCTTCCCAAAGCTAAAAAAAGAAAAAGAAACAGGAAAATTTTGTATGAAAAAAAAAAGAATAGATTGCTGAACTACTATGTAATATCTGTCCACTACATGGAAGTGAATGCTGGACAATCTCTTCACAGATGAAGCGGAGACTTAAGGCAACAGAAATGTCGCTCTACAGAAAGATGCTGAGAATACCATGGACTGAACATGTGAGCAACAACAAAGTTCTAGAGAAAATGGAAGCAAAAAGGAGACATAATTAACATCAGAAAGAGACATTTGAGATTTCTAGGGCGCATAACAAGGAAAGAGGCCTCGGAAAATTTGACACTCTCAGGACATATTGAAGGCAAGAGGGACAGAGGAAAACAATATATAATCTACCTTGTGAGCTTAAGTAAATGAGTGTCAGAACAAGTTAGGAGCGATAACAAAAAGACAAATTTATTGAGAGCAACAAGGGACAGGAAATTGTAAGGTGCCATGACCACCAACATCCTGAAGAAGCACAGAACATTGAAGAGGATTATACTTTATATGCTTGTGTATAAGTTGACCCTGAATTTTTTGGCATGAATTTTAACCCCTGCCACCAAAAAGATTTACCTGAGTATACTGCAACTGGTCATCAAAAATGCATGATTTAACCTCTTCAAATAAAAATTACCTGTGTATAGTGCAACCCCTTATTTTTGGCATAAAAATGGTTGTAAAAACTCACACTATCCTTGAGTATATATGGTATGATGATGCCCAAGCAAGACAATAAAGCCACTGCTCTAAGGGTTATTGAGTGTGGAAAAATATGCAAAAATGAAAACATTATTAAGGAGAGAGAACAATAAAAGAAGAGGAATTAAGAAAACAAAAAATAATGATTGACATTACATTTAAATGTTTGAAGATCAAATTTGATTGGAAAACAAGAAGCCACAAGAGAAGAAACTGTTAGCATAGAACTTATGGTTACATCTAGCTATTTCAACTGTAAAAAGATAAGATTTTTCCACCACTCTAGTACTGCATTTAAATTCATAAAGACTGGGTACTAAAGAGGGAATTTCATCAGAACAACTACCATAAAAATATTTATGAAAAAGACACAGGGAAGTGTCTATTGTGGTGGAAAAGTGACTGAAATTGAGATGCCAGGTTAGGATCAATAACATTGCAGATTCTTCTCAGAATTTGTTTAAAAAATCTTTAAATATATAGAAGTACCAGATCAGATATGTCAGTGATATTTGATACATGCACAAAAGGTAAACTTATAAATGTGAAAGATAGATTCTGGCAAGAAAAATTGTCTTGCATGACAAAATGAACTAACTTTCCTAGCAGCAGATCTAACAATTGATTCAATATCTTTCCACTTCATGTCAGCAGAGAATGTTAGCCTGTGTTGTAGCATTGTTCTTTTTGTGGAAAGAAACTTGCTCTTTTCAACAGAAAGTGAGTTATTTCCTATGTGACATCATTGATATGTTAGTGGAAAGAAATTGCTTATTCTTCCCAATGGAAAGAAAGTTATTTCTCATGTGGACTCATTACTGAACTAAATTTTTTTCATCTAGGGGAAGATCATTGGCAATTCAATTTACATAGATTTATAATATAAAAAAAAATCAGACTTACATTCTGAACACGTTTTTCCCTGGAATCCAGGTCTGCATTTACAGAAAAATTCTTTTTCTCTGTTAAAGCATTCAGCTCCATGTTTGCACGGCTTCAACCCACAAGGATTGGCTGTTGATATACAAAATACACAATATATCAATAGATGAGTACGTAAAGAACAAAAAAATTTGTTGTTTTTAAATCATTTTTATTGCAAGTTTTACATCCCATTTCAATAAATTTGTTTAAATTTTAATAAAATTAACTTTAATTTATCAAAATTTAACCAGAATAATGAAAAATGTCTAAATTTTTTTTTATGGGGTGAGAGTAATTTATTGTTTGTGTAAATAATTGGTTCCCTAAGTGTTGTGGAATAGCTGAACACCCTCACAAGATGGACTGGTCTCATCACTCTCCCTTACTGAGCGAGAGGAGTTAAAAATTAACTGTTTATTACATTAGTCTTTGTTCTCAACCATGTACCATATTATTCTCCAGAATAAACTACTTATTTTCTATATGTGTGTCAACCTTTCCTATTTACAGCCCAACATGAAAAATTATACACATCTTTACAGGAGCAAGGTTAGACCAAATATGAAGTATTGCTACCACACATGGGCTGGAGCTGCCCTCTTCTCACTTTCCAGCCCTGATAGAGTCCCAAGTCATTTATGCAGCCTTTTCATCAAAGACGCATCTTCCACCATGTAGCTCCTTTCCCACAGATGCAACATCGCAATCCTATTGCTACACTATCACTATTTCCATCACAAATATTCAAACAAGCTCCATTCTTTAGTTCTACAAGTTCAGATTTTTACAGCTAAGAACCAAAATCACCCTTTCTCACTCCATATTCTAATTTTAAGGAGGAAATTCTACTCAGCTGTTTTCCAAGAACCACTGCTTTATGGAACAGACTCCCCTGTGAATGCTTCCCTGATCACTACAATCTTGACTTCTCCAAATCAAGAGTCCTTTCCTCCAAAACAACAAAATCATCACTTCCAACTTACTACACTTAAATTCATACCACACACCTCATTCAGTAATCCTCTACCTTAAGTGACTCTTGAGGATTATGGTAGCATTTTTCTTTTAGTAATATTTGCATTTCCCCCTGAGCACTAATAATCTCATTCTTCCTGATTTCTAATACGAAACATAGTTATGGATTGCTAAGTCTACAATGGGTTATTAAAAATTCTTCTGTGAGAGGAGGGGCTAAAAAACTTTTTCTAGTCTCCAAAGAGACCTTTAGGATTCATATTTTATACAAGCTTTTCTACATAACATTAGCAAGTATTAACTGATCAGCTTCTTAAATTATTAAAATTTTACCTTCTTTACTTTATGAGAAAATTGTTTTTATGAGAAGTAAACAATAATAAAATGTTTGAATGTCATGGCTGTGTTGTCATATCCTGCTAGGGTAACAGAAATCAACAACAGGGATAGAACAGCTGGATGAGGGTTTGAGAAAAGGTGTAGAAAGGAGAAATAATGCAGACAAATAATGGGTACAGTGGGAGACAGTTACTTATTGCTGGTCATACCATGTAACACATCACATCCTGGCCCATTTGCCATGGGAATAGCAACAGACTTGCAATGTTGTATCTGTGGAAAAAGGGCTGCAGAGTGGAAAATATTTCTTCCTCTCAAAGATACAGAAACAACTTTGAACTCTATCAAGCATGGAATGTGAAGATTGTGCAGCTCCAGCCCAGTTTGATCTGACACTTGTAAAGAGAAAGGAATGCCAGAAAGAGACAAGTACATTCTTGATTGGTGCATCAAGCCAACTATATTTCCAGGTTTGGTGATGTATTGTATATATGAATTCTAGATGAGGTCTGGAGTGAATTTGAATTCCTTGAGTTCCAACAGTTTTTCAAAGAAAGGAACCTTATTGAGAGAGTAATGGCAGAAATATTAAGAGGAATTTATCACAATAGAATCACAGAGATCTAGACTGAACTTTGATTAAACAAAGGTTAACATTATATTCTTTGATTAGAAAAAGGATAACATATTCTTTGATTAGACAAAGGTTAATGTCATATTCTTTGATTAAACAAAGGTTAATGTCATATTCTTTGATTAAACAAAGGTTAATGTCATATTCTTTGATTAAACAAAGGTTAATATTATATAGTCTATTAAATGTCCTTTCAAAATTTTGCTATCATCCTGTATAGGATTTTAGTATTTGTTGGATCCTTATATAAGGAAAGATAAGGTTGAATATGTTTAGACATTCAAGGTGTGACCATAGTGTGTCATTTCTTACTCAATCAGGTAGACATTTGTACCTGTGCATGTTAGAATAACTTCTAATTTTTCTTTTCTTGAGATGCGGACAAGATGAGTCATTCATTGTAGAGCAGTAGAGGAAGTTGTATGTGTTCATGTTATACTGTTGGCATGTAATGAGTGAAAGGAAAGTTCTAGAAGGATTTTAACCTTATTGTCTTATGGCTCTATCAAATTGAAACACCAGTTCTCACATACTCACTGAATTTAAGCAACATTGAACCTGGTCAGTACCTATATGGGTGACAGCTTGGAAATATCAAGCACTGTAAGCTTGGATGCGAAGGTGGTGCAATAAATAATGTCTTGGAATTGAAAATCAGACAGCCAAGCTCTAATTCCACTCAAGTTCATTATCTTCACTTATGCATAATTACTCTTGGGAAAGGTATGAATCCACCAGCTATGGGTTAATTAGTAGAATGTGTATCAGTAAAAATTATTATTATCATCTCCAAAAACTTCTTACAGTCTAAAAATGTTTTCTGGCTTTAAATAACTTGAAAAAAGTTTGATAAAGCATAAAAACAAATTAATCAATTTAACCTAATTTAGAAATTGCCTGTAGTGAACTTGCTATGAAGAATTCAATTATTTTTGAGGGGCACAAGCAGTTCAAAAAAGGGCAAAAAGATGTGAAGAATAATACAAGAAGTGAGCAGGCAAAAACAAAAAGAATAGATTTAAAGCAAACAGAATGCTAACTTTGGGGCACTCTGTGTGCAACTGATAGCAGATTATGACAACGATTTTAGGGATGAGAAAAATATTGTCCAAGGAATTCATGAGATTCTGGCTAAATAATGAATCACAAAAAAGAAACATCCATCTTATTCAACCCCCAGTGATTTTTGGCTGTTTCTGAAAGTGAAAAATGGCATGAGAAGATGCAAGATTTGCTGATGTCAGTAAAAATCTATGAATGAAGCATGTAGAATCCAGTTATGAAACTGTAACGGATTGCCGCTGTCAGAATTTCAAGTGGCACCTTTTGTAGCGTGTCCTGCATGAATCGCCCTCTTCATCCACTGGTTCAACCAGTGAGATCTGTTGTAATCGTTATCTGCTTTTGCCACTGTTGAGGTCTTTGGGGTTGGTTGTGCTTAGTCTGGGTCCTCATCTTCGACCTTACTGCCAAGGGTGGTCATACCAGGAGTTTAGAACTCACTCAGAGTCACTGGATCATGCAAACCCTCCCCAATGAAAAGGAGCAACCAGCAGATACACATATATATATTTAAAAAAAAAATAGTATGACCAATTGAGAAAAAGTTTTTGTAACACATTTCATCCTTTAGGATTTCATCGGACTGAAACAGATGAAACACATCACAAAACATTTTATCAATTTGTCCTATTTTTTCTAAATACTGTTTGTTGATATATAAAATTACACAAAATTATATATATATATATATATATATATATATATATATATATATATATATATATATAAAATATATATATATATATATATATACAGTTTAAAAATCAGGAGGTCAATTAAAATACACAACCATGGTTTCAACCTGATGGTCTCTTCAGGTGATACTTTTAAAATGACTACTTTAAAGTTAGCATTTAAAGACCACTTTAAAATTATCACTTTAGTGTTAACGTTAAAGTGGTCATTTTAAAAGCATCACCCAAAGAGACCGTCAGGTCAAAACTGATTTTTAAACTTAAAAGATGTACATGCTATTTTTATTTTTACTTATTTTTTCTAACATGTATTGAGCGCCTTTTTAATACTACTGTTCCCTTGTCTGATTCAACTCTTACCATTAACCTTTATGTATATATATATATATATATATATATATATAGAGAGAGAGAGAGAGAGAGAGAGAGAGAGATTATTTTTATGTTCCTTTTCTTATGTATATAAGAGTGCTCTATTTTCAAAAGTTTTTTTAATACATATAAAAATAGCATTTTTTCATTATTTAATCATAAGATGAGCATGCAAGAAATGAACAGTGAAAAACACAAAACTGACATTAGAATCTAATATGGATAGAGATGTAAAGTCAATCCCAGGATTTGGGGCTATTTCTGAAACTGAAAAATGCTCTGAAAAGACCAAGATTTGCTGATATTACTAACATCCAGGAATATGTAACAATTCTACTGAAAAGTATTCTAGAGAACAAGTTCCAAGAATGTTACTAACAATGGCCCTATCATCTCCTAGAGAGCAGAACATCACAAAGGAAGTACTTTGAAGATGACAGCAACCAATAGTAACCAGGTTAGCAAAGTTTGCTTTTACGGGGTCATTCCAAGAATTAAATTGTCACATTTCATATGCGATTTATAAAGTGGATGTATGGCATGAGAATTTGCATAACAATTAGTTAAAAAGATAATGGGAAAATTTTACATAAAATTAATCACTTATTTTTACATGCATGTAAGAAAACAGCTTTAATTCTAAATATTAATCATTGTAACAATTAACAAATGCTTTAGAAATTAAGATGAGGCATCAACTCACGTTCGATACAGATTGGTCCCATGAAATTTTCTGTGCAAACACACTTGAATTTTTCACCATCATTGTAGCATTTACCACCATTTTTGCATGGCTCTATTCCACATGGGTTTGCTTTGAAATAAATTATATTCATAAATATTTATAGATATACTTTATAAGTAGCGTGTAACAAGCATATTAATACCAAATTAAATATTTTCCTCTGGGTACAAAATTTTATTATAGTCATTGAAACAGATTATTTTATAACAAAGAACAAGGAAAGATAAAAAAAAAAGAATTTTTTTTTTACCATTGATGATAAATCAAAAAATTAGAACAAAAAAGAAAAGAAAGCAGATTGTTTTTTTTATTCGTCAATCTTCCATGCTCAATCATGGAATAAAATTGAAGAAGGGGGATTCATTTTGTTTTCCCTTCTCTTTTGCTACAAAATCTCTTTTTTAATGGCTATGATATAAAATCAAAGCAATATGTCAATAACTTTAAAAAATTTTCTTTGCTCTCGAACTGCGAACATGTCACACACAAAATTTGTCTTGTGTCTGTATATCTAGGTTGGTGGTAACATGGCATTGCTGAGTGGAGGGCCTCCTAAAGTGGCAAGTTAATTTTATAAAATCAACAGCCACATGTCTATGACAAGCCTTCAAGTTGGGGGACATCAGTAGTAGTTTGATCTGGGTGTGAGGGATTCTGCTTAGTCAACTTTGCCCAAAACATGTTATGTATGAATACGTACCAATAACATAACATTCTAGAACCTTGTGTAAATTTTATGCTTCTCAATTTCTCCAGCACTCAAGCCAGGTCCTGATATTTTTTTACATGTCATACATTGATGGCATGTCTACAAGGCAAATATACCTTTCTTTGATTTAACGACTAAGCCTCGAGTTTCAGTATTAATGTTGAAAAGTATATTATTTTCCTTAACCACTTGAGATTAGTAGATTTTCTTAATGCAAACAACAATAGGAATGCAAACAACAATTATCTCCCTTTGGTTATGACAAAGTCACAAGGGTCACATGACATCTACTCACATCAATTGCTGATGATAGTCCACTAAGGTGGTAGACATCATCTCAAGCTCACAGTTGTATAAGAAAAACAAAGATCGCACATGGTATCTCAGAGTTTGTACAACATACCACCAGCTTGGCTGTTTTCCCTTTGGGAAATATTACAAGTAAGACCCTCTCACTTCTTCCCTTTCCAATATGAAAACAATTTTTTATTCATAAATCTATAAACATTTAATAAATTATTAAAATATGTGCACCATCTATAACTAAATACTTATTACTTACCATTTTATAAAGTTCAAATTGATTAGCTATTAGCCAATGTTTTGCCAACCATTGCAATAAATAATCTAATAAATAAATAGTATATATTTATATCTCTGAAACGAGGTACTATGATTACTTACATTATTTACATTATTCAGACTGTTATTCTCATCTTCATTGCCATATTCGCAACATTTCAGCCATTGTACACTCCAGCCTTCTTCAGGTGATTGGAATTTCAAACTGAATCATTTATTTCATCCACCAAGGTAGATTGTTCTAGTTCCATGTGCCATTTCAGTTATTTCCCTTTAACTAAACTCTCCATGTTTGGTTCACCACTGTTGTGGCCTTGTATTGAACTCACACCTCTTTGGGTCTAACCAACATCTTTATCCACTGGTCTATGAGGACGTCTGTGTATGTATTTTTGGGACTTATAAAGCTAATTTCTCAGCATCATTTTTTTTTACCAGTGCTCATATTGCAATTTTTCAACCATTTTTTTTTACCAGTGCTCTGGTAAAAAATGCAATAATAATAACAGAAAAATACAACAAAAAAGAAAAAAACAATGGCCAAAACATTGTGAATATGGCAATGGAGATAAGGATAACAGTCGGAATAATGTAAATAATGTAAGTAAATAAATAGTGTTTATTATTTTTGTTGTCAATTCTCAAGAACAAAGAGAATGTATAAATTCACTTTCATATATTTATGTTATATTAAAATTCTAATCATCACTTTTTAAAACAATAAACATTACTGAGGAGTAAAGGTAGCTAAAAAGCAAATGTCATAGTAAAAATTGTCCTTTTGATGCTCCATTTTCTGTAGCTATGAAAGTTAAACATTGTTATTTTTTTAACATTTATTTACAGTAAAATACCATAAGAATCAAGCAACATATTAAGCTATGTCCTCCTGATGTCAGTTGAAAATTATTCTCTCTATATAGCCAAACTAGATTAATAAACAGTAAGTTTGAAAAGTGAAAATTTCAATGAAAACTGTTGGAAGATTTTCAAGTTTTTACTTGACATCAATAGACTGAACTTTGAGCAAAATGGTCACAAAATATGAAAAAAAGCAAAACGTTAGTTTAAACCTTTGAGCCCTGCATTCCTGAGACAATTTTAACTCTTCTGCCTGAGCTCCTGAGGCAAAATTCGCAAATAATTGGTATGTAATGTTTCACGGTATATATAAAAATAGTTACAAGTGTTTACTCACCATTCAACTGGTGACTCAGCATTAAGTCATTTTTCTCTACCACTGGTAAAGCGGTGGTCAGGGCTCAAAGGTTTAAGCTGATGCCAGTTGGACGTGGGGTTAATACGTGTGAATCTGTGCACGTATAATTTGTGTATGACAACTGATCTGTCTCAACTCGTATTCTAGAAGCTTCATTTTAAACTGATGCCTTCTTCTTTCCACATATATCGAAACTATAATTATGAAATGATTTTGGAAAATAAAATTTCCACTTAAATATGTTAAACACGACATTGCAATTCCGTTTATGATATACATCTCTATATACAAGATTTCCTTGTAATAAATTGGTTAATTCTTCTACATAATCTGAAGAAAAATATTTTGGAAATAATATAGGAGATATGCATTTATTTGCTCTTTCAATCAGTGCATTATATTTTTGGTATAGCTAATGCTACAATGATGAAAACTGTAAAGCAGAAATAATTACAAGTCTGCACATCCATAGGTAATAATAATATCCAATCAACAGCTGTGTAATAAATTTTTAATAATTATTTAAAAAAATAGTTGCAAGCAGTATTTTCACAGTATATATGTATATTTATTAAATTGCATTAGGTTTTTTTAAACAAAGTCTCAGTGTGTTACACTTTTTTAAAAGAATAAAAAAGTTTTTAAAATATCAAATTATCAAATCAACACTATAGAAAATAGCAAGAAAACATCTATAAAATATTGATAACATTTTTGTTTTTTGTTGCTGAAAACAGACCTAGAATATAAATTAAACAGATAAAATTAAAACTTCTTCAAAAAGTGAAATATTTTATTTTCTACAAATTCCAGACTATAGCAACAGTATCAATATTTTAATTTTTAACTGACACCTATTTTCCGTATATCCAAAATCTAATTATGAAGTGTAAGAGTGGAATATAAAATTTTCACTGAAATATTTTGGAAGTTTTTCAAGTTTTCATTTGACATCAAGACATTACTAACTTAATTCAAAATAATCAGAATATTTGAAGAAAACAAAATGAAGTGCTAGTTTAAACTGATGCCAGGATGATATGCATTAATATATGTGCAGCTGTGCATGCCTAGTTTGCTAATGGCAATTAATTTTCTTCAATTCATTTACTCCTAGATTCAATTTAAACTGATGACCTTTTCTTTTCACATATCTAAGCTATAATTCTGAACTATGGTCCTAGATATTAATTTTTTACATTTTCATCTATAATCAAAAAATTATGAACTAAGTAAAATGGTCATGACATACCAATAAAAAAATCATTTCAGTTTAAATCAACACCAGGAAAATATAGATTATAATCTTCTTTCCACATATCTAAGCTATAATTCTGAACTATGGTCCTAGATAGTAAATTTTTACATTTTCATCTATAATCAAAAAAGTAAAATGGTCATGACATACCGATAAAAAATTGTTTCAGCTTAAACCAACACCAGGAAAATATAGATTATATATAATTTTAAATAAAAATTAGTTACTGATGTTCAGTGTAAATCGTTTTTAGGAAAATGCAGATGTTAATGATAATCTGGATACTTACGTTCAATGCAAGTTCTTCCCATAAATCCTGCTGTACAAACACATTTGAAGGTATTTTTATTGTTGAAACATTTGGCTCCATTCTTACAAGGTTCAAGTCCACATGGGTTGGCTAGAAGAAGTCAAAAGGATACATTTCAAATGAGAGCTCAGATATAGATATGCTTAACAGTAAAACAATTATTTAAATAAATGTTAAGATTTAACATACGTTCAATGCAGGTTTTTCCCATAAAACCAGGCGTGCATGTGCAGATAAACTCTGTTCCATCATTTGTGCATTTGGCGCCATTCTTGCATGGTTTCAGTCCACAGGGATTGGCTAAAAATTGCAAAACAAAAAGCAAATTTTAATATTAAAATAAGAGGTGAGCAAAAGATGACTGAAACAGTTAGACACATGAAAATTTTATGAAGGGCTGGAAAGCTTCTAGCTCAATTGAAACTTTCAGTTTAAATTCTGACATTTGGTTTCATTTTTGTTAAGTACGTTTTTTCTGGACCCTAGTTTTAATGGAAAATATTTTCCCAAACATGGTTTTGAGGGAATAGTTTTTCACCATAGCTTTAATGGAATATTTTCTCAACCATTGTTTTAATGGAATATTTTCTCAACACTGATTTTAATAGAATATCTTTTTGACCTTAGTTTTAATGGAATATTTTCCCAACCATGGTTTTAATGGAATATTTTCCCAACCATGGTCTTAATAGAATATCTTTTGACCTTAGTTTTAATGAAATATTTTCCTAACCATGGTTTTAATGGAATATTTTCTCAACACTGATTTTAATAGAATATCTTTTTGACCTGAGTTTTAATGGAATATTTTCTCATCCATAGTTTTAATGGAATATTTTCTCATCCATAGTTTTAATGGAATATTTTCTCAACACTGATTTTAATGGAATATTTTCTCAACCATGGTTTTAATGGAATATTTTCCCAACCACGGTTTTAATGGAATATTTTCCCAACCACGGTTTTAATGGAATATTTTCCCAACCACGGTTTTAATGGAATATTTTCCCAACCACGGTTTTAATGGAATATTTTCTCAACCATAGTT
The DNA here is from genome assembly GCA_964036315.1 of Acanthosepion esculentum. NCBI lineage: Eukaryota > Metazoa > Mollusca > Cephalopoda > Sepiida > Sepiidae > Acanthosepion > Acanthosepion esculentum. Next base: position 5,075,363 of record OZ038492.1, on the reverse strand, counting down.
TTATTGGAATATATTCTCAACAGTAATTTTAATAAAATATCTTTTTGACATTAATTTTAATGACATTTTATAAATGTTGGTTTTATAACAGTTTTTGAACCTTGGCATTATAAAATATTTTTTTGAATATTTGGATTTATAAAAAACTTTTTGAAACTTGGATTTATACAATGTTTTCTGAACCATTGTTTTATAGAATATTTTCTCAACGTTGATAAAAATATTTTCTGAAGCTTAGTTTTTATGAAATATTTTTCTGACCCATGCATCTATAAAAATAACCCACATTTTGGGATGCACAAATGTATTTGTATATTTACTTTTCTTAACACATTTTGGTGATCAGTTCTTCAGCCAGGCGTCAACTAGATGTAAAAGTCTAACTAGTACAGATTTCCTCATTGTGATATTCTTTGCTTAGCAAAAGTTTTGTTGAAGAGTTCCCCACCTCTTGATGTAGTTTGTTATTACCTGGGTACTTAGTGTACCGAACACATTCAAACCCACCCTGTCTAGTAAATACAATTTCTGCTCTTTGTAGGCTTCTAGAGATTCTCCTTTGATATCTATAGATTACATATGAGAAAGGTTGAAGAATAAAACAAAGTGTTATATTCACAACTTTAAATATAAAGAGATTGCAGCACATGAGCAATGTTGTTATTATTAAATATTTAATATTCTGTACATACCATTACATTATTTTGTCTTTCATGATAAGGTTTTATGATTGATTTACATAAGAATTTGAGAAAATGTTTTATATTATAAGTGTTGATATGTAACTTGCAAATTTTAAAACACCTTTTACTACAAAAGCTATGTACTCACGTTCAACACAAGTTAGTCCCACGAAACCAGCTGTGCACACACATTTGTATCTTTCTAAATCATTGAAACATTTAGCCCCATTTTTGCATGGCTGAAGTCCGCACGGGTTTGCTATTTGATAAAGAGAAGTCATTTTCAATATAAGGAACTTTCTTACTTAATGACATTTTTATAAATGATGTTATTTTAATACCAAATGCATTTTAAAGTTTAAGACTTATTTAATATTATTATGAAAGGTTTAATTTTTGACAAAGAGAAATTATTTTCTATCAAGTGGCAATTAAGTTAGCTCCTGTAAAGAGCTTTTGATTGGGCCTTTGGCCCAACAATGACACTTCATGTATTGAGTACATATTAAATTTTGTATTAAATTTGAACAATATTTAACTGTTTTCATCAAAACAATGACATAATTTGTCTATTTGGAACTTATTGCAAAGCTGCATGATGAACAACATTTTTGGCTTTCCCCATTCGAGGTCAGTAGAAATAGCTTGTTTCCATTTCCAACCCTTGAACAACCAACATAGAGCTGGCTGTGAGATAAGCAGGGTTCCATCAGATGATCAATGATTGTCCTTAGGACTTATTAATTGACATTGTATAGCTCACTGTCACTGGAAACTGAAATCTTTTGAACTCAAAAGGAAGATCTGGAGAAATTAAGATGATCCTTGGAATAAAACTACTCCTTGGACCAGTAATGATCTCTGCTTTCAAGAGATGAGGAAGCATCTTCTTGACAATTAACCTTGTTCCATTACAAAGCATTGGAGGATCCAGATTTCTCAATAGTATAACTGGCACATTTTCTTTTAGTTCCAGCTTGTGTGATGGCATTCCAGGTTGATTCAATGAGTTCAGGAACTCTATTGGATAATTCACTACCTGCTCTTATTCAACCACAGTGTCAATGGAAAAGTATTTCATGCTTTCTTTTGGAATTTCATGGAGAAGTTTCTAGTTTATGCTATCCACAGTTTGATTCTTGGTAGCTAATATAGCCCTCTCACAAAGCCAGTTTGAATCCACAAAGTGGTGTTTAATGTTTGGATAAAAATGGTTAATCAAGTCATGTATACTTGAGACTGAAACTCCACAACCTGTTGTCCATTCTGATGGTTCCATTGCTAAGCTGCAACAACAAAGCAGCAAATCTTCCTGCTTCAAGATTACCTGTGATTCTAACTCTCACATTTCTTTTCAGATTCTTTGAACATGGCTCCAGATGTAAGAAGATTTCAGGCAAGCTTTGATTACATCAGCTAGATTTCAACTTCAAATAACTGGTAATGTTTGCCTAAAATCACCAGAATAATTACCTCCCATGATTTGTAAATTCTGTCTAATGTCTTTGAATGTTTTGTCCAGGGTCTCAACTCCTTACTTGTGTGCTATAGTACATTCATCCTAGACAATGAAACCAGTAGCTTAGCCAAGTTGGTTCCTCTTTTGCTGTTGTAAATAGGGGTTTCATTGTAGTTCAAATCCAATGCAAGTTTGTAGGCAATGTGTGCTGTATGCTCTCCAGGCAAGAGGGTGGCATCAATTCCAGATGATGTTACCAATAGAGCAATGAGTGACTTTTCTTTGGAGTCTCACTGCAGATAAAAGAAGGCAAGTTTCAAAAGTTTTGCCAGTACCTCCAAGTGCATCCAAGAAGAAAATCCCTCCATTGTTGTTACTGATGCCATCAAGGACCTTCTAATACACTTGTTGGTTTTGGTTCAACAAGGCTCATTGTTTTGAACACATTGTTGTAGTTCTTCCATATTGTATCCTGTTTCTCTCAAAATTTCTTTGTTGATTTGTTCAGTTTCTCTGTTTGGCTTTGGCAGATCAAAATTGCTGATATCTCTTTGAACCAAGTTCCTCACTTTGCCTTCAGTTTCACAAAGAGCTAAATTTGCAATCTGAGGATACAATCCTGGATGAGCATGTCTCATTTGATGAAAAATATCCTCACTGAGAGCCGCCTGATATTTTTCCCAAAGAGTAACTGGGTTGGAATATTTGCAGGTGGCAATCACTACTGCAAACAGATCTCTGGGACTTTTTTGGAAGCTTTGTTGCAATGATCATCTTTGGGATATGACTCTGAAAGTCATATCCCAATGATGATCATCTTCTGTAAGGCCAAGCTCAATACATGCTTGTTTGTATGTTTCTTTGACAACTTCATCAACTGTTCTCAAGTCTTGAAATGATTTTGGACCCTTTATGTGATGAAACAACAATCTGAGAAAGAAACATTCAGGATTTCTTGGATGGACTGTATATACTCTTCCAAGTACATTTACCATTTTGACTCCAGTTTCAGTTGGATGAGGTTCTCCTTGCTTTCTCCAGCCTTGTAATGGTAGCATTTGTAAAATTCAGGGTACTAGATTGTTTTTGCAAAGTCATCATTTTGACACAATTCTAAAAATGCCCTTAGTGTTGTGTTCTTAGGAGTTTTGGCCAGTTCTCTTGGATTTCTTTCTGTGAAGTAAACTCTTTGTCCATTTTCCAAATGAACCAACAGGTGCTGAACTGAAGGTCTTCAGTTATGAATTGGAAAGCTAAGGATCCTTTAACCTGTCTCATTGGAAGAGATATATTGGCCCATTAGAAACTTTTGAACTTCATTTTGATTTTCTAGACCAAATACTGCTTAGTAACTTCCCTTGTTAATGTATTTACATACATATTTAATTGACTTCAGGCTGTTGCATTATACTCCATTTATGGGAGTATAAAATGCTTTTCTGAGCAGTGGGCAAAAAGGAACAAGCCACTGATTATCAATGACAATTTCTTGTCCTCTTTTATTCAGAGTGAAAATGTGACCTCCATCTTCTGGTTTTCTTCATTTGTATTTTGGATAGATCAGTCTCTTTAGGAATCTGCTTTGGAAAGTCTTTGCTGCGCTTCTTGTCAATCATGCAAGGAGATTCAGGATTGAGAGAAACACATGGGCAATAAATCATGTGTTTTTGATGATTTCAAAAAGGACTGGATCTTCAGTGATATTTGGCAGCTCAGCACTGATGATATCATCATTTTGATTTGGATTTACTTTCTCCTTGAACCAAACCAATAGATGACAATGAGGCAGTCCTCTTTCCATCCACTCAGTGGTGCACATGTGAATCCTGACTGCTTCAAAAACGTCTCCTTTCCTAATGAGATTCAACAGTTTGTCAACTTTCAGCTTAAATACTCAAGATGCAATGTCATGATGGTCAGTAGTAGATTGACCTTCTATCAAATTGTTTCTTATTTCAAGCCATAATGGGTTGCAAGTAATGGTAATGAAGAGGTCATTCTTCCCAAAATTTCTGACATATGTAATTCCATCTTGAGTCTCTCCATTTCAATTTTTGCATACATATCAACCAAGAACTGGTTGAAGAGCTGCTTGTATCTCAGTAGGTGTTTGAATTTGTTAGCTCTTAACATGATTCTGTAGCAATAGAAATCTTGGGCTGAAACTTTCTTTCATGCAGTTTCCCCAGTTTCAGCATTAATTTGTTTCAGAAGGAAGTAATAACCATCTTGCCCTTGCCAGAAAATAAGTGGTTACTGAAGAGCATCATAACATCTGTGTTTCAGCAACTTTCCGTAAGGATTTATTTTGTTTCTCCTATCACTGGTGCCTTGAATCCTCTTTCATGCTCTCCAATAGTTGTCTTATCAGCTCTAATGACTATTCTCAAGTTCTCCAGTCCATCTCTCTGGAGAGCAGATTTAAACTCTTGAACATATGGATTGGTTTGGTGAAGAAATTCCTGTAATTTCAGAATTGTGCTTCATTTCAAATCCTGACAGAGATTATTTCTTGTCTCAGCTTGAACTTGATGATCTAGGAAATAGATTTGGAAAAACCTCTGTGGTTCATTTGACAGAGGCTGCAGAAGTTTCTCAAGTTGAACTGCATTCTGTCTTAATCTTCTTTGTTGTACAACCTTGGATGCTCTCCTGGCTTCTGATTGCTCTAGTGATTCTGGATTCATTACTCTTCTCATGTTGGCTACATTGGAAGCTCTCCTAGATTCAGCTTGTTCATGTGTTTCTAATGTGTTTTCTATCCTCTTGGTAAGAGCATTTGATGCTCTCCTGGAAAAAGTATGGTCTGGAGTTTGAGAGTCTGTAAGACTGTGCATATTCTCAGCATTGTAAACTCTCCTGGCTGTCATTTGATCTGGGTTTTTATTTGCATGGGACTTTCATTTCTTTGCTACAGCCTTGGCTCTTTTGATTGCAACCTGTTCCTCTGTTGGTGGAAATTTCTTTTTGAGAAGCATACTGCCGCCATATGCGACAGGCAACAATGAACTACAGAAGAACTCAAAATTGATCACTGCATTTAAGTATTGCATTATGTATGTAAGTCCTTACTTTCCATACAAACAATTATTTTTTATTTAATGGTTGACTTTTGTTGGATTTTGCAATAATCCCAATTATTCCTAAATTTATTTCCAAATTATTGCACAAAAGATTTATCAGAAAAAATCATATAAAAGTGAAAGAAATCTCTGAAAACAATTGCAGTAATGAAAAACTTGACAATCCAAAATTTCAGGATTGTGGGTCCAGACCCAGCCCAGAATGTTTTTAATTTGCTCAGTAGAGTTGGCCTGATTCCAAAATGGTATGATATGTTGGGCTATGGCCACTAGGAGTAAAGTTGAAAAATGTGACATAATGGAACACTGACATTCACATTTATTATATAGATGATTTTTGAATTTTTTATTTAATGACATTTTTAGAAAAGACATTATTTTAATGATTAATGGCTTTTAAAGATTGTCGTATCATCTTGGCACTTCCACATTTTTAAAAACAACTTCAAGAAAAAGCTTAACCAGGAATCATTGTAAAATAGATTCAGGATATAAAAAGGCCTCAACACATCAAAAAACATGATACCACAGACGAGATAATGAGGACTATGTAGTATCAGTTCCTAGCAGCCAAAAGCCTGCCCATGGCTCCCACCAGCAGAGGTTCCAGTCCTTGTCATCAGCCACAGTGCAAACTCACCATCATAACTGCCAGCTCCAGCCATCCTTGCCTCAGTAATGATATGCAATAAACTGCTCTTTTCATGACAACCCTCTTCAGAAATTACAAAAATTGTCCTTTTCAGGGCCATGCTCTTCAGCAACTACAAAACTGATCTTTTCAGGACAACCCTCTTCAGAAATTACAAAAATTGTCCTTTTCAGGGCCATGCTCTTCAGCAACTACAAAACTGATCTTTTCAGGACAACCCTCTTCAGAAATTACAAAAATTGTCCTTTTCAGGACCATGCTCTTCAGCAACTACAAAACTGATCTTTTCATGACAACCCTCTTCAGAAATTACAAAAATTGTCCTTTTCAGGACCATGCTCTTCAGCAACTACAAAACTGATCTTTTCAGGACAACCCTCTTCAGAAATTACAAAAATTGTCCTTTTCAGGACCATGCTCTTCAGCAACTACAAAACTGATCTTTTCAGGACAATGCTCTACTCACCCTCTACATGAACATGCAGAGATATTTTTGCCTAGTGCACTTTATTTCTGTTGCTGTATTTTCTTTAACAAAAATGAACTTGGTAGTATATTTTTTTACTCATGTCTTCATCTAGTTTGTCGTCTTCTGTCACATACCACCCACAACAAGATTAAGACTTCTTTAAAATAATTTTTGCATGTCTCAAGTTCACATGTCTTTGCTATTTGAGAAATTATTTTCAGTGCAAGTATTTTTAATTTAATGACATTTCTATAAATAAAGTGATTTTAATTCTAAATGCCTTTTTAAGATTAATGCTTCTTTAATAAAGTTTTGAAATTATATTCTATATAAGTTTTTATAATTAGTAGCATTTTCATAATTGACATGACTTTAATACTAAATGTAATGTTATATTAGTAAACATCTAATAAGAATATAAGACTAAATATTTTTAAATATGAAATAAATATTTATTTACTTTGGGATTTTGTCCATTTAATGTTGACTGAATCAAGTGTATTTGTTTCAAGGTCTTCATTGATCTTCTTGCCAGGATATCAGTGATTCTGCTTTCTCCCTTTGTAGATTCGGCATTTATATAACTTTCTGTTACCTGGTTGTCTTCTATGTGCATAACCGAAGTTCAGCTAGGTTCACTTCTTTGTACTGGTGTACACACCAAAATCCTTTGAGACCTGATTCTGTACTTTATGGCTTTGAAGCCATTCAAAAGGTAAGACTGAGTACAAAACATACTTTGATATCTTTTAGGTTGACTTCAGTAGATCCTGGGATCACCACAGATCAACTCTTCTTACATCAGATTCTATTACACATGCAACTAAAATTGCTTAATAAGACTGGAGAATTTTAGAAGATATACACTTACGTTCAATACAAGTTGGTCCCATGAAGCCAGCTGTACAAACACATTTGAAGGTGTCTTTGTGGTTGAAACACTTGGCTCCATTCTTGCAAGGTTCAAGTCCACATGGGTTTACTGAAAAAGGAAAATATTCACTTATGTATTTTCAAATATATATTTCCTTATTTCAAGTTTCATAGTTATAAGTTATTTCTTTAATTGGCAGCTGATCTCGAAAATTATCTACATTCTGTTGTTAACAGGAGCAAGGAATGGCTTGTTAATTTTAATGCCTCCAAAACAAAACTGCTCTCTTTTAATCATGTGATAGAAGCCATTTTACTTTCATCAGCATGGCTGATGCTAACCTCAAGGAGAGTGACAGTGCATTTAAAGCTGAAAGATTATACTGAATCAGCTACTGAGAAAGATGGTTCCCTGTGTTGTGCTATCTATCTATCTTACATATTTATATTTATAAGTTTACCATTCATTCATTCCTGTTTCAAATGTTGTTGTCAGATCTGGTCTGTTGCTTCTGCTATATATTTACAGATTCTTGATAAAATTCAAAGAAGAACCTGCAATGATATTTTTCCTGACGTAACAGGATTCAGTCACTTTCCTACCACCATAATGTATCTTCCATGTGCCTCTTCTATAAATACTTTTGTTGTAATTGTTTTCATAAACTTTCCTCTATAGTATTTAGACACTATGAATTTAAACTCAGTACTAGATTGGCAGCTGGCTTTCATCATTTTATAGTTGAAATGGCTGGATTTAACTGTAAGTTCTATGCTAAGAGATTCTTCTCGTGCACATACTGCTTATGGAACTCTCTTCTGGCTTCTTGCTTTTGATTTTCAAAAATTTCAATGCACTGTTAATCATTATCTTGTCTTCTTAATTATTGTTCTTTTATTGTCCTCTCTCCTTAATAGCATTTTTCTCATACACTTTGACACTCAGTAAACCCTTTGCCTCTTAGTGGTATTATTGTCTTGCTTAGGGTGAAATAATTAAAAACAAAAAAAAAAGAAATTGATGTCTACCATAATGTATAGTATTAATTATAAAAATCCGGTATTAATTATCAGTTTCTACTTATAATCCATATATAGCATATATATGGGCATGTGGTTGAATGGTTAGAATGATCGCATTCTGACCATCAGACCTGGGTTCAAATCTCATCATAGTTGATTTGTCAGGAAGGAGACTTCCTAATGTTATCGAACTGGAGGGGTCAATCCCAGTGTGCAGCACCTTTGGAAAGTGCCTGAAAACCATACCACAGGTTTAACTAAGAAATTGGGTAGATAGAACCCTTGGGGGCCATCGATAGCTGTGCTAGCAAGAAGTCACAAGTCATCGTGGCTGAAGGTTTGAGTGTGCTGCCCTTGTTCACATTGTTGATCACACTAGATAACACACTCTTTCCCAGAAACTATAACTAAGGTCCACTCAGCATAGTTGTCGTATAAACCATAGGTGGGCTCTATAGGTGTTGAATAAACACAAATGTGCCTGAGCAAGGGTTTTCAATAAGGATTGGTAGCAACCCTAGTAGATGGGTATCCTTGAATATGAGTGACCAGCTGTACTTATAACCCATACATGTTCCCCATCCCAAAGATGGGATCATAGGCATTGATGCATTAATTATGATTTGGGGATTTAATATAAGATGAAAATGCATGCATAAAAGTATATCATCCATTTCAAGGTTATTGTGACACCATATGTATTGCTGCCATAACAACATTAATGGGCGTGACGAAGGCAGGATAATTTATTGGAGCCTGCTTTGGTATATGCATTCATTATAATAAGTTTAGTATAAGTGAAAAGGAAATTGAAAATAGAATAGGCTGTACCAGAGGTAGTTTCACCCAACACCACAAATTGCCCTACAAAATCAAATTACCGACCTGAAAACTAGAGTCATATTCTTAAATAGCCTTGTCAGATCAAGAATTCATATGGCTGTCTTGCATGGTACCAAATCTGTTATATATATATATATATATATATATACATACACATATATATATATATATATATAACTAATTTCTATGATCCTTGCTTAAAAATGGCTTTGATTAAATGAAGCCTGAGGGTCTCAGAAAAGACCATCCTTCTTTGAATTGTGAATTAGCGCTACAGAATCACTAACAAAGAACTGTATCAAATAAGAGAAATCACATCACTTAAGGACTACAAACAGCAGCAACAACTAAAATGGATGGCACATGTAAGTCAAAGAGAAAATAACAACATAATCAAAAGGTTCACATTCTATGCTAGTTCAAATAAAAGTTTAGTAAGGAAACCCCCATCAATACTGGAAAGAGTGATAACAGCTACTGGACATGTGAAACTTATTTTTCTGAAAAATTATTTTAGAGAAAGATTTTATAAATTTCAAGCAAAAGCAGTACTGGCTGCTTACTCAGTGAATGCCAAATGTTTCCTTACAAGGAAACAGCTATTACCATTACCATCCCGCTTCAACATGATTTTGGATTCAAAGTCGCAGCACCCTTATGTTTCCTGTATTTAGTAAGAAATTCAAGCATTTTTTCTTGTTATCCTCTCTCAAGTCGCATAAGGGATCTTTTCATGAATCTCCTACAGTTTACTAAAAAATATTGAAAATAATTGTAGGGTAAGGCTGTTTTGATCAATCATCAGTCTGGGTGGAGGAATAATAGTGAATATTTTTCTTTTTCTGTAGCCATAGTCTGCTAAGTGATGCCACAAATGGAGAATTCCCCAAGTAAAGTATTCAAAAACTTAGCAGAGACTCCTCCTGCTATCATCTTTTGTCAACAGGAGTAGATAGGTTTACCTATCATCCATTTCACATTCCTCACTGGTCTTTTGAACAGGAGTCGAGATTTATCCCTTGTTTTCTGTTTAGGATTGGGTTTCCAGCTCCTTCAAAAGTCTTAAACTCTATACTTCTAACATCTGAAATTTTATTATCTATTTAATTATATATTTCTTTCATTCCTCAATAGGAGTAAATAGGTTTACTATCACCCAGTTCACACTGATCCCTGGTCTTTTGAGCAGAAGCAGAGGTTTATCTCTAGTTTCCTGTTTAGGATTGGATTTTGGATTCTTTCAATAGCCTTTTCCTTTTCTTTCATTTCCAGTAGCCCCTTGTTAATTGGTGGCATTATCTCCTTGCTTGGGGTGGGGCCTCTTACTATTTAACCATCTACCTTGAGTGGCTCTTGGGCCTTGTACAGGGTGAACATCATTGTAAAAAAGGAAAGAAAAAAAACACTTGTTATTGTTTCAATTCACCTCTTATTTTATTATCATTGCACTTGTTCCCCCTGTTTGTTGCATTTTTTTCCTTGTATACAATTTTAATATGCCTGTTTTATTAGCATTAAAAAATTAATTGAATTCAGTGTCACCCTACTAAAAAAGTCTGTTTTATTTTATAGGAGAGTCATACTTATAAAAGTGTGAGTTTCCTACTCAAAAATAATTGTTGGAAAGTTCATTTTGAGCAATTCATATGGGCTAATATTAAAATCTCATTTCTTCAGTAACCACAATACTGTTGAATCTCCGCAATAATTAATTTTGAAACTTAGTAGTTTACAGTTGTACCTCTCCTACACTGTTTACCTACCTATAGTGTAGTCACTCATGGAAGTGACAGGTTATTCCATCACATCACCTACCAAAATGAAAAGGCTCAGCTATTCCTACTACTTCCACAATAGCTAGAGGGAAAAGCGATTGATTGTTACCTTTCCCAAAGGCATTAGTGCAAAATGAACTTAGCTCACCAGTTTTTTTCTTTTTCTTTTTTAATCATTTCACTCCAAGCAAGGCAATAATGCCACTAAGATTCAAGGGGTTACTGAGAGTGAAATAAAATGTGAAAGATTAGTAAGGAGAAAGGACAATAAAAAATAAAACAAGATTCAGAAAGACAGAAAATGGCAACTGATGTTGCATTTAAAGTTTTGAAGATCGTAATTGACAGGAAAGCAAGAAACCAGAAGTATCTTCCACAGGCAAACAGTGAAAGAGAAGAAATTATTAGAATAGAACTTACATTTACATCGACTTATCTTAACAGTAAAAGGATGAGACCTACTTGCCAATCTAGTACTCTGCTTAAATTCATGAGGACAAGGCATCAAAGAGGGAAGAATATATAAAATGCAGTGGCCAACTATTTATTAGAATGAGAGGAAAAAATAATTAATAAAAAACTGAAGCAAATCTAAAAATCAAACACACTTTCAATGCAGGTTTTCCCCATAAATCCAGGTTTACATTTGCAGATAAACTCTTCACCATCATTTATACACTCAGCTCCATTCTTACAAGGTTTCAGTCCACAAGGATTGGCTGCAAGGAATAATATTAAATCAACATTAAGCTTGGGTTTAAAAGAGGAAAATACAGATTATAAACATTTGAAACAAATTTGTTGAAAGCAAAAGGCAATAATATTTCACAGAATTAATTTGTCACTTTATCAAATATAATAATGTAAGTCATTTAAAATCAAATTATCAAGCAAAAGATTTTTTTTAGATGTTTAAACTCATTTATTTATATTTCTTTGATTGTCACCACAACTTTTTGGCTGATCCAATCTATGGCCTTCTTCATGTCTGCAATCTAGAAGGAAAGACAAAGCTCACTTTTTCCAGAGAATATTCTGAACAACTCTTGGAATGATAATAATCAATTCTAAAGCTTTCTATTCCCAAAATTACCATGTGTGTATATATATATATATATATATATATATATATATATATATATATATATATATATATAAAAGTGAACATTGAAGTCAACACTTAGAGGTGACAGTCTGTTTCATGCTAGATGCAATTGTCAGGCCTGATGATTGTTATTATATATTCTTATTAATTTATTATTAAGTAAATTTATTTATTAAATCAACATTAATCTTTTTAGATATTATATATTTAATTATTTAGTAAAATTTATATTAATAATAATTTATATTAATTATTATAATAAATATTAATATATTATAGATTTATATTATATTAAAAATATTTACATTTTAAATTTATATTTATATTTTTTATTTATATTATATTTATATTAATAATTTTAATATTATATTAAGGATTATTATTTAATTTCAATATTATAAAAAGAAATTTAATATTATAATAAAAAAAATTTAGGCATTTTTAGTAAATAAACAAGAAAAACCTGAATATTAAAATTAATAATAAGATAAAGGAAGAATTAAAATAATTAGATAAGTAATAGCCCCAAACAAAATTTTACAATATTAGGGGAAAAAATTTAAATAAATTAAAAAGTTAAAACCTAGATTAAAAATAAGATTAAATTTCAAGATTATATAGATTAATTATAATTTAAAATATAAAGGATTAGATAGAATGATATAAGTTCAAAGAATAATTATAGATTAAATTATAATAGATTGATCAGATAAATTTAATAGAGATTAAATCATAAATTAAATTAGATAAAAAGCATAAAAATTCCTTTAACAGTGAATGGGGGGAACTTCAATAACAAATAACTGAGGACAATCCAAAAAGAAATTGTTAGTCATTAAACAGGAAACTAAAGTAAAATAAAATTATCAATATACTTGAATGCACATAAGATATCAGATTATAAAAAAATATTATATAGAGAAAAATATAAAAATAAAAATAAACAATTTTTATAGGATATTAAATATAGTATATTAAATATAGGATATAAGACATTAATTAAAGGATATTAAATATCTTATAGGACATTAAATAAAAAATATTATAGGATAAGAAATACAGAGAAACAATTCATTACCCTTTAAAAACAATTTTAATTAAATAAAAAAATAAAAATAAAAGGTGGGAAAGTAAAATATAGAAAAATAGCTTTAAACATAGTCGGGTGAATTTATATAAAATTTATATTACTAATAAATTAAACAAGTATAATCTTAGTTATATATAAGTAAAACAAATTACATAAAAATAAAATAAACAGAAAAGAAGGAGAGGTCGCAAATGAGAAAATTTCCAATATAAAAGAAATATGACAAGATATAGCTAACAATAGCTAACAATAAAACGAAGGAAAAATAGAAAAACAATAAGAGAATTACAAGAACCTAACAAACTACAGTAACATACATAAAGAAACCAAGAAGAGAGTTAAGAAAAGAAAAAATTACATATAGAAGAAAATTCCACATCATAGAAAAAATTTTACATATAGGAAAATTTTACATATAGAAGATAAGTGATTGTGGAAAGTGTGAGGTTGAAACTATATTATATCAGTTGAAATTTACTTCTACGATGAAACTTGAAAATCAATTCATTCCTTTTATTTAGCAAAATGTTTTGATTATTAAATTTAATAATTTTAATTTTCTCCTCCAACCATGAATTGCATCTACCCTTAAAGTTACTAGAAGTCTGAGCAAAACCTATGAATTCCCAATCAATTTGAGGGTTCAGGTCTTTCTACTTCAATTCCCAAAATTTTTGGGAGAGAGTAGTTTGGTGCTTCAGTCTTCGGTTGGAAAAAGAGTGTATGTGGTTATATAGTCTTTGCTTCCATTCCTCCACAGAAATGCCAATATGAACATGGTGGTTTGATCTATTTTCTTTGGGATAAATGGTGGCTTGATAAATAAAATTAGATGCTCTACATTTTCCCTCGACTGGCCAAAAATTGCTATTTCTACAATTACAAGAGGGGTCTAAACTAGAAGTCTTGTTGACACCATTGAATTTGTTAAGGATATATTTGTTGTGGGAGTCAATTAATTTAAACATATTGTTTGTACATGAATAACTTATTTTAATAGTTTTTCTAGTAAAAATCTTAATATTAATTCTGGATAACCTGCAGAGGTGGGGAGGGGTTGAACCATATATTATTTCTTTTTCTATTTTTGCGCAAACTACTTCTCTTAACCTCACCATAGTTATTTATGGAGTTTAAATAAGATAGATTATTATTCTGGAGAGCATTTTTCATACAATGCCTTGTTCTTAATAAATATATCCTTTTTAGATGACAGTTTATTAATTCTAGAACAAACAGTAATCGGAATCTGATTCAAGATAGTATAGAGGTGGTTAGAGCTAATGTTAATATAATTAGGAGTTTCATGTTCTTTATCATATGGTTTAAATACATTATTATTCAGGTCAATTTTGATGTCTAGACAATCAACTATTTTTATATTGGAAGTGATCTCTATCTTAAACCCCAGTAGCTTAAATGTTTTAATGATTTTTTTTTCTGTAATTTAACAGCAATTACTATTGGGGACATAAATGAGTCTGTCATCTCCGTATAGACTGACTAGTTCCAGTTCAACAATCCTACTAATGATCTCCTGAATATTAATACAAATATGATCAGCCACTTGGGCGGAATCATACGCTCCCATTAGAACATCAAAGTTGTTACTCCCACACTTAATCCAGATGGAGTCATTAAGTGATAAAAGTGACTTCCTGGCTGCAAATATGATATTGATTTCTTCATCAGATATCACCATATAGTTCTTAGTAAAACTTATGCAATCACTTAAAGGTCTCTAGAAATAGAGGAATAAAAATCAATGATATCAAACTGATGGTATCTGATGAGTTTTTCCAAAGATTGGAACCAGTTGAAATTAGTAGTTTATCAGTAATTTTTTTAATTATATTTTTAGAAATTATACCTAGCTCAGACTTGGTGAGATTGATCAATCTAGATTGGGTATTATTCGAGAAATTAGATTTATGTAAAAAAAAAACTTGTTATATAATATTAAAATTATATAATGGTATTAATATTAAATTCTAAATTTTCCTACAATCTTAAAAACTCTTCTCTTTCTTAACTTTAATGATTGCATTTTCTTATGTAATTTTTTCCTATTTGAATAAGGGTTAATATTTTAAATATAGGTCATTGTAAATCTTCAACCGTTTTTAACTTCTGTCTAGACTCGTATTTACTCAGTTTTAATATTTTATATTATCTTGGATTACTTACCCATGTATTTTTACCTTTTTGTTTCTAATTAACACCTTTATCCACTGTGTCCTCAAGGACACATGGCACAGTGGATAAAGGCATTGGTTAGATACAGTGACAGGACCCAAAGAGTGTGAGTTCAATACTTGGTTAAGGTGGTGGAGAACTTGGAGAGGGGAATTAACAGGAGATAACTGATAACTGACATCCATTAGACATGGCACATGGAACTAGAACAGTCTACCCCAGTGAGCGAAATAAAGGGTTCAGTTCAATATTCCAACCACCTGAAAAAGGCCAGAGCATACAACGGCTGAAATGTTGTAATAAATATGGTGACAAAGATGAGGATAATAGTCCGAATAATGTAAATAGTGTACATAATACCTCATCTCAGAAATATAGACAGATACTGCCTAAATATACCTTTTCATATCACCAAGTTTCTTATAACCAATACTTAAAGAATCTAAGATCCACAAATCTGTGGCCAACGTAAGTCCTTCATTCCTTTACCAAGCATCTCCCAATCAACATAGTGACGCTAGTAGACAGAAACAAAAATGCACACTAGGTGCACATGTGCACACATCAACATGCAAATCCCCCAAAAAAACAACTAGGAATATGAAACGCAAACACACATACATCTCACTACCATCTTTAGGAATTATACACATGGGCACTACTAAACTGAGAAGAAAATGACCACTAGAATTCATATGTATACATGTGTGCGCACACATACACACAGAGCTTCAAATGAGTCCAATTGTCAACTCATACATCTGGTAGAGGTTTTAGCTGCAGCTCAACTACTTCAAGGTACTTCACTTTTTTAATTACTATATTAAAAACAAATAAAAAAAATTATCTGAAAATGAAATGTTTTTCCCCAAATTATTGGCAGGGAAGGGTTTAAGGCCACAAGGCAAAGACAGCTGAGGTCTATCTGACCAATGAAAAACAAACAAGACAGAACTGAAAGTACCAGAACTTTCTCTTCCATAATTAATTTCAAAAAAATTCTGATGAAGCTTAAATAAAAGCAAAACATTTTTATAAATTTATTATTGTTTCCTATTTTTTTCTTATTTTATCATTCTGTCAGATCCCATATTTGATTCCAATTCACATATTGTAAACATTTTTGGCTTATTCCATTTGATTTTGCTAAAAGAAAAAAAAATGTCTTTTGGGGGCACTTCTTAAGCCTATAAAAAAGTTTACATTTTTCTTCCTATTCTCTTTTACAACTTCTGGCTATAAGCTGTTGCCACACATGGAAAAAAAGTTTCCCCTACTGGAACACATTCATTTTCATGGTTTTACTTTTCTCTTTTTGTACTCTTTCACACATGTATCTATCATGTAGGCCAACACAAATTATACACACACAAAAATGCACATTCTCTCATTTAAGTGATTTCTATATAATTAATCTCTAAATGTTTTATTGTTTTATTCTAATTGTAATTCCTTTTGTCAATACATGAAATTAGTTGTCATTTGTTTTATATTGCTTCGCGTTACTCATTTTTACTTAGACCCACATTGAGTCCACCAATATTTTTTGTGGGATAAGTTTTTTTTAGGAGCCCATAAATATTTTCTCTTCAAAGTGTTGATTCCTAAATATTTACCCAATCATACCAGCAATCCCACAAAATGTTAAAGCATACTTTTTTTATATTATAAGCTTACTTAAGTTTATTAGGTTTAACTTAAATATTCATCAAAATTGATTAATTTAAAATGTTTGTCAGGCAAGTTTTGAGACTCAAATCATAATGAATTTCTAATAAAGATGATAAGAACAAAATAAAAAGTTTCGTTTGTATGCAGTGTCATGAGAAATTTCAAAAGGGCTGCACAGATGGTTAATGCATAAGGCCTGCAAGCTGAGTTCAGATTACGTCTTAGTCTACTGCATTCAATTTCACATAACAATTTCAGATTTCTCAATCTGAGTCTGAAAAGGATCAGATGCCATCTCAATTCAAATTAGAATTATCAAAAGATGTAGATATATGAGGTAGATTTTACTTACGTTCAATGCAGGTCAATCCCATGAAACCTGCTGTGCAGACACATCTGAATTTTTCTCTGTCATTGAAGCACTTAGCACCATTCTTGCAGGGGTCGAGTCCACATGGGTTGGCTAAAGAAATAAAGATATCCAGAAATCCTTTACTAACGTTTTTAAATTAAGAATCTTTAAAATCAAATGTACCAGTTAAAATATTTTCATGTGTCTGCAAAAGTAATCAACATTATTTATTAAAAAACAGAACTGAAATATACAATGTAAAATTTTGCATATGCCTAAAAGATATATGTATTTTGTACATGTATATACCGGATGTAACAGCAAAATTGTCCAAATAATGTTACAGCATAATTGTTCATCCCATAAAATGTTTAATATTTCGAAATCCACAAAACTAATTGAGTTTTTTTTCCAGGTTTTGAGATAAGAGGCTTGGCCATCTTGACATCATTTTTTGTAAGAATCACTGAAAAACCCTTTCAGTTATTCAGCTAGAAAGAGAAAAGGTCAAAATCCTTTTGTATCAGACACGCTGTCTTCCCAAATGAGCAATGAGGAGAGGAAAAAGATCATTCAGGCCTTCAGTAATGGTACCAACATTCATACTCTAGCTTCCATCTTCAAATCCATTCAAAAATATCCAGAGAACGGTGACTAAATTTCAATGGTGAATTATCTATCTGTAGAGTCCAATGTTGTTATAAAACAATTATTGGACAATTTTGCTGTTATATCTAAGTATATATACGGGGTGCGATGAATAAATTGTTGTCTAGATTACACAAATAGGAACATATCACTGACATCACATTTTAACAAATATATTTACCAAAATTACTCAAAAATATCTTGAAATACTAAAGAGTAAATTTATTCAATAAAATTGTCATTGGCTTCATCCAAGGCCTTCAAACGACTTCGGAATCTCCTGCACTCTTTATGCTGACATAATCCTTGCCTTCAGTTCATCTTTAGTATTATAAGGAGTTTTGTTGGTCTCTCATTCAACTGTGCACCAAACATAATAATCATTGAGGTTGCAGCCTGGGGAGTTAGGTAGCCTTATGTAAGGGGTAAAGTGGTTGCAGAAATTGTCTGACAGTCATGACTATGTTCTCCTCCTTGTATGTCATGGTGCCGAGTCCTGTTGACAAACATAGGGTCTTCCAGCAGCCAGCCTTTTGACCCAGGGAAATGCTACCTCCTCAAGGCATTTCATATAGGCCTCCATGTTGAGTTTGAGACCATTGTGGGAAGATGGAGGCTTAATGGCACCATCACTAATGATCACTCCAAACACCTTTGTAATCACCATTAGACTCGTGCAACTCTTTCCAAATCCTCTGCACTGTGCTCAGATTGACACCCATGTAATGTTTGTACTGGAACTGCTGGTGGGATGGCCAGGCAGTACAGCATACCATTTCGAAATTTCTGGCACAGTGAATTGTGTCATGGTGCTCTTTTTCCCCACAGATGGTGCCCAACTAATCCAACTAAACTGTGCCATTGACTAAATAAAAGAAAATAGCACACATGCTTGAAATTAAAATTATAAAATGGCAACAATTTACCTATCACACCCTCTGTGTGTGTGCATATATATATATATATATATATATATATATATATACACACACACACATATATATATATACATATATACATATATATATACATATATATATAGCATGATGAGAGGCCACGTTTACTTTCTTGATATGGATAAAATATATGGATAAAATAACTGAAAAAAATTGGGTGTTTTTTTTTATGAAAGTATTTATTTCTGTGTTTTTGTATATATTTAATATTTCAGACCACCTCGGTCCTTCCTCAGAAATCAAATGAGATACTGTGTTTGTGTGTTTGTTTACAGCGTTTGTCGTGAGGCGTGGACGTCACGTGATGTGGAATGCGACTGTGTTTGAAATTTTGGCGGAAGACTGATGATAGTATTTTAAATGTTGTTTAAAAAGGTTTTTTGACCATATCTAAAGAAATATTTTTAACTGTTGAAATATTTATGTAGATTTAAAATATCCACGTGTTTGTTTAACCTTAGTTTATATGTGTCTAATTTTAGAATCCATTATTTCTCTTTTCTTCTTCATATGTATGTTGTACTCAAATTTGTGTGTTTGTTTCGAGACTCGGATGTCACGTGATGTGGAATGAGACTGTGTTTGAATATACGACAAAATAATCCATATTCCCCAGTAGCGGAACACTTTAATCAACCAAGACACTCAATAGACAATTGCAAATGTATATTGATAGACTTAGATTTTAGTACAACATACATACGAAGAAAAAAAGAGAAATACTGGATTTTAAAATTAAACACATATAAACTAGGGTAAAACAAAGACTTGGGTATTCTAAATCTGTATAAATATTTCAATAGTTAAAAAATTTCTTAAAAAAATTTCTTTAGATATGGTGAAAAAACCTTTTTAAACAACAACCAAAATACTATCCTAAGTTGTCCATTAAAGATTCAAACTTGAGAAGACCTTGTTGCCAATCCAGTACTGCACTTAAATTTATAAAGTCTAGGTATCATAACAAGAGCTCATCTGATCAATTACCTTGAAAATTTTTATAGGAAGGGCACAGGGAAGCAATTTTGCAGCAATGGGAAAGTGACTAAAGCCAAGCACCAGATTAGACCATATATGGCAGCAATATTCTAAGCATGGAAGAATAGTAGACTGATAGTAATGGCTTCTCAGTTTTTTGTACAAATTTTTTCATGGCAATTGTTCTGATATTCTGTTCTATTTAGTGTGTCATCTGCATGAATTTAGGTCTGCTTTAAAATTAGCAAAACAAAGTCTTACTGTTGAACTTGATAGATGAAACTTTCTGTTCTGTTGTAATAGTTTCTTTTCTCACACTGTGGAACTCCCTACAAATTTCCTCCTTCTCTGCCACCTGAAATCTTCAAACCTTCAAATGCAATGTCAATTGCTATCTTCTTCTGTCTTCATGAATCCTGTTCCTTTATTTTCTTTCCCTTACTTCTCCTCACTAAAGTCTTATTTTCTTTTATTCTCTGTAACCTCCCACATCCTAGCAGCATTATCACCTTGCTTGGGGTAATGCATAAATAAATATATATATATATATATATATATATATATATATATATATATATATATATATTTTAAAAGAAAATCCAGACTATTGATGGAATGAATGGACAACATGCCAAAACCTAAAATTCTTATCCAGATGAAGTCTCGAACAAAAACAACAATACTGAAAAAAGGAAAAAGACCTAAAAGCAAACCTAGCTACTCA
>OZ038492.1:5027283-5052283 GCA_964036315.1 Acanthosepion esculentum | reverse complement strand
TAAAATAAACCCTATTTCTAACACAATTACATACCGATATACATACCATATTAAAACATGTCAAATTTTATTTTCTATCCAATAACAGACAATATTTCAAACATGCCAAAAGGATTCCATGATACAACAAACACTGCTTAAAACTATCACTAGTGTCATCCTGCGAAACGTGTAGCCATCAACGAACGTTTTCTCTGTCCGAGTGAGTATCAATCCACTCTAGCCAAAATTCTCTCTTCCTTGTACACATATATAATTTTTCTTTTGTTCTGTTTGTTTTTTCTTAACCCTCGTTCTATTCATAGAGCTTGCTAACCATATTTTCTATTTATTTTTTATTTTTTTTAATATACGTCAATGGGACTTTAACTAAGTTAAAACTTAGTATTGTACACATTCACAATAGTATGTCATTCCTATCCCCCAGTACTCTCAACTAGTGTCAGCCCTGCGACTATCCCAACTACATCCCCCACTATTGTCTTGTTGTCGTCGTTGTATATGTTATATGTAACAGGAGTAGGTAGGCTTTCCTACCACCCGGTCTACACTCCCCCCTCTTTTGACATGATTAGAGGCTCAAACCTTGTTTCGTATTTAGGAAGGGGTTCGCGGATCTCTCTCTCTCTCTCTCTCTCTCTCTCTGGCCTCTGTACTGGTGCTGCTGTGTTTCCGACTGGTAGTTAGGAGCCCTAACTCTTGCGTAGCGTCTTGAGCGGCCGCTCTGATCAACAATTGCATAATATCGGGGTGCCATGTCGCGCATGGATAGGTGTCCCTGCAGTCATCTCCGGTGGGCAACCCTGAGGCCACATTATGATTCAGGCTGTGCCAAACTCTCTCTGCCCGCGTCATGGGTGACAATCGTCGGCTTCTTTTAACTCAGGCCTTCTCTTCTTCCAACACCAATTATTCACATGACTTACAAAAACCATAAATATAAACCTAAACCAGCCCTCCAAAAATCACCCAAACTTTTAAATATCTCCTTCTCCAACATCCGTGGCATTAGAACCAACTTCTGCAGTGTGGAATCTTTCCTCATTGCAAAGTGCCCGGATATACTGGCCCTGTGTGAGACCAATCTTGACTCCTCTATCCCTTCCTCTGATCTCTCGATCGCTGGATACCTTCCTCTCCTCAGAAAAGACTCTCTAACGCACATGCATGGCCTTGGTGTCTACGTCAAGGACTATCTCCCTCTGGCTAGAGAGTGCTCTCTTGAATCGCCGGACCATTCGTACTTGTGTCTCCAGCTATCGCTTCTCAATGCTGTAAGCTATCTTTTCTTCCTCTATCGCTCTCCATCCTCTCAGGACTGTGGAATACTCGATGTCATTTCTGACAGCATAGACAAGGCTCTCTCTCTCTCTCCATCCTTTCGCTCACATATTTGTGTTTGGTGATTTTAACGCCCATCACAACAAGTGGCTTAAGAATGCTACTACCGAGCTCGCAGCCATTCATACTTTCAACTTTTCAGTGTCTCAATCCCTCACACAGATAATTGATTTCCCCACGCATTTTGCATACAACCAGGAGTGTAAGGCCTCACTCCTCGACCTGTGTTTTACCTCCATCCCTGAGTCTTATAGTGCCACGCAGCTCTGTCCTATCAGTAACTCCGATCATGCTGTAGTGTCTGTTAGTATCTCCTTCAGCCCCACCCCCTGCAAGGAGCCTCCTACCACCAGAACCTCATTCTGCTACCAACGGGCTGACTGGGACTCGTTTCGTGATTTCCTCCGCGATGTCCCCTGGGATACTGTATTTAAGCCCCCCCCATTCAAGAATGTGCTTCAGAGGTCTCTTCCTGGGTTAAAGCTGGAATCGACGCTTTCATCCCCTCAAGGAAATTCAAGGTCAAACCACGCTCCTCCCGACAAGGCTGAATGCTTTGCTCGGAAGTTTTCTTCCAATTCAACGTTAGACTCTTCCGGGGTACCCATGCCCGATTTCCCTCCCAGAACCGAGGCCCTTTTGAGCGGATTGCACATATCCCCGTCGTTGGTATTGGGCATTATTTCAAATTTTCTGAACTGGCACCTGCCCTCTCTAAATTATACAACCACTGCCTCAAGGAGTCTTGTTTTCCTGACTGCTGGAAGTCCTCAACCATTGTTCCTGTCTTTAAGAACTCCGGTGACCCCTCCGACCCTTCTAATTAACGTCCTATCAGTCTCCTACCCCTCTTCGGCAAAGTCTTCAAAGCCATTATCAACACCGAAGTGATTAATCACCTGATATCCCATGATCTGCTCTCAGACCAGCAATATGGTTTCCGCTTTGCCCGATCTACAGACGATGTGCTTACGGCCATCACTCAATTTGTCTACCAAGCTATTCATAATAACGGTGAAGCTCGTGTCGTGGCCCTAGACATCTCCAAAGCGTTTGATAGAGTTTGGCATGCCGGCCTTCTTCGCAAGCTCCAGGGTTATGGTATCACAGGTTGATTGTTTGACCTAATACAATCATTCCTGTCAAACAGTGAATTGAAGGTCGTTCTCAATGGATTCATCTCCAGCTCCTATCCCACTAATGCTGGTGTTCCTCAAGGTCCATCCTAAGCCCTACTCTGTTCCTCATATTCATAAACGACCTTCCTGACACCATAGATTCCCAAGTCGGCATCTATGTGGACAACAACACAATTTACTCCTGCCTGAAACACAAATCTAGTGATGCTGACAAAGTTATCCTGGCGGTTCGAATAGAAAAGGACCTCCAATTGGTTGTGAACTGGGCCAAGAAATGGATGGTTAACTTTAACGCCTCTAAAACAAAACTGCTCTCTATTAACCACCACAAGGATCCATCCCTGCATCCCATTAGAATGTCTGAAGACCAACTTCTTGAAAGCTCCTCTCTGCGGCTGCTCGGTCTCACGCTGTCCGCTGATCTGAGATGGAACAAATACATCGAGTCAATTGCATCATCCACCGCAAGGAAAGTTGGCTCCCTGTGACGAGCCAGGAAATTTTTCTCCCCGGAATCGATCCTCCAAATCTATAAATCGACCATTCGCCCTTGCATGGAGTATTGCTGCCATATATGGACTGGAGCCCCTGCTGTTTGCCTCAGGGTTCTTGATAAGATCCAGAGACGGATATGCAATGTAATTGGCCCTGATCTGTCATCTCATCTGCAGTCGCTCTCTCACAGACGCGACGTTGCTTTACAAATACTTTCACGGTAATTGCTCCGATGAGCTGCGTTCGCTGGTTCCTAGGCCTCATGAATTTAAATGTCCTACGAGGCTGGCATCCCGTTCCCACCCCTTCACTGTTGAAACTGTTAGATATAGACGTCTCTTCTACTCCAATAGATTCATGTATCGCACATCTCGCCTGTGGAACTCCCTTCTTTATTCCTGTTTCCCTGACAAATATAATCTCCAACTATTTAAGTGTAACATCAATCAACATCTCCAGTTGCCTTGATCTATCCACTTCCCTTCTCCACATCCTTTCACCTTTCATTCCTATCTGCTCTTGCTCCAAATCTTCTGTAACCCCTTGCCTTGATTGATCCACTATCTTTCTCCACAGCCCCTCCTTTACCACTCCTATCTGCTCTTCCTCCAAACCTTCTGTAACCCGTTGCGTGCTAGTGGCTTCCAGCCTTGCTTGGGGTGATAAGCTTAAAAAAAAAAAAAAAATCAAAGTCTCTATTGGTTAGAAATCAACATCAGGATGTGAAATATTTGACCAATCAGAGAAAACTAAAAGCTTATTTTTCTTGAGCCTACTTTCAGGAATAATTTCCTATAAAAACTCACAGATTTCAAAGAGAGAGATGCAGCTGACTCTGGCCCATTTAAATACAAGTGAAAACATGGCTAAATAGTTTTATCTTTTCTCCCCAGTGCATAATGAAAGAAACATGTCAGTGACTTCAAATGAATCATCTCCAATAACAAAGATGGTCCATGAATTTTTGCTAACAATAAAAGTCTTTTTTCAGCCACAGATTTCTTAGTGCACCAACTATCCAAAGACTTTAACTCAACTAAAAATTATTTTTAATACTTTTGTAAATACAAATAATTTATTTAATAGCCACATTTTCTTTATTTTCATTTTATTATTCTTTGGAATACTGACATTCAGATTTTTAATATAAAAAACCTGGACAACTGAATTTCTTGCACACCTATAATCTTCAATAATTTGTGTTGACATATTAAAAGTTGAACTCAAAATGATTGATACCATTAGTAAGATTAATAAATAAACAAATTTTAAAAAGTAATTTTTCTTCCTTACTTTTGACACAGTCCTTTCCTTCATATTCTGACTTGCATTTACAGAAATAACCTTCCTTATTGTTTATACATGTTGCACCATTTTTACATGGATTGGACATACAGTGATCAACTAAAATAAAAAAAAGACAACAGAATTTAATATACATTATCATTCTTAAGAAATACACATTTCTCTCCATGAGCAGCAGACATAGAAATGAAATTGCAGGAACTCCAATAGAAGGATGTAAAGAAAAATGAAGAGAAAGGACGACAATTGCA
This sequence comes from Acanthosepion esculentum, assembly GCA_964036315.1. Lineage (NCBI taxonomy): Eukaryota > Metazoa > Mollusca > Cephalopoda > Sepiida > Sepiidae > Acanthosepion > Acanthosepion esculentum. Next base: position 5,047,752 of record OZ038492.1, on the reverse strand, counting down.
AAAGGACAAAATCTATGGCTGTTGGCAAGACAAGTAGCTCAAGATGCAAACTACAATTTGAGGATGTCAAAATCAGGGTCAATGCAAAAGTTCAAATATATGGGAAGTGTTGTAACAGAGGATGGAAAAATGTGACATGGAAATCTGAGCAAACATTGGAATAGTGAAAAATGCCTTCCGAAAGCTAGGCAAAGTATTTGTTGCAGATTTGAATCCACCACAACAATGAAAAAGGTCAAAAAGGTTTTTAAATATAAAAATATAAAGTATTTTTATTTTCATATTTTTACAACTAAATTTTTCTCAGCTTTTATTAGTTTTAAAGTTCTTTGGTTTTAGTTGTTTGTTAAGATGAAAAGAAATTTGATTTCTCTGTGTTTATATGTGAGAAAAAAGAGGCAAGGAAGAAATTGAAGAGGAAAGTGTAAGTGTCACATAGCTTGGTGAGGAAGTCAGGTGAATGAGTAATGGAATCCCTTTTAAGCCATGTGAACTGCTGTCATAAGATGCTGTCTATCTCCTAACTGGTTTTGTCCGTCTGGAGACTTTACTTAAATATTCTTCAAAGGGATCACAAAGCATGTTTTTTTTTATTATTGTTGTGATCCATTGGTTGAAAAATGTTAAATATTTATTTTCAACAGATTGATTTATTAATTGTAAGGATGCACAAGTCATCCAATTCAGAAACCGTTTTTTTTGTCATTTGATGATTGACTGTTTTGGTGCTTAATTCTATATTCACTCTCCATATTGAGAAACAGGAAATTTTTGTTAGAAATAAAGAAAAGCTTACTCAGCTGTTGTTTGTCTCCATGAATATTGAATGACTTATCAAGAGAAGAATCAAAGATTCTAAAATTTAATAGACATCCTCATTTGTAAAAATAGACATTTATCTACATGAGCAGACCTAGAAATTGCAGGAACTCCTACAATAGGTAATAAGAGGAAGCGAAAAGACAGAACATCAGTTATAAGAAGATAGACTATATGGTTATCAGCAAGGGGAACACCTCCAGATGCAAACTCCCAAAATCAAGCAAGTACAAACATTTAAGTATCTGGGAAGTGTTCTGAAAAATGACGGAAAATGTGACACCAGAACCTGAAAGTGTATTACAATAGTGAAAGTTGCTTTCCAAAACTAAGTAAAGTATTAAGAAAAAGGAAAGTTTTATTAGAAACAAAGAAAAGAGTGCTAAACTGTTACACAATATCAGTGAATGTTGGACTCTCTCCTCGTAGATCAGTGGTTCCCAAACATTTTTTTATCTCTGGGCTGCATTTTCGGAATTAAAATTTTCCTGTGCTTCACCAAATTTTAAGTACATTTAAACATAAAAAAACAAAATGTGGTTTAAAGGAAGATAACCACAGATTCGAAGTCAGAACATTATCATTGATAACTCTCTCCTCCAATTTGCAGGCCTAGTTTCTATATTCTTAACACTTGCTATAATGCAAAAATATTACAATGATAAAATCAGTCAATAATTATTCATAACTATTTATACTCGAACTCACGCACGCAATTACAAGTAATCAATAATAATATTTTAAATTATGAAATCATATTTATTTTTGGCATATGAACTTTTTGAAACTGTTTCTAAATCTTTGATTGTCTTTCAACCATTCTGCCTCACCTGCTATCCTCTTCTGCTGCAACTATGAGGTGCACTGTTTGGCAACCACTGTCATAGATGAAGAGGAGACTGGAGGCAACTGAAATGTTGTTCTATAGAAAAGATGAGAAGAATGCTATGCATTGAACATGTGATTAACAAGAAAGATTTAAGGAAAATGCAAACAAGGCAGATGGCATTTTTACAATCACCCCCCTACACACACACACACATATACACACACTGCACCTCAGTCAGGATCATGAGTCATTGTAACATCCATGATCTTTGCCAGGGCTACATATGGTTTTTGAATTCAGAGTTGTCCTTCTCCTAGACCATTTGTTAGCCAAGGCTATAGGATCCAGTCTGTCCTACTATTTTACCCATAGCTGAGGGTGAAAAGATGGATTCATACTTTTCCCAAAAGTATTAGCACATAAGTGAATGTAATGAACCTGATTGGAATTCAAACTCAGCTCTCCGATTCCTCAATCTGAGCTGCTAACCATTATTACACCATGCTCCAAATGCAAATAAAATGATGCTTATACATAGAATCAGAAAGAAAAAGTTCAAATTTCTAGGGCACAGCACTGAAAAAAGAGGGTTTGGAGAATTTAACACACACAGGGCATATTGAAGGCAAGAGAGACAGAAGAAAGCAGTAAGTAACTTACATAACAGGTTTATGCAAATGGGTTGAAGAGCAGGAATTGGAAGATTTAATGAAAAGACCAACCTTTCTAAGAGCTACAAAGAATAAGAAGTTGTGAAGAGCTGTTATCACTCACATCCTAAAAGAAAACATCCCATAGAAGAATTGAGAAAAATAAATGACTTACTGATTTCACATTTTGGTCCCTTAAATCCCATTCTGCATATGCATTTATAGCCATCTCCTACATCCATACAGGTTGCACCATTCTTACATGGTTGGAAGCCACAAGCATTAACTGCAAAATAAAACCATTAACCTGGTAAATTATTGGGTACATAAATATTGTAATATAGGGAAGGTTACTGAATAGAATAATCAAGCAAAGGTTGGTAATGAATGATAATACTTAGGAAAGGAACAACACATATAAGATTCACCAGCAGCACATAGAAGTAGTCAACTGCTAGAAGTGAGTCAAGTGAATTCCACAATGAATCTGTATTTATGAGAATATAGGATGCCCATTATCATCCGTAGCTATGCTACAACAATAAATAACTGTATAATTTCCACTGTAAAATTTCTATGTTCTCCTTAATTCTTAATTAATATCTTGAATATCGCATAAAAATGATCACTGTTATAATAAAACAAGTTTTAATGGTTTAATATCCTCCTGATATAATTTTAAATCCACACCTTCTTTTCTGATATGTTGTGACCATTTCAATTCAAGATCATGTTTTGTTTTTATTTCAAATAAAAATTCCTACATCTGTACAGGTTGCACTGTTTTTACATGGCTTAAAACTACAAAGCACCAACTGCAAAATAAAATTAATAACGAAAACAAGTTTTTTGTCTCTTTATGTCATCCATATAAACCAATAAAAACTCACTGTTACTGCTGTATTCCACTGAATGTTTTCAGTCCCTCATTGCAAATCTTGTATAATATTGGTCCTGATCTGGCATCTCTGCTTCTGTTACTTTTCCCCCCTATTGTAATGTAGCTTTCCTGTACTTTTTCTATAAATACTTTCTTGGTAACTGTTCTTGTGAGGATTCTACTATGATATTTTATTCCCCTCCCCCCACAGACACTGAATTATAAATATGGGGACTAGTTAGTATTTTCATAGAGACAGTGAGGTATTATGGTGGTTGTAGTAAGAAAGGTACACATGAATGTGTTGTTTTGGTGTAAGGAATATTGTTTGTACGAGTGGGTCAGTGTTTGCGGCTAGCTAAGTTTTATATTTAAGATAGAAGACTGTCCTTTCCCCAATACCCCCTTCGGCCTTGTGCCACATTTCTGTAATTTATACAGAATAAATATCACTTTCTACTATGATGCCTAGATGCTATGAATTTAAGCGCAGTACTAGATTGCAGTCCTGGGTATGACAGTAAACTATATACAGCAGCAAGACCTTTGATTTGAAGGTTTTGGGGAGCATAGAACCACCCCTTAATTGTCGTTATTCCCAGGTCCACCATGACCCCAGGTGGTAGCACCTGTTAGAGTCTCAACAAAAGGCAAATAGTTAACCACACAAACTGGGGTCAAAATACATTTTTATGGTAAAAATACCACAATACATTTTTATAGTTAAAAAAAATATTACCAGCAATACATTTTTGTAAATTAAATTATTAAAGCTCTCAAGAAAATTAGATTTTGGCATTAAATGACCCATAATGAGTTGCTATGCGACTAAAGAAACAAAAAAGTAATAGATTGGCAACAAGATCTCATTAATTTACAGTTGAATTGACTAGGAGAAACCATTATTTCTTTGCTAATAGTTTCTTTTCTTACACTTCTCACCTGTGGAACTCACTTAAAGCTTCATGATTTCCAGCCAACTCTGATCTTAAAAAATTTATATGGAATATCAATCGTTATCTCCTGTCGTCTTGATTCCTCTTCTTTTATTGTTCTCACTCCTTAATAATGTTTCCTAATTAATAATCCTTAATATCACATAAAAAATAATCACCATTGTAAGTTTTAATGGTCATACATTAGTGTATATGCTTCTGAGCTCAATTAAAACCTATGCCTTTTTCCATATATTGTGGCCAAGTTCATATTTATTTGATTTCCAATGAAAACAATGAAACTTTCCAACATATTTCAATAAAATTTTCACTTTCTAAAATGAAAATAATTTATAATTTAGGTAGATGGGAAAATTAGGTGTCAGTTTAAACTGGTGCCAGGGTGAAAAGAGTCTTGGAAAATTGACATCCAGACACAAACTGTGCATACACAGATGCATTCACACACACACACACACACACACATATATATATATATATATATATATATATATATATATATAAAACTGGTGACAGTTTACACTGGTACCTTTTCTCCAAATATTACAACAATAGTGCTTAAAGTTTGTATTTTTTGAACATTGCCAACATATTCCAATGAAATTTTCACTTACAAAAATAGTAGTCTACTAGTATTAGCTGGCCACTCATATTCAAGGATACCTGTCTGCTAGGATGGTTAGCCAATCCCTATTGCAGATGCTTGCTCAGCCGCATTTATGTTTATTCAACACCCACAGAGCCCATATATATATATATATATATATATATATATATATATATACAAATGAGAGAAAAAACACATGCAGTAAAAATCCACTGTTTGTATCATTTACATTTAAAATGTGCTCAATGCAAAGCAGTGAAATATATTATTATTATATTTTTATTATAAGAGATTATAATAAAAACATTTTGAAATTGCTACACAAAAGCTTTCATGTTTCAATATGATTGTACTTCTTTGGGTAGTGGCAAGTAACTGTTGATTATACATATATATATATATATACACACACACACACACACACACACACACACACGGAATACATCTGTTTATTGCTTCAGCACACATTATTAATGATGTTTTTAGCTGAGATCATTAGGGGTTTCAGGTCATACATCATACACCTCCATAACAACCCAATCATTACTGATCTGACAATGACTTGCATGCCATTGGTCAGCTACATCTATTCTCATAATATAGCCTTAACACCTCTGGACTTTATAGTTCAGTTATGAACAACTTTCATTTCACCAGCCTCTTCAATCTTCCATAAAATAAGAAACAATTGTAGTGACCTTTTCTAAAGAAAATATGGTGATACTCTCAACATGAAATGCTAAGTAACAATCCTTTATGAAATGGACAAAGTCCGACAATTATTTTAAGACATTTTTATGCTTATACATCCTTTTTTATAGATACAAATATTTAAGTAAATGCTCTGTTTATAATAAAGAGTATTAATAACATTTACTGGCCTGAATATCCAAAAAATTGTCATAGAAAATATGTGTCCTCCAACAGGAATTGAACCTGTATCCTATACAAAACCACCATATAGCCTGACATGCTTTTACCGATTTTGCCACAGAGGAGCGTTCGGTTAGCAAGGTCGATTTTAAACTTCAATCTTCCACGAATCTCTCACATACATTCATATCTGCTTGATGTGTATTCAAATGTAAACAAATGATATCACACATTATGAAATGGACAAAATCCGACAATTATTTTAAGACATTTTTTATCTATAAAAAAGAATATATAAACATAAAAATGTCTTAAAATAACAACCTTTTGTTTCACTCATTGATATGCATAAAACCAACTCAAACCATAGGTTCTTATCCTATTTTTCATATATACTAAACATTCAATCGACTCAAGAAATCATTTTCTCCATGTGTCTGTTTTGTGAACAAAAATAAAACTTAACGCTGGTGAGGGGGCAAACCAGTGAACCAGTGCTAGATCAAAAGATCTCCAGAAGGTAAAAATGGTATAGAGAACTCTAACTCTCCTAGTCGAGACTCTTGTCTGATGCAGTTTTAGGTCATACCCAAAACCCACTTTCCAATCCACTCAAAAAACAAAACAAAACAAAGCTCAACACTAAATACTAATCACAATTTCTTGACTACCAATCACTTCATCTTTTTTATGGACTAACAATCTAGGGGCTTTTGCTGCTGTCTTTGATATTAAGTGAATGGCTTTAGTCACTTCCAAGTTCATTACTCCTAATTTTGACATGTAGCAAAGTGATTGGCCAGCCTCTGCATCTTATTTCAATCTCTGCATACTGAGCTTGCCAAAACTAAGTTTAGCCTTCCTCTACAATTTTCATATATCCCAAGTTTCTGTCTGTTTCTTTGTGGCCAAACTGGTATAGGCACACCATGCTAAACAGTGACTCTCTCTCTCTCTCTACCCTGAGAGATGCAGGTTCAAATTCTGCTGGAGAGCACTAATTTTTCTTTAATAAGATTTCTCGGAACTTCATGTTGGTAGGTGAAAATAAATAAATATACTGTTAAATATATAAACGGAGCAACTACTCAAATATGAGTACCAACTAATAATAACATTTAAAGTGATAAAAATACTGTGCTGTTTGCTAAAAGTGACTCACCTGATATTTTTTACTTAAAATTTTTTTCACCTATTGTTTTTGGGGTTAAACTAATTTTTAATGTTACTAATATAAAGACCCCTTCCCAACCACCTAGTAAAAAAGTTTACTCACCCTAAGGTATTCTATTGATAATTATAATTTTGGATATAAATGAGATTTAGGGAAAAACTCTCTGCAAAAAAAGTGACTCACTTATTTCCTGCAACTAGTAATCAATAGAAATATAACCAAACAGCTTTAAATAAAGAATAATAGAGGTATAATTTGTTTCTAATAGGTAATATAGTTCGAAATATTTAATAATCTATGGGTCCTCCTTTATTTTGAATAACCTTTTCAACCCTTTATGGCATTGACTTGATTAGGTCCTGAAATCTCATCTCCAAGCATTGAATTCCATTCGGATATGAAATTCACAATCAAATCCTCTTTCTTGCTCAACTGCTTTCTCGAGAGCCTGTACTTTATAATGCTCCATAAGTTTTCTATGGGGTTGAGGTCAGGAGATTGGAGCAGACATGTCATAACACTCACCTGCTTCTCATCAAAGTATTCCTTCATCAATTTTGATTTGTGACAGGGAGCATTATCCTGCATGAAAATGAGCTTGGTCGGGTCGATTTGCACCCTTTCAGCAGAAGGGAGCAGACAAGACTCTAAAATTCTCTTGTACTGCTCGCTCCTGAGGGTCTTGTCAATAGGTTTTAAGAAACCAGTTCCATGAAAAGAAAAGCATCCCCAGAACATTATACTGAACGGATGCTTGACAGTACTTACTGCTAAATTCAAAGAGCTTTCAAAGTTTCTTCTCCAGATTTTAGATCGCTTATCCTTTGAATTTAGCTCGTCTTTCATTTCATCGGAGAAGAGAACATTTAGTAAATAAAATCAGATGAGTCACTTTTATCGAACAGCACTGAATATCACAAAAATCTGAAATGATGGTACAAGCAATAGAAAGCCTGCCAGGTGACCAAAAGAAAAGTCGGTAAGAAGTAAAAATAAAAATTCTAACAACAAATATTGCAAAAACTAAGAAAATCCATATACAAGACAATGGTAAAACTAAGAAAAAGATACCAAAAGGTAGACACCTACCAAAAGTTTTCTAAGCCTAGGTTATCAAGACTAAGCAAAAATACTTCACAGTATCACGTATCAGAAAGAGGTCTTTTAAATGTTCTGCAATAGAACCCACATGTGTCATATGTAAAGTAAGCCTTCTTGATAGAGTTGTCTTTGTAAAGCCTATATATTTATGTTTTTGTCAGATTACTATAAAATAAATAGACATAATATGTCTAGATTATTCAACCAAATATGCTTGAATGAAGATATGCTGCATATATATATATATATATATATATATATATATATATAACTTAATATTATAGAAAGATATAACAAATGTTTATAAAATGTCTTCTAGTATAAATCAACTACAAGATAAAGTCTCATCCAAAATCGAGTTTTTCAATTAGAATTGGTTGATTTCAGGGTAGATTTTATCCTCTAATTATATCATAGCAAGAAAAAATTTAACGCATATATATATATATATATATATATATATATATATATATATATATGTGTGTATGTATGTATGTATGTATGTATAGGTCACAAATATTCATCCAAACTAGTTTGATTAAAAAGAAGTGACAAGGTAAGTCTATTTAATTTTTTTAATACATTTTCAAATTTTCAGATAAGGTGTTGGGTATTGATTGAAGTTGTGTACAAACTGTCCACTATTCATAATTTTTGTACTTTCAATTATAGCAGTCATTATCAACAACCCATGTGGTGTCTGTGTGTCAGTTAGAATTCCTTTGTCTGCATTTCAGTATTTTTGAGGAAAGTGGAATTTTTAAATGGTCAAGTGTGACACAGACTGTCCCTGCTTGTTGACCTCAGTGTCCATTTTTATATTTACATATGCTCTATCTATTAAATATTGCATACCTTAAAACTATATTGTTATTATCTATCTATCTATCTATTTATATATATATATATATACATACAAGTATAGGATTGATGTATACGGAATAAATTCCAATAACCAACAATTACTATTCTTAAAAGAGTGCTCAATACAGAGTAGAGCAAATATAATTATTTATTTGAAAATTATAACATAAATATGTTATAAAATCACTACAAAATAGCCATTTTGTTTTAACACCTCTGGTGTCTTATCAAGTGATGATGTTGAATGTAGAATAAAGGGTTTTAAAAGATTCAAATTAATTAACCACCCCTCACAAGGGGAAACGCTGTTACATAAGCTGGAATAACAATAAATAGAATAACATATGTATTTTTTCTTTTTTCCTCAGTAATTTTGGCAGTAAAATGGCTGTTTTTGTAGTGATTTTATAACATATTTATGCTATAATTTTCAAATAAATAATTATATATATATATATATATATATATATATATATATATATATGTGTATATATATGAAAGAAAAACAAAAAACATTGGTGAAACCAACGGACAACTTGCCAAAACCTAAAACTCTTATCCAGATACAGTCTCAAATAAAAACGACAATACAGAAAAAAGAAAGGCCTAAAAGCAAACTTACCTACTCAGTAAAGTGCTCGAAGCCCAGATTGCCTAGACTATGCTTACCAATGTTAAATCCTAAGAAAATATGGTTCTAGTCATAACTTGAGTTTCCCACTTACGCTATCTTCATAAGACTTGAATAGAAATGAAAGGGAGGAGCTAGCTTTATATAACCCATGAATTGCCCCAAAGAATCACAGGAAAAAATTTAAAAAATAATTTCATTAAAAAAAAATCATAGATAACCACAACTACACAAGGAAAAGATAAGCAAAGAAAAAACTATATTCGTAGGCTAAGCTACTAATCGTTGTACTGTAGGGTCGCGTTCAGTTGGGAAAAATCTCTAATACACCAATACACTAGTCCGGTAGTAGGTGATATAACAGGTATTTCATGTTATATCTGTAGAACAGATGGAAGTGAACATCAAATCAAAGAAGCAAATGAAAAAATTAAACACACCTCACAAAGTCTCCACACAGCCTTTCGGGGTTTTGACCATACATCAAACTTTCAATTTTATAAAAATAACTAGTCAATAAAATCAGCTCCTGCCAGTAAATAAAAACAGGATTCTGGGGCCTACACAAGATCATAAAAACCAAACATTCATTCAACTCTACAGAAGCACTGACAGCAGTAAAGAGACAGGTCTCATCAAAGTAACAGCCGACTCCCTTTGTTCTTGTCTCCCAACTCTACTTTCTCTCTATCTCACTAAAAGACTATTCATGTTCATTTCCTTACAGTCAAAGAGAACTTTCTGACTTTCATTTCATGATAAGTAATTACATTAAAATTTGTCTATGTTTAAATAAATATCATTTTATTTGAACACGCAACAATCTTTTCTCTCATTTTAACCCAAAGAAATCTTTCCAAAACTTGTGTACATCTGCTAATTAAATCTGTTTTTATTAAGTATTCTGTTATCATTACTCAAACTTAGTATCGCAAATTTTTCTCCTAAGCAAAGCTTACATCTATCCTTAGCATTTTAGTTTTTTGAAAGATTCCTTCATTTTTTTTTTTTTAAAAGGTGGATAGTCCACATGCTATGGGCTTATATTGGTGTTTGTGACAATAGGATGAGTGGACTCGATTTTTATGTATAAAGGAAAATCTTCTGGTTTTCTGGATGGTTTGTATCTCCTGTTGATATATTTAAATTCCCATGTAGGTAATTCACTTCTACAAGATTTGATTCTACTTCTATTCTGAGCTCGTACTCTTTTAAAATATTTCTCTAAGTCTTTTTGGTGATTTTTATTTACCCTATTACTTTTACATTTTATTATCATTAGTCCGTCATCTCTTTATAAGTCTGTCCTTAATTCTCAAATTGTCACTTGGGGTCATTCTCCCTATACTATAAATACTGAGCGACTTCTTACCTCATTCTCTTTTTAATTTCTTCACTTCAGCAACTACAATGTAAGCTCTCTTAGAAGATCCGTGCCTTCCCTTTTGTTGGAGACGCCATGAACATTATACACACATACGAACATTCACCAAAGAACAGACACCAATGTTTACACACACACAAATGTTATTGTCCATTGTAAAATTGTTTTGTTTAATACATATATTTGTTTATATATATATCGGTTTTGTTTGTCTTCTTTATCTTCAGTTGGACTTAATTCAAGTCAGGCCATTTTTTTTTTGTAGTTGGACCTTTTAATATTCTACCAGGAGTTACACACATGTTTCTAATACACCAACATGCAAACACACACAGTCCACAACAAGTCTACTATTTCTTTATTGTATTTATAGGATAGTTTCCACAATAAAAAATTCCTACTAGTTCAGAAACTTCTGCATGGTTATAGCTACCAATTCCAACGTCAAAGTCCTTATCTTTTTTTACTCCATATCCCAGTTGTATGGAACAATAGGGATGTCTGACAATGGGTTATCATTTTTTTTGTCTTCACCTAAAATTTGGAATTCTTGAGCTAAATTTGTAGCCTTATTTAAAAGATCTTCAGAAATGGAGTCGTAGAATTCCTTGATATCAAATTGCAGGAATCTATATGCTTTCTTTTCTTTTATATTATCAAACCAATTAATTAATGGCCGTTTAACACCTAATATACTTCTGAGTTCTTTACACAACTTTTCCAAAATTACTTTACTAATTTTCCCTACTTCCTTTTTAGTTGGGTTAATTAGCCTATACTTACGTCTACTTCTGAAATAGGTTTTATGATCTTTAATTGTTATCAGTGTCTATTTCTTCATCTTCCTGATTTTATTGTCAATTTTTAATTTTTTGCTGCTTCGTTGTTTATGTTTTTCTCTAAATCTGGGGGTGCTTTCTTATATTTATCAGTTATAGCTTCAGTTAACAACTTTTTATAAGTTTCCTTCCCTAGAATATAACATTTGGGGGATTTATCTCCTGTAATATGACCGAACATGATAAATGTGGCACTGAAATCGGTAGACATATTGGGATGGCCAAGGATGCATTGCAAAAGTATTGTGAGACAGACGGATTTCTTTGATAGCAAAGAAAAGAGTACTGAGCTGTTACATAACATCTGTCCTCCTTTACGAATGTTGGACAGTGTACTCAAAGATGAAGAAGAGACTCGAGGCGACGGAGATGTGGTTCTACGAAGGATGCTGAGGATATCATGGATCGAGTGTGTGAGCAACGATGAGGTCTTGGAGAGGATGCAAACAAGGAGGAGCCTTATACTTAACATCAGGAAGAGGCAGCTGAAGTTTCTAGGATACATAATGATAAAGGAGGGCCTAGAGAATCTGATACTCATGGGTCGAATAGAAGAAAAGAGAGACAAGTGAAAAATGCATGGCATACCTGGTGGGCTTAAGCAAGTGGATGACAGAACATGGTCTGGGGGAGGTGCCAGCGGGATGAAACTTATTGAGAGCTACAAGTGATAGGGGGGGAAGTGGAGAGCCATGATTGCCTGCGTCCTGAAAGGACACAGTACATATGAAAAAGAGTATACATATTTGATTTTTTTCATCTTTTACACATCTTCTTTTAATCGCTTTTGTAATTTATTGTTAACCTCTCTAAACTCTGACTTATTTACTATATTAAAAATCTCTATCTCAAATTTCTTTAGTTTATTTTTTTGTGGGGGTGGGCATTTTTTAGTTTTAAAGCCAAAGTTTGCAGTTATTTAATTAGAGTTTTCTTTAAGAAATAAGCCTTCCACCTCATCTTTTTAATAACTACTAAAATTTTCTCGACTAGAATTATTTTAAATTCATACCGGTTTGGTACAGGTATACTATTAAGCTAGTATCCAAAATCCATTTCTTTCATATTTTTTATCCTTAAGTTTTACTTTAAGGTATTATGGTACTCTACCAACAGACAAGTGTGAGTTGTTAATATTAAAGCAAAGCAAAAACCATTGGTGGAACCAATAAACAACTAGCTAAAAGCTAAAACTCTTATCCAGATACAGTAAATCAAATACAACCGACATTACTAAAGAAATCCAAGTGAGGAAAAGGCCAAAAAGCAAAATTACCTACTAAGTAAAGTGCTTGAAGACCAGATTGCCAAGACTGAGCAAAAAATGCTTACCAAAGTTAAATCCTATGAAATTATGGCTCTAGTCGTAACTTGAGTTTCAAGTTAATGCGATCTTCCAATTACTTGAAAAGAAATAAACTGTATAAAAATGTAGTTTTGCTATGGGTTAAATAACAGGTTGGACGAGTCTCTCTAACCTTGGTGTGTTAACCACTTTTAGAGAAAAGATACTGTGAATTAAAAATCATGTAATGAGAAGCTATTCCACTACCTTCTTTTATTTTTAATCATTTCACCCCAAGCAAGGCAATAAAGCCACTAAGATGCCAGGGTTACTGAGAGTGAAGGAAACTGAGAAAATGTTATTGAGGGAAATGGACAGAATTGAAGGGGGGAAATGATGATGATTGACATTGCATTTACATTTTTGAAGATCATAATTGACAGGAAAGCAAGAAGCTGGAAGAGAGCTCCAAGGTTGAGACATGCAAAAGAAGAAACTATTTGAATAGAAGTTATGGTTATGTATTGCAATTTCAGCAGTAAAATAATGAGACCTAGCTGCCAAACTAGTACTGAGCTGGAATTCGTAAAGTGGATTAACCAAAGAAGAAAGATTATTAGAACAACTGCCATGAAAATATTTATAGAAAAAGTACAGGTAAATTTCATTATGGTGGTGTGAAAGTGATTGAAGATGAAATACCAAGTCATAATCAAAACTCGTTGCCAATTTAGTATTGCTGTTTCACAAAAAGGCCCCAGGTTTGGTTTGGTTTGGTTTATTTTGTTTTACGGCATATCAACCTCAATGGGTTATTTAATGCCGATAACATTTTAGGATAGATTCGTATGGATAGAATATGTATTCTTTGGTTTAGATTGGTTTGGTTTATTTTGTTTTACGGCATATCAACCTCAATAGGTTATTTAATACCGACAACATTTTTTATTATTGGTAATATTTTGTTTTGTCAAAAATCTGTTTCTGGTAATATTTTTCCTTCAAAATTGTATTGCTGGTAATAATTTTTTTTTAAAAGTATTGCTGGTAGTAATTAACTATTTGTCCATAGCTGGGAACCTAACAGGTGCTACCACCCTGGGTCAGGATGGACCTGGGAATACCAGCAATTAAGAGGTGGTTCAACGCTCCTCAAAACCTGATCAGAGGCCTTGCTGCTGGATGTAGTTTATCATCTTACCCAGGATGGAAAAAAAGTCCCCAGATCTTGAATACAATGCCATGATCATAATAAAAAAAATGTTGCTCATTCCACCTGATTAAATATAGAGAGAAAAGTAGGAACATCACAAAAATGAGTCATGACCTGTAGTTTGGGGTTATTTTCATGATGTGACCATTTTTCTTTCTGTATTTCATCAAGTGGAACTGACATAAGTAGGATTACAAAGACCAAATTTGACAAATGTCTGAAAAATGCTGATGAGAAAGGAACCAAAAATTGTGAATATGAAAACAGACAAGATAATGTAAAGAGTCTAGAATGATAACACCTCATCTAAAAAAAAAAAAAACAAACAAAAAAATCGAGACAGTAATAGTCTTTCAAATATTTTAGAAAAAACAAACGTCAGCGAGAAAATTCGTTCAGATTGGTGACTTTTATGAATGCGAGATTTGAAACTCACCCAAAAAATATAAAGGAAAAGATTTTTCATTTCTTTTGGGTTAGTATGTAATCACCTGTTCAGTTTCAAGGGGAAAAAAACATGAAAACAACCAATTTATTTTCATTTCATCTTTCAAATTGTAAAATTATTTTCTTTTCTGGCCAAAGATAAAATCTCAGTCTTGCAAAGTGTAAAGGCTTCCATTTTTACCAAATTAGAATTCTGAACATACACTTATATATATATATATATATACATATATATATATATATTTAAGGTATGCTATATTTATGTGTAAATTTGCTTAGTATCAGGGATAGGAAATATGCAATACAAATATAAAGATGGCTACTGAGGTCAATACCAAGTGGTGATGGTTTATTTCATGCTTGAACACAATCCTCAGGCCATGTCTTTCACATAGACACATGAACACACACACACACACACACATATATATATGTATATATATATATATATATATATATAGTCATCCACATACAGACTGTTTTGCTGTATCACAGCTCATCAGTGTGGCCAGACATCCGGTTGACCTTTAGCTAGAATTGAAATATATATTATATATTAATGTATATTTGGGCAACAATTAATTTAAAGTTAAGTAATCTTTTTCTATAATATATATATATAATAATTTCTATAATATATATATATAATAATTACTATAATATATATATATATATATAATAATTTCTATAATATATATATATAACAATTTCTATAATATATATATATAACAATTTCTATAATATATATATATATTAATGGAAATTTGGGCTCTTTCAAACAACTTTCATCAAATATGGCAGACAAAGAAGATTTAATTAATTTTCTTTTTTCCAGCATCCTTATATTTTTCCATTTTGTAGGAGGAAAGGAGTAAAAAATTTCCATAATTTTCATTGCCCTAAGCACTTTTGGCCAATTCTGTAACCATTTTCAAGTGTATTTTGGCTCTGGTGTTATTATTTTTGCCTCATGTTTTGGCTGTTATGTTGTAATTTATGTTTGTGTTGTTTTGCATAGGAGCCTTCATTCCAAGCTTTCATTTGTTGTGCATGGCTGAAATTCACAAGAGCTTCTTTCTAATTTTAAAAACATTTAACCCTATAGATATAGATATATACACACATATTAATAATAAATATACATTTTTTCCTCTTTCCTACAATTGTACAATCCTTTTGACTGCAATTGTGCAGTGATTTTGACATGTTTTCTGAGTAATATACTATGTGTGTGTGTGTGTGTATATATATATATTTATATACAAATGATCTAAATATTTTACACTTTGATAACTATAAACCTAATAAACTGATACAGATACATCCAAATAAATATATATACATATATATATATATATATATATATATATATGTATAGTGAGAAAGTGAGAGAGAGAGAATATATAGCACACAAAAAGGATACGCTAATATAGAATTTGTCATTTGTACTGCCTGAAGATTGAGATGGCCACATAACTATGTAGGTGTCCACATAAAATTAAGTTGCAGAAAAGTAATATCTGAGTAGTGTTTTCCTTATATGTATATATATATATGTGTGTATGTGTGTGTGTGTGTGTGTGTGTGTGTGTGTGTGTGTGTGTGTGTGTGTGTGAATATCCTTAGAATCCATCTCTTAATCTCCCCTAGCTTTGAATTAATTAGTAGGGCAACCAACCTCGGAGATGGAAAACTCTAAATTTTAAACCTGAAAAGGGTTGTTTGGTAACCTTGTGGCTCTCTATGTGCAACACTCCTCTGTATTTAGTTCTTTCAAAACATGTAATTAGTTCTGAACAAAAGCCTTCACCACTATATGTACAGGTAGTCTGGCTGTTCAGTTAAAAAAACTGGAATTTTATATATCAAAAACAAGAGTCTATCACATCTATATGCAAAAGTTTGACCAATGCAAGTTTCTTGTGAAGTATTTTTAATTCATAATTTTGCTATATTTTGGATGCAAAATGTAGAAAAATAAATTAAAAATTCATTAACAAAGAACTTTTATTGTATTAACAAAAAATTACTCTTATCAAATATATATATATATATATATATATATATATATATATATATATATATATTGCAAAGATAAATCATTAAGTCTATAGCCTGACACAGTTAATAGGTTTATTAATTTTTATTTTAAATTTTAAATTAATGGTCTTTAATTGATTTGATTAATGGTGAAGCATTGAGTTGACTGACAAGAAGAGAGATTCTGTAGAAAAATAAATATATTTTCCTTCATTAGTCTACAGACCTAGTAGAATATATATATATATATATATATATATATATATATATATATATATATATATATATATATACATACATACAGTGGGGTAATGGATAACGGCTTGGATTGAGGAATCGGAGAGCCGAGTTCGAATTCCAGTTGAATCCATTACATTCACTTACATGCTAATACCCTTGGGAAAGGTGTTAATCCTCTTCTTCTCCCTCCAACTATGGGTAAATAGCTGGACAGACTGGGTTCTATAGCCTTGGATAGCAACTGGTCTAGGAGAAGGACAACTCTGAATTCAAAACCTGCGGAGGGTAGTTTGGGGACCTTGTGGCACTCAATGCACCAGGTCCTGTATTCGTCCCCCCAAAAAGTGTAGATGGCCCTGCACAAATCCTTGACCATTATAATCATATCTCATGTGTCGGTGTCTGGCTCTCAGTTTCTAGGAACTGCTCTGTCTGTCCCTCAGATGTCGAATTCGATGGGAGAGTCGATCATATATATATATATATATATATATATATATATATATATATATATATATATATATTGCCTGGCTCCTTAGGATTTATTCTAGTACATATATTTGATATATAAATATATTTACATATATATTATTATGTATATTTATAGGAGTATAAATATATACAGTCAATGACAAAATTATTAGTATGCCCATCAGTTTTGAATATTTTTATCCATTTCTCAGATTCTAATGTATGTATGATGCCAGGTTTTATATATGTTAATACGCACACAAAAAGGAATACAAGACTCGATTTTCAGAACAATAGGTTAAATGCAACAAATTTGACAGGCAAATTATGCAAAATAGGAAAAGAAACTGTATGTCCATTCACATATGAAGAATAAATTTCAAAAGACATAATTTACAAAATTTAAAATTTCAATGAAAGTTAAGTTAATATAAATTCAAAGTCCTCAAAAAAGCATGACTCGAAGAATGTCATATAATAAAAGATTTGTTGAATAGTCTCATCAACTCTTGGATTCATTTGCATATCATTTTATAATTAAACAAATATGACTCACCAACTTCACATGTGGGTCCCTTAAATCCAATTCTGCATGTGCATTTATAACCATCTCCTACATCGGTACAGGTTGCACCATTCTTACATGGTTTCAAGCCACAAGCATTAACTGCAAAATAAAATAATTAAGCCATCAAAACTCCTACATCTCTACAGGTTGCGCCATTCTTACATGGTTTGAAGTCACAAGCATTAACTTTAAAAAAATAAAATAATTATTATTATAAAGCAATATGAATGTTATTGATATTTTTTTTTTTTTAAGCTTTTCACCCCAAGCAAGGCTGGAAGCCACTAGCATGCAAGGGGTTACAGAAGGTTTGGAGGAAGAGCAGATAGGAGTGGTAAAGGAGAGGTTGTGGAGAAAGATAGTGGATCGATCAAGGCAAGGGGGTTACAGAAGATTTGGAGCAAGAGCAGATATGAATGAAAGGGGAAAGGATGTAGCGAAGGGAAGTGGATAGATCAAGGCAACTGGAGATGTCGATTGACGTTACACTTAAATAGTTGGAGATTATATTTGTCAGGGAAACAGGAATAAGGAAGGGAATTCCACAGGCGAGATGTGCGAGACATGAAGCTATTGGAGTAGAAGAGATGTCTACATCTAACAGTTTCAACGGTGAAGGGGTGGGATATAAGAAGACAAATAAAATGATAATAAAAATAATCCATTTACATTTATCCAGCATAATCCGAGAATTTTAGAATGGATTTTGGTTAATGTGACAGATTTTAAATGTTATTTTTAGTGGATACATGAATTTAAGTAGGCACTCTGTTTATTGAACGGTATATTTATTTATTTTCGTCTACTGGCCTGAATGTTCTAGAAATCTTCTTAAGGAAAACATGGGATCACCAGCAGGATTTTAACCTGCATCCCTCAGGGCAGAAGGAGTTATCATTAAGCCCATTACGCTCTAAACAATGTAGCCACAAGGAGCAAGCAGTCGGGCAAGGCCAAATTTTGTGCCTTTAATCAAAATTTCTCCCTTTAAGGAACACATCACATAAAGAATGTAAATTATGCATAAGAATACTTAAGTTAATGTTAATCAAACAAGACTCTTAAATAACATTTACTAAGTACAGGATAGCACAAGGTTATAAATGGGGAGCACTTAATAAAAATTGAACTGATAATATTAGTTTCTGCCTGAATTTCTAGGTTGAGGAGTTATTATTTACAATTGGACTAATATCCTCATCTTTTTTGTTACTACAGTCATTGTGCCCTTTGGGCTTCTTCAGGTATATGACACATCAAGGAATTTTCAAGTGAATCCTCTCATGATATTGAAATGTCTTATCTTTTCTCTGTTGGAATTTCTGGGATTCTGAATTATAATTATTTATGCTATTTTTATTTGGACTATTGTTCTCATTTATGAGCACATGGCTGAGTGGTTAGAACGTTTGCTTACTGATCATGAGACCCGGGTTTGAATCACACCATGGTCGACTTGTCAGGAAGGAGACTTCCTGATGTTATCAGGGATCAATCCCAGTTTGCGGCACCTTTGGAAAGTACCTGAAAACCATGCCACACGTTGACCCAAGCCTTTTGAGTGAAATTGGGTAGACATTCGATAGCTGTGCTAGCACAAATTCACAAGTCATCGTGACTGAGGGTTTGAGCATGCTGGCCTTGTTCAAATTGCTGATCATGCTAGATAACATACTCTTTCCCAGAACCTGTAACTAAGGTCTGCTCAGCATAGTTGCGCAGTATAAACCACAGGTGGGCTCTGTGGGTTTTGAACAAACACAAATGTGCCCGAGCAAGCGTCTGCAATAGGGATTGTCTAACCACCATAGTAGACAGGTATCCTCGAATACAAGTATCCAGCTATATATATATATATATATATATATATATTTTGAACGATAAAAATTATTAAAAAAATTCATTAAAATCTTCAGACATACTGGGTTGTAGATTAATATTCTTACGTTTTTATTATTATTATTATTATTTCATTTAGATTCCTCGAATAGTTTCTGCCAACATGGCCATCATCAGGAGAAAAAAATGTTTCTGCTTGCTGGTAGCAGTAAACTACAGAAATGAATGTCTTGATGGAGAAAATGAACTTTTGTCTGTAGTTTTCATTTGTTTTTTATTTGTTTTTTTTATATTTTTAACATGAGTTTATTAACATTCCTTGTGTTGGTCAAACAGTCTCTTTTAAGTTGTCATTTGAGATAAGAGCTGGATGGATTCATGCTAGTTTGAATTCCCTCGGTCAGTTTGGCAGTTTTATTGGTAACTGAAGAGGGGATGGTAAGTGTGTGTTTGTGTTATTTAGTTTAGTGTGTGTGTTATTTATTTATTTAGTCTCTGGTAAGTGTGTGTGTGTGTGTGTGTTATTTAGTTTTTAGGGAGTGAGTATGATATGTGTTAGCTTGTATATTGCTATGGGTGTGTGTTATCATTTGGCTCATTAGGAAAGTGAGTGAGTATGATGTGTGTAAATGTGTATATTCATGTGGGTGTGTGTATAAGTGTGAGGCCTCAACACCTCCGTATGCATGTCTGTTTTGTGTGGGTGTGAAATGTGGGTAGGTTTTGATTTGTAGGGTTATGTATTACTACTATCAATAT
>OZ038492.1:4852283-5019783 GCA_964036315.1 Acanthosepion esculentum | reverse complement strand
TAATCTTCAGAAGTTAAAATAGAAATTTAAAAATTGATTCTGCAAATGAATGGTAAAAAATGGATCAGAAGAGTTAATGAAAGATAAACCTTATTAAAAGCTAGAAGGAAAAGGAAGTTGTGGGAAACCATGATAGCCAATGTCCTGAAGGAACACTGCACATAAAAGAAGAGGAAGACATTGATAGCAGGACAAGAACAGGGAATGCAGGTGATAGATTCTTGGTCTCAGTATGAGGGAAATGGAAGATGGTGAACTACAGATGGCAAATGACCTTTTTCCTCAATCCTTGGGGATCCCAAGTGTGCATCATTTTAATTTACACTGAATATACATTGCAAAACAAATTATCTTCAGAAGTTAAATAGAATGTAAAAATTGCACTCACCAAGTTGACAATCAACTCCTTTATAACCAGTTTTGCAGGTACATAAGTAACCATTGTCTTCATTGGTACAAACAGCTCCATTCTTGCAAGGCTTACGACCACACCAGTTTGCTGGGTTGTTCATAAAATATTAATGTATTAATAACAAAAAGAATATCTTTTACAGTACTTTACTAATAATTTTACTGAAATATCAAAGTGAATATTGCATTTTAAAAATCAACCAAATGTTTTACCCATAAATGTTATAAATACTTTTTCTTAATCTATTTTATATAGATTATATTTTTATATAGATTATACAGATTTTTATATAGAATTTTATATAGATTATATTTTTATATAGATTATATTTTATATAGATTATATAGATTTTTATATAGATATTTTATGTAGATTATATTTTTATATAGATTTTTATATAGATTATATTTTATATAGATTATATAGATTTTCATATTGATTTTTTATATAGATTATATTTTTATATAGATTATATAGATTTTTATATAGATTTTTTATATAGATTATATTTTGCATGGCAAAGTTGTATTAATGTTCCTTTTCTGATCATGAAACTCATGTTCAAAACTTACTACGGTTGATTTGTCAGGGAGGTGATTTCCTGACGCTATCAATTTTCGGGAGGTGATCCCAGTATACAACACCTTTTGAAAGTGCCTGATAATCATGTCGCAGGTTAACCCAATCTTTGTGAATTAAATTAGAAAAGGCCAATTTTAATATTACTGTTACCATTATGTGATTTCATAATTTTCTTTCTCTACAAGTCTGTTGTTGTGTGCACTGTCATCTTTTACTACCGCCCTGCATACCTAAGATGTTTTTTAAGTTTAAGTTTAGTAATTCCATCATTTTTACCAGAGATTTTATATTTTGAATCACTGATTTGTGGAACCAGCTCCCATGATGATGCTTCCCTGATCACTACAATCTCAATCTGTTCAAGTTTAGGGTTAACAATTTGTCATATCCTGTTATCACTCATATTTAAAAAAACAAAACAACTGGAAGATAAAGCTTAATCATTGTAAAATTTATTCAGGATATAAAAAGGCCTCGAAGCATTGAAAAAGATTGTTCTGCAGTCCAGACAACAAGTGTAGTATCTGTTCCAGCAACCAGCCTACAGATCCAGCCAACATCATCATCAGCCACTGCTCCATCTCACCAATGGCTGCTGCTTCAGATTTCTCTAGCAGTAACAATATGCAATAAATTGTCCTTTTCAGGACAACACTCTTCTCACTCTATACATGAGCATGCAGAGATATTTTTTGCCCAGTACACTGCAACTTTAGTTTTGTTGATGTATTTTTTCTATAATAAAAATAAACTTGGCAATACTAAAGCCTTCCTTTTTTTTGTTGTTTTCTATCCTTCGATACTGTTTGTGGGTCAACATATCACCCGCAACATATTATCTTCCCCACATAAACTATGTCTGTTACTCTGTAACCGTCTATGTTGAGTAACTCTCAGGTTTTGTATGCTATGAACATCATTGTAAAAAATACTAGGTCACTAGAAAACAGTACATGAAAGAAAGGCACTGTTTTGTAACATTATCAACATATAATCATTCTAATAGAAATCAAGGGCAGTGTCAGCTAAAACCAAAAATAGTTATAAAAATTAGTTAAAATAGATACTAAGTTTTGACTTACGTTCAATACAGGTCACTCCCATGAATTCAGGCTTGCATTTACAGTAAAACTTTTCCCCTCTGTTAAAGCATTCAGCTCCATTTTTGCACGGTTTAAAACCACAAGGGTTTGCTAGAGGAAAAACAAAATATAATGTTGATATAAAACAAAAACTAATATAAAATGTATCAGTTATTACATGGCTTGGTCTCACAAACAAAAATTTAGAGGTTTTTTTTTCCATAAACATCTATGCAGCTGATGTTATAGTTTATGGATATACTTCCAACAATCCAGATGATCAGAGCCCTGTAACTGATCACTACTCTGATCTAGCTCTAACACTAGGGGAAAATGGCTTTTAACTTTCAGTATTTTAAAAACCAAGCTAGTATCATTTCATTATCACTGATAAGAAGGAGCTTGCTCCAGTCAGGACAAACAGTTGAAATCTCAATGAAGCACCATGTTTTGAAGATCTATTCATTCTCAAATTATTTATCCCAGGACTCAAGGAATTTTCACAAAAATCATGTTGAGCATTAATTTTATCAACAGTTATTAGTTGCTGACGTTTTTCTTCAATATCGGTATCAATTATCGGAAAAAATCGATAACATCATGCCACTTTTGACTTCCGATTCAAATCCAGTCAAGCTGATTTTTGGCTATATTTTTTGCAAATGGCAAAGGATTTCCACCAAAATTACGTTGAAAATTGTTTTTATCAATAGTTATGAGGTGCTGACATTCATTTTCAATATCAATATCAATTACTGGAAAAATCGATACAATCGATCACTTTGGGACATACGATTCAAGTCCAGTCTAGCTGATTTTTGGCTATATTTTTCGCAAATGGCAAAGAATTTTCAAAAAAATTCCCATTGAGCATAGTATTTACCGACAGTATTGAGGTGCTGACTTTTGTTTTCAGTATTGGTTTCAATTATCGGATAAAAATCGATGAAATCATACCCATTTTGACTTCCCATTCAAATCGAGTTTACCTAAATTTGGCGATGTTTTTTGCAACTTGCTTGAGATTTTGATTAACTTTATCAGCTTTAGTCATGACAATTAAAAACTTTTGCCCTGTGAGCTCCTTTGTGACCAACTAATACCTGAGGGAAGTTGATAGAATAATGTCTTCATCAGAATTTGCGAATACACCACTCAAACGTATGGTCAACTGAGGTGCCTACACTACAGACTCTACAGCTGATTGTTATTCACACACGCGTGACCATGCTTCACATAGCAGTATCTCATTGGTTGAATGCAGTACGCAGTCACTTATTGGCGTTCGAGACCCTAGGACACTCGCTGATTGGCACAACCAATTGGCCAGTAATACTTTGCATTTGATCCTGCTGTGCACAGCTGTGGGACGAAGGTCTCACTTCTGTTCTTGTTACACTGCCATCCGATTGATACGATAGGCTCCTTCAACTGATCATTTCTCCTACTGCAAGTTGTTTCTTATGTTTTTGTTTTCCGTTTGTCTGTTTAACTACATTTTTCCAACTACCATAAACAATTTATTTGCTGTTTTACTTAAGTACCTGCCTTCCCGATTCTGGCTCATGCTTTGTAATACTAAGTTAGACTTTGTTCTCCTGTAATTGAGCAACCCTAATCAACCACTACTAGCATCACTTTTTCCCCATGCTGCCAAAAAGGAGGGTACATCTTAGACTTCGGTCTGCAAGAGCATCAGCTATGAGGGCAAGAAGGGCCTGCAAGTACCGGGAGCAGACTACAATGCGACTATCACAGGTCACTAAACACAGCGCCCTCACACAGGCCTCGCAGTCACAAGAGTAGCGTGCAACCTGCTTGGCTGGGAAACCTGCCTACGGGGCTTGTTGCGATCAAGGCTCAAGAATGCACAAAAGTCGAGAATGAACGCACAGGCTGCAGCAACGTCCTCTGCATCTCGAGCTTCCGAGACTCATCATCAAAGGCTTCTTCATAACGTAAGAAACACTGCTACCCTTACAAAATCAAGGGCAATAGAGACACTTGACTGCAGGTCAGTGCAAAATGCTTATGAATGCTGCCACCACTGCCAGGTCGAGGGTATCTGAAACATTTGACTGTAGCCGTGCCCGTCAATCCTGGGATGCTGCTGCAACAGCAACTGCTAGGGCTGCTGAGACACTTCTCCGTAGATCTGTTCGAACTGCTAGGAATGCTGCCACCACTGCCAGGTCAAGAGCAGCTGAAACATTCAACTGCAGGTGCACACGTCAATCCAGGGACTCTGCTGCAACAGCTGGGTCGAGGGAGTCCCAGACGGAACTGCAGCGGGCAACCCACAATTCCTGCAACTCTGCAGTGACTTCTGCCACCAGAAATTCCAAGGACCCACAGACAAGGGCAAGCAGACTTTCAAGTGCTGCTACAAATATTGCCGCTGTTCGCTTATCTCAAACTCCCCAAGCTTGCCGCATACACCTTGACAGCTGCATTCAGCGCCTTGTGGCTGCCCGTGTTATTACCTGTCCCAGTAGCACTTTTTGGTCTTTCTTGGCTTTTAATTACGACCCTGGCATTAACTTAACTACGCATTACGACATCAATGTAGGGTCCATGACCTGTGTTTGCCAATTCTGCAACACCCGCAAATGGGCCAGGGAGCCTGCCGGTCTGTGATGCTCCTCCAGCAAAGTTCGACTGCCACCTCTGCATGAACCACCTACCCTGTTGAGGGGACTAATAGCCGGCTCCCATACCAACTCCAACCACTTCCTTAAAGCAATTAGGCAATACAACAACTCCTTTCAAATGACCTCATTTGGGGCTCAAGTGGTTCGAGGAGAGGGTTGGATGCCCACTTTCAAATTACAGGGGCAGATATACTACCACATTGGGTCTCTTCTGCCTGAGGAGACCTCTACGCTTAAATTCCTTCAACTGTACTTTATTGCAGACTACAACCTACAGGCTGAAACCCAGATTGGTATTTTGCCGCTGTCGGGAAAAGTTCCTCGCAGGGACGTCATACTACTACTTCAGGCCATGCTTCATGAGGTTAACAGCTACATTCGCAGTTTCAAATATGCTTTGGAAAATGCTCCCTTTCCTTCCTTCAGCAATGTAATTGATGTCGACAAATAGCCTCATGATGAACACAAACGCTGCTACAATGCTTCTGCGTGCAATGAAGTGGCCACTATTATAAGACTGCACTCACGATATTGTCCTCAAATCAAGAGGTGGCACTCTTCACAGGATTTCAGAGACCTATCGATCATATGACGCATTGCAGTACCCTTATTGTGACGATGACTACTACCTCGGCATTCACTTCATACTCTGGGTGGCCAACCTACAACATCTTCCAAAGCCTTATCGTGCAAGGCCTTCTACTCATACAGGTTCATGGTTAGGGATGGAGACTTCAACCTGCTTCATATTTTGCGGTTGACATGACCGCTAAGATGGAATCGCAGAGGCTTTGTTTTATATGGAATCATCAGAAACAGCTGCGGTCAGACTCCTACGTACACTTACGTGACAGCCTTTGAAATGAAGTCAATCCCCGTGACCTAGGGAAGCTGTGCATTCTACCCTCTACCTACATGGTGGGGGGGACGTTACATGCATGAATGCACGCAGAATGCTATGACATACGTTAGGCAATATGGGCAGCTAGACCTTTGTATAACATTTACCTGCAACCCCAAATATGTTGAGATAACACGTGAACTCCTACCCAAACAGGATTACACTGCCCGCATATTCTGCTTGAAACTGAGAAAACTTATGGACTTAATAGTGAAGGGGTGAGTCCAACAGTGAAAATGAAACCACTATTTTACATTGCCAGAATTAAAAATCTTGACCGATTATGAATGGGTGGCAGTCTTTGGGTAAGCACAGAGCAGCAACAAAGCAGCCACCTATTGCAACTAGTTGCCCTTGATCTCATTGATTTTGCTACCAGTGAGATTCCCAGCCTACCTCAACAACTGCGGATACATGCGTAAGTTCAATAATTCAAACCCCAAAGCAATTTAACTACATAAAACCCCAAGCAACACTGGGATATACTGCTAGTATATATATACAATCCATTGCTAAAGGTGGTGAGAAAAATCTATCGCTCGTGGAAGTAAGTGATTCCTTCTATCATGCTTTATCTATACAAGTGTCAGGTTAGAACAATAATGGAGTACTGATGCTATAATTGGGCTGGAGCTACACAATCCTAACTTTCCAACCTTAATATAGTTCAAAATCATTTGTGCTGTCTTGTAGAGGATTACTTATTTTCTATATTTGCAGGCATCAGAAGCCATATTGGTTGGGTGTGTGCAAAAAATAAGATAGAAAATGTTGCCTTTTTATCTGAATTCTTGAAACAAATATAAAAGTAAATAAAAGCCTTGTATGTTTTATCCATGTGCACGGATTTTCTTTGAAAAACTGCCTAAGTTCAATTTCATCACTTAATAGACAAAATGTATATTAGAAAAGTTGTTACTATGGTTACCACAAAATAGTTCGTTAAGTATTTAACAAATTAAGAATCAATAAGCTCACTTTAATTTGTGGTTTTCCTTTTATTTGGGCAGGGGGAGTTGTGATGGATGTAGGGTAAAAAGTGATGGCTGAATGTAAATGTAAAGAAATTAACAATAGGCTTAGACAGTGTTAACAAAATCTTTGTACAGAAACAATATTTATTGATAAAATGTGGCACAAAGTTAAAATTGGGGTAAAGTGTTGGGACTGGTCTTCATCTGTCCTATATTTTAACTTAGCTAGTCCCAATCATTGACCCACTCATACAATAATATTCCATTCACCATAACAGCATATCCTTGCATGCTAGTATTTTCCACTGACAGGAAGTGGGAAAATTATATTTAATCAATTGCTAGGTCAGCAGCTAAAAGAGTTGGTTCATCGTGTCATGCTAGATCATTTTTCTTGCCCAAATCTATCTTACATATCTATAAGTCTAATCCATGTTTAGAATGTTTCTGCCACATCTGCTCCTGATATATATTTAGAGCTTCTTGATAAAATCCAAAGAAGAATCTGCATTGTTATCAGTCCTGACCTGGCATCTCACCTTCAGTTAGTAGTGTACCTTCTCAGTGCCTTTTCTATAAATACTTTCATGGTAGTTATTCTGATTAACTTTCTGCTATGGTACCTCGACTTTATGAATATAAGCACAGTATCAGACTGGCAGCAAGGTCTCATCATTTTACAGTTGAAATGGCTAGATGTAACTGTAAGTTCTATGCTAACAGATCTCATCAATTCACATCTTGAATTGGCTAGATCTAACTGTAAGTTCTATGCTAACAGATCTCATCAATTCACATCTTGAATTGGGTAGATGTAACTGTAAGTTCTATGCTAACAGATCTCATCAATTCACATCTTGAATTGGCTAGATCTAACTGTAAGTTCTATGCTAACAGATCTCATCAATTCACATCTTGAATTGGCTAGATGCAACCGTAAGTTCTATGCTAACAGTTTCTTCTCTTGCACTTCTCACTCATGAAACACTCTACCAGCTTCTTGCTTTCCAGTCAAGTTTGATCTTCAAAAATGTCAATCATTATCTTCTTAATTTCTGTTCTTTTCTCTCCTTAATAATATTTTCTTTTATTTATATTCTTTCACACTAAGTAACCACTTGTGTTTTGGTCATTTCATTGTCTTGCTTCAACTGAGATGGTTAAAAAAACATTCATACTATAGTCACCAAAATACCACACATACTCTTATAACATCCTAACTAGTCCCTATATCTACAATTTTTGTCTGGTTGTTATGGTGAAACACACCTAGGCTATAAATAATAGACTCTCCCATCTAATATAAGTAGGAGTCAGTGGGAGTCAAATAGGAAAGTAGTCAGCTACTACAACTTGATTACGTTTTTGTACGTTGAACCTATTTAGGACCGAATTTAGTCCAAATACAGTTTCCACTGAGGAAATAACTCTACAACACTGGTGTGGGCATAAAAATAACAAATATTTTTGCAGAAACAGGTTCCTGGCAAAGATGTAAAACATATATAAAGGGTGAACATCAGCTCAATATCATAAAAAATTGAAGGTAGGTATTTTTAGACTTGAAAAGAATTCAGAATGCACCATGTGGTTTCAAAGAAAAAATTTTAACTAATCAGAAGATGAGAAAATTTTTGTCAAGCCTTTTGGAGGTCACAAAAAGCAATAAAAACTGGTGGTTATTCCTCACTGATGTCACATGTTCAACCTGCTACAGATCATATGCTGCACATGGCCAAAAATCTTGACACCATAACATTTTATAAATTTATTCCAAAGGTACTAAAATTCATAAAAGGCTCAAGCACTAATATTAGAAAAAATATTAAACACGAATATTAGTGTTTGAGACTTTTATATTAAATTCTTGCTCTGTCTTGTACATAGAGCTCTACCTGGATTTTATCCTCTATATTTCCCACTAATATTATCAATATATATATATATATATATATATATAGATAGATAGACAGATAATTAGTTTAATATATATACATTTATATATATATATATATATATATATACATATATACATATATTAATTAGTTTAAATTATCTACTATTTTCTTAAAGAAGCTATTTATTTATCAACTATAAAAACATATTATGTAGGAAATTCATAAAGTATATAACTTGTTTAGTATTTTGTTAAATTACCCCTCCACCCCATTTGTATTTGTTTAGAAACAACATTGTCTGGTTTGTATAATTTATGTAACCATTTACATCCACTTTAGTCTGGCTGCCATTAGATGCCAATCTATGGGTCATGATCCATTTATAAGATATAATTTTTAATTTTTGCTTCTTCACTTAGTTTAAATTTAATGTAGGCAATCATCGCTCTACACCTCCTACAGTCTCTTGTAGCTCTCAATAAGTTTGGTCTTTTTGTTATTTTTCCCAGACCTTATTCTGCCATCCACTTAAGTCTGTTAATTCTGTACCACATTGCTTTTCCTTGTCCCTCTTTTCTTCTATCCTCCCTGTGAGTATCAGATTTTCTTAATCCTCCTTTCTCATTACATGTCCTAGAAATTTCAGCTTCCTGATGTTAAGTATAAATTTCTTCTTTGTTTGCATCCTCTCCAAAATCTCATTGTTGCTCAAATGTTTGGTCCCGAGTATCCTTATCATCCTTCTGTAGAACCACATCTCTGTTGCCTTGAGTCCCTTCATCACCTTTGAGTAGATTGTCCAACTTTCACTGCCATAAAAGAGTACAAATATCATGTAGCAGTGCAGTGCTCTTTTCTTTGTTACCAACAAAACCCTTCTGTCTTGTAATACACCATAATACTCTAAACTGCTGATGACATTGAAGACATCTAGGTTTTTTATTTTTATGTTTTTGAAACACAATGTTTTAGATGCAAGTAGATGCAAAATAAGTTGTAGAATAAAAATATTTCATGCGATATACATGTTATGTGTGTATTTTCCCTCAAGTGAATAAATAAATTTATCTTTTTTAGAGATCACTGTGAATAGAAAGTCTTTTTCAAGATTCAGTTGTATTTGCAGAGTTTAATGATTTGTAAAAATACATAGAAACACTGATGTGCAGAAAACGATTTTTCTCACTTGTATTCAGGAACAAAAATGCCAACTTCCATTGGGGCATTCTGATCACCACAATATGTTCTCTGCTAGATTAAGTATTGCCACTTTTGACAGTCATTTTATCAGTGACATTTGCAAGTACCTGCACAGTTTGAGTTATTGGTTGATTTATTTTTAAATGGTTAACTCAACTTATTTGATCTATACTATGAATGCTGACATTTAGCATATAAATGTGATATAAATGTGATACATATATATATATATATATATATATATATATATATATATATATATAAAAGTGAACATTGAAGTCAATACTCCAAAGCGACACATGGCCTGATGATTGCACCTACTATAAAATAGCCTGTCACCTCTGAGTGTCGACTTCAATGTTCACTTTTATATTTATATTTACATACACTATCTCTGATATTGAGCACTTTATCCCACAAGTATAGCACACCTTAAAACTATATTTCTTCAGATATATATATATATATATATATATATATATATATATATGGTGGTGGACCCTCGCGTAGTATTTGACGTATGAGGGTCAAGAAAGTTAGTTCCTAGGAACTGACAATTCAGACACCAGCACATATGATTTGATTATAGTGATGAAGGCTTTGTGCAAAAGCAACCAGACTTTTTAAAGGGCTGAATACAGAGACCTGGTGCACTACATGCCACAAGATCCCCCAAAAGTCCCTTTGCAGGTTTTGAATTTAGAGTTATCCTTCTCCTAGACCAGTTGCCATCCAAGGCTATAGAACCCAATCTGTCTTGTTATTTACCCATAGCTGGAGGGAGAAGAAGAGGATTAACACCTTTACCAAGTGAATGTAATGGATTCAACTTGAATTTGAACTCAGCTCTCTGATTCCTCAATCCAAGCCACTATCCACTAGTCCACCATGCCTCTAATATATATATATATATATATATATATATATATATATATATATATATATATATATATATATATATATATATATGAGAGAGAGAGTTCAAAGAAATGTAGCAATATATACAGACACCACCATATATATATATATGAGATAAGGATATATATTTTTATATGTCAAGAACAATATTGTGAAAAATGCATGACAATGTAGAAAAAGTTTTCTTGCGATACGTTTTGTCCTTTAGGACTGCATCAGACTGAATTTGTTATGTTGGTGCAATTACAGATGGCGTTTACAACATTACATCATCCCTGGCAGAACTTCTACAGACACTGATGGAAGTGGCAATAGCAAAACATGGATGTGTATGTTGTCACCCATATGAGAGAACTTGGAAATGACACATTCGGTGGTGGAATATTTTCTCTCCTCATGTTAAAGAGCTCAGCTTCCTTTATGAATGTAGAGACATTCCAGTAACCTGGTTGTGTGTCAGACATGAAGCTTTCTTATTGATAGAATTTTTTTTCTAATTGAAAGATATACCCAATTTTTCTCACTTGCATTCCAACAAAAAGGAATGTGAGCATTTGCTTTCTTGTCCTGCTTCTTATAGTAATATCCCAAGACAAAAAGTGAGGATCAATGTATACATAGAGATTTTTAAATTTGAGGCATTATCTAGTAATAGTAGTGACAAGATAAAATACATCTTTTTGCTGCACCATTTTTTGTGTCCAAAAGTTAAAATTTGCCAAACTCTATTTTCACCATTAACACAAATTATATTTGATAAAATTAATAATATAACAAACATGAGAAAATAAAGTACTCACGTTCAATACAGGTTCTTCCCATGAAGCCAGCCGTACAAACACATCTGAATGTATCTTTATCATTGAAGCACTTGGCACCATTCTTGCAAGGTTCAAGTCCACAAGGATTTGCTATAAATGAAGATATTAAAGATATTAGAATGCAACTATTTGTTTGAAATTAAAAATAATTAATTGATTGAAACATATATTAAATAAGGCAAGAATTACTGGAAATAGATATTAAAATGTGAATTACGTTCAATGCAGGTTTTTCCCATAAAACCAGGCGTGCATGTGCAGATAAACTCTGTTCCATCATTTGTGCATTTGGCGCCATTCTTGCATGGTTTCAGTCCACAGGGATTGGCTGAAAAAAGGAAGAATAAAATGAATTTCAACTGCTGAATTATGAAAACAGAAATATGGTTCTAGCAAAAGATGCTGAGAATACCATGTGAACAACAAAGTTCTAGAGGATACTTCGACTTAACATCAGGAATAAACAGTTGAAATTTCTAGGGCACAAAATGAGGAAAAATGGCTTTGAAAATTTCATACTCACAGGTCAGATTACAGGACAGATAAGAGAGGCTGAGAAAATCAGCACATAATCTAACTGGTGACCTTGAGTTAATTGATAATGGAGCAGGGTTTAGGAAAGATGGCAAAGAAATTATGGAGAATTATGATCGCCAATGCTCTGAAGGGATACAGCACAGAGATATTCTTCTTAAAACATTATCTTGCGGGGGACAAAACTCATGCCATACTCATAAACCGACATCTGAAATCATGATAAGAATGTTCTTTATTCCATTTTCAGGTTTGTTATACTCTCAAAAGGTTCTGTATAACTAACACAAATGTGGCATTAGTTGTACCGAATATTCTTCTATGTAACATCCATTGCCATCTGGGAAAACTATTATGAATTTAATTGGGAAATTGCATGGCAAAGTTCAAAACGTTTACTTGTGACACGTTTTGTTCTTGGGGACTTCATCAGACTAAAATTTCATGTTGGTAGAAAAAACCATGTACACGACGGAATGGTGCTGGGAATTTTAGTTTTTTTTTTAATGATTTGAATATATTATTATTATTATTATTATATATTATTATATTTTAATAGATTAGGTTGTTCAGAAAGTAATATCCAATTTTAGAATCAACTTTTATTCCTGAATTAATGTATTTAAACAGTGTTTAAATAAATCAAAATAGAAACCTTGAATATGTATATACTTCTGCCATCGAGTTACAATATTATTTATGCTTTTATCATAAAACTCTAAAATGTTTAAACCCAAGAAGCCTTTAAAGAAAGATTATGCTTATTCTTTGCAATGAAATGTCCTTTGACATAAAAAAAAAGATCTCTCTTTCATGGAGATAAGTGAATGTGGTTCACATTATGACCGTTTAGTGACTAAAGTGGTAGTCAATTTCATTTGGTTTTACAGCAGCCAAATGGAAATTTTGCTTTCTTTTGCCAGAGATCCATGACCAGGACAGAGGCTACATCTTCCTCCCCAGCAGCTTACCAGTCCATGATGCTTATTCCCTTTGGGAATATATCTTACCAGATATAGAAAGAAACGCCACTTCAGTAGTTGTCAATTTGGGAAAACACAAGACACACTGTTTCCAGTTCATGGAATATGTCCTTTCCTAGGACATAGTAGAAGAACCCAACCCATTTGAATCTCAAGTCATAAACATGGCTTCTCCAGACATAGGAGTTTCTCCATATGTAATATGTAAGACCCTTCCTTTTTGTTTCTCCTTACACTCTACTTTGCAGTGTATATATATATATATATATATATATATATATATATATATATATATATATATATATATATGAAAATTTCTCAGAGTTAACCTGTAGATAAGACAATCTTTATAAATATAAATGACAATAGGAAAACACTATTAATTGCTGACGCATTTTTGTCCAATGTGGACTTTCTCAAAGCAAAAAACGAAATGAATTTAATTAAACAAGGAAATTAATAAAAACAAAAGACAGAGTGTTCTTAGCAACTGGAATGTTTTATTAATTTCCTTGTTTAATTAAATTCATTTCGTTTTTTGCTTTGAGAAAGTCCACATTGGACAAAAACGCGTCAGCAATTAATAGTGTTTTCCTATTGTCATTTATATTTATAAAAATATATATATATATTATTCGACATGTGTATATATGTATATATAATCTTGTGTATGTCTTAGTAGTATAAAAGTCTCTCTGAAAACAAAGCAAGTTTGTCATAATTTTTCCTTTCAGCTATTCTGATCCGTCCTTGAACTATGCTGTTATTATATCATGGATATAATAATGCCCATAATGGGGGAAATAAATGGACGAATAAATTTTTCTTCCAAGCACTCCTGTTATACTTGAAAAAGTGGTAGTCAGTGGGTGAAAGATCAGAGGAATGTGGTTAATGTAGCAAAGTTTAGCATCCTAAGTCAGTGAGCTTCTGCACTGTGATCCTAGCAACATGTGAAAGAGCATTGTCATGAAGCATAATTGGATCTTATCGAGCAACCAGTGCTGGTTGCAGTTTGTTTAATTGAATATTCATTTCATCCAGTTGCTGGCAGTAAACTTTGGCATAGTTGTGGACAACCAGAGAGTCAGCAAAATTTTCTGTTGATGCAATTTCAGTTTTGGAAAATGATTGGGACTTTCCTCATGGTCAAGCTATTGAGCTGACCATTTATGATTGTCATAAAGGGTTCATTTCACATCACAAGTCACTATTCAATCAAGAAATGGATCATACGAATTTTGAAGATGTGCCATTGTGCACACTTCAAAACATCAAACTCTTTGACATTCACTGATTTCGTGAGGGATCCAATTATCGGGATTCTTCACCTTACCAATTTCCTTGAGATGGTTCGATATTGTTGAAATGCTGGCACCCATTAATACTTTGATATTGAGTTTTGTTCCACTAGAGTTTTCAGATGTTTATAGTCAATTGCAGATGGACATCCTCTACCACAATGATCTTCAGGACTCATATCTACACCGTAGAACTTCAGAAGCCAGCACCATAGTGTCTGATCGCAAGTGGATCCTTCACCTCATGCTCTGTGAATTTTGACCAAACTTGAACTCATGCAAAGAAAGTTGGTGATGCACCTCTTATTCTAAATGTTCAATATGAGGAGCATAAAATGTTTTAAGTTAAATTCAGGAAGAGAATGATATAAGATTTAAAAAAAGGGGATCATTGGTCTGAGTATTAATCAGTAATATATTTCTGTCCAACTGTTATAATATATTAGGTCACAAAAGGTTTATTCTAAAAGTGAACATTATTTCATGAACAACCTAATAATATTTACCTTGAAAACTAATATAATTAATATAATATTTACAGTGACAACTAGTATATTGTTAATTTAAAGACATTTATGATATGTTTAACGTTCTTTTTATAGATACAAGTATTTAAGCAAATGCTCTGTTTTTATAATAAACAGTATTAAATAACATTTACCGGCCTGAATGTCTGAGAAATTTTCATAGAAAATTTTCGTTCTCCGACAGGAATCGAACCTGTATCCTATACGGAACCGTCATTTCGCATGACGTCCCTTAACCGTTCGGCCACAGATGAGCGTCTGGTTAGCAAGGTCGATTTTACTATCTTTAAACTTAAATCTTCCATGAATCTCTTCTATTCATATCTGCTCTAGCGTATCAAATGTAAACAAATGACATCATATATTTTTGAATTGGACATAGTCCGACAATTTATTTAAAGACATTTATGATATGTTTAAACATAAAATAAATGTCTTTAAATAAATTGTCGGACTATGTCCAATTCTAAAATATATTGTTAATATAATATTTATCTTAAACATAAAAATCCTCGGCACAAATCTTAAAAGTATTATAAAACAACACAGAATTGGAATTAGTATAATCAGTGTAACATTAATGAGAATTGTTTTTCTGGTTAGTTGGCAAAATATTGTTTTTTTATTTTAATTTCCTTGTAAAATTAATATAAAGTCAACATGTCTAATCATGCATATCAATGCAAAATCTTGATTTGGTCTAAAACACATACTTTTACCCTCAATCAAAAATTCTTTGTTGCTCAATATGCTCATGAAGCATACTTATACTTTTGTCAAATCTCTCGACTCAAACTATTAATATCATTAGCAACTTAGATAATAATGTGAGACTTACGTTCAATACAGTTTGGTCCCATGAAACCAGCTGTGCACACACATTTGTATTTCTCACCATCATTGAAGCATTTAGCACCATTTTTGCAGGGCTCAAGTCCACACGGGTTTGCTATTTGATAAAGAGAAATTATTTTCAATATATTTTTAATTAAATGACATTTTAAAAAATGACATGATTTTAATGCTAAATGGCTTTTGAAGATTGAGACATCTTTAATGGAATTTTAGCAGCCCACATGGGTTTAAAATTTGGTAGAGAAATTATTTTCAATGGAAGTATTTTTAATTTAATGACATTTTTAAGAATTTTTAAGATATTTTTTGCTGGACTCAGATCCAAACATGTTTACTATTTGATATAAATAAATTATTGTCAATGTATTTTTAATTTAATGATATTTTTATAAAAGGCATAATTTTAATGACAAAAGCCCTTTAAAGATTAAAACCAAGTGCTCTAATATTCCAATAATTATTCCATATTTTATTTTGTTGTTATGGTGAGAATAGAAATTTAAAAGATCATTTTGTTTGTAGATTTCTAATGGATAGTTAGTTTTAAGTCATTGTCAGTATAGTTTCATGCTATTTAAGAGTGGTAAGGTGTTATACATATATATATATATATATATATATATATATATATATATATATATATATATATATATATATATGAGAACTTCTACTTCAACATGTTTTGCCAATGAATTTGCCATCATCAGAAAAAGAATTTTATTTAAGAATTTTGGGGATTTTGCAGATTTATTACAAAAATCTGCCAATGAAGAAATTTTCTAAACCATCTTGTATATTTAGATATCTGTCAGATTCTTATCCAATTTTATTCATATATTAAGATTGAAAGCAATGAAAGATCCTAATGCAATTAAAAATGTTTTGATTTATTTTTCCTAAAAGTACTTTTTTCAATAATTTATTGTGCTCCTACATAACTAAATAAAAAATGTTAAAATATTTTGGCATCCACTTTATCTATCTATATAAGTACATGGAACTAGGGAAAAATACTGCTCAAGCTCTCTCATTATTTCTTCATTGCAGATACCTCAGCTGCAGAGAACCATTGTCCTCTCCTTTGGGAGAGGTACTGCCTCATTGCCAGGTCTCTGAAGCTAAGCATGTTTAACTTCTTTTTAAGTCTGACACACTCAGAATCGGAAAGAGATAACTGGCATTTCTTTGCCACATAATGAGGAAGGAAGAAATTTTGATCCTCAGAAACATATTGAGGTCAAAAGGATCGGGAAGAGTCTACATATCTGACTAGATTAGGTCAATGTATTGCAGAACAAGGAATAAGAAGGAAAGCAAAACAAACATTACGAAGAGCTAAAAAGACTGAAAGTTGTGGAGCGCCTTGATCCTGCATGTCCTAGACAACGTAGTTTCTAACTGGGCCAGGGAAAACTAATGCAATAGAGAGTTTACATAATTCTTTGTAAATTATTTGGAGAAGGAAGGCTTAGAAAATTTGATTTTCACAGGACTTTATTGATGGCAAAAGGATCAAGGAGAGGCTATGTATCTAACTAGATTGTGTGAATGTATTGTGGAACAAGGAATTGGGGGAAATAGCAAAACAAACATTACTAATAGCTACAAAGATAGGAAGTTGTGGAGTGCTATGGTCACTAATGTCCTAAAGGGACATGGCACATAGGCAATGAAGTTTCTAACTGAGCCAGGGAAAACTAAGCAATATAGAGTTTATATAATTCTCTGTAAACTATTTGATATTCAAGTCATGAAGTGTTGGAAGGCTTAGATCTTTTTTTTAATTTTTCAATAAATTAAAAAGAGACAATAAATAAAGTACTCACGTTCAATACAGGTTCTTCCCATGAAGCCAGCCGTACAAACACATCTGAATGCATCTTTATCATTGAAGCACTTGGCACCATTCTTGCAAGGTTCAAGTCCACAAGGATTTGCTATAAATGAAGATATTAAAGATATTAGAATGCAACTATTTGTTTGAAATTAAAAATAATTAATTGATTGAAACATATATTAAATAAGGCAAGAATTACTGGAAATAGATATTAAAATGTGAATTACGTTCAATGCAGGTTTTTCCCATAAAACCAGGCGTGCATGTGCAGATAAACTCTGTTCCGTCGTTTGTGCATTTGGCGCCATTCTTGCATGGTTTCAGTCCACAAGGATTGGCTGAAAAAAGGAAGAATAAAATGAATTCCAACTGCTGAATTATGAAAACTGAAATATGGTTCTAGCAAAAGATGCTGAGTGAGCAACAACAAAGTTCTAGAGACAAATGGCAACAAAAAGGAAACTTCTTATTAACACCAGGAAGAAACAGTTGAAATTTTTGGCCCACATGAGGAAAGAAGGCTTAGAAAATTTTATAGAGAGGCTGAGGAAAGCAATGCATAACCTATCTGTCAAGCTTGAGTAAATGGATGACAGAGCAAGGTTTGGGAAAGATGCCAAAAAGACAGAAAGAAAATTATACAGATTCATAATTGCCAATGTCCTGAATAGACAAATCACATAGATTTTGTTCTTAAAACATACTTTATATTGGAGGAAAAAAACTCTTGCCATGTCCTCAACTGACATCCAAAATCAAGGTTAGAATGTTCTTTATTAAGTTTTCTGGTTTGTTAGACCCTAAAAAGTTCTGTACAAATGAGGCGTTAGTTGTATATAACATTGTTCGGTCTAACATCTATTGCTATGTGTGAATACTAATATGATGTTAATATATTAGTTTGTTTTGAAAATAATGTCCAATTTTAGAATCCTTGTGCATCTCTGAAATGTCATTGTCATTTTCATGGTGTTTAGAATATGCCAACTGCAACCACTGCAGGGACTTCTTCCACCAAAAGAAACTAACTTCTGGATAGATATTGCAGTCCTTTGCAACATTAGCCACTTTGACTCATGTAAATCAGATCTATATGCACATTTTTTAATTTGGTGAGAATGAGACATATGTCTAGCTTTTTTATTCTATTATAAACCAGACCAATGTCCACCTTTTTGGCTCAATTGCACACTAGACCAACGTCCATCTTTTTGATTCTAGTAAAAACTAGATCTATGTCCACCATCTTGATTAAAGTGAAAACTGCACCAATGCCTCCCTTTTTGACTCTAGTATAGACTGTATCTTTGTGCCCCAATTGACTATTCTAGACTGGACGTGTGTCCCCCTTTTTCATTCTCTTGGAGACTGGACCTATGTCTCCCTTTTTTACTCTAGTATACACTGTATCTTTGTGATCTTTGTGTCCAAATTAACTATTCTAGACTGGACTTGTGTCCACCTTTTCATTCCACTAGAGACTGGACCTATGTCTCCCTTCTTGAGTAGTATAGACTGTATCTTTGTGTCCCAATTGGCTGTTCTAGAGTGAACTTGTGTCCATCTTTTTCATTCTATTGGAGACTAAACCTATGATTCACTTTTTGTCTATTAAGTAGACAAAACCTATATCTATTGTTTGAACTAGTGTCGACTGAAACTATGTCTATCATTCTATCTAATGTAAACTATATCTATGTCCACCTTTTTTTATTCTAGTGTAAACTGGATGTAACTTTTTGATAGTAGTATAGACTGGATCTATGTTGATGTTTTTGACACTAGTGTAGACTGGATCTATGTCTGCCTTTATGACTCTACTGTAAACTAGAAACTATATTCACATTTTTGACTAGTGCAGACTGTATGTGTGCATGCCTTTTTGACTGGACCTATATCTAGGTTTTTGACTCTTGAGTTGATCAAAGCTATTAGTCCATTGTAATTTTCTCTGACAAGATTTATAATTGACATCAAATAACACAAGAAGAGTTGACATGTCATTAAATTAAACAATGTATCTTAATCAAATGAAAATGTTCAATTGTCTCTTTTTGATCATTATCAATTTCTTTGTAGTTGCCCTTTTCTTAAAATTTCTTCCTTTTACATACTAGCATAAAAATAAAAACAATACTCACGTTCAACACAAGTTAGTCCTTCAAATCCAGCAGTACACACACATCTGAATTTTTCTCCATCATTGAAGCATTTAGCACCATTTTTGCAGGGTTCAAGCCCACATGGGTTGGCTGTAAGTATATTAATTTACATTTGAGTATATTTTAAATGGCATTCAAATTTTTTCTGAAATAAATTTTTCAGATCTTTGGTTCTTTTTCTAGTAAGATTTTCCATTTTACAATGAAGGATTACACATAAATATGTCAGACATTTTGAGAACGTGGGCGATGATGTTACTCCACAA
Organism: Acanthosepion esculentum; assembly: GCA_964036315.1. Taxonomy (NCBI): domain Eukaryota; kingdom Metazoa; phylum Mollusca; class Cephalopoda; order Sepiida; family Sepiidae; genus Acanthosepion; species Acanthosepion esculentum. Next base: position 4,999,879 of record OZ038492.1, on the reverse strand, counting down.
CATCCTGTCTCCTGTTGCATCTGTAGAACTGTATCTTTGTCACTTAATCCATAAAAAATACACACAAAACCCACAACCTTGTTAACATCTACACCTTTATGTTTCTAGCCACAACAGCAAGGACTGCTATGCATACAATTCTTGGTCATGTTTTTTTTATGTTTTTACTATCAATGTTATTTGTAGAAGGTATACATGTTTGAGTTGATATATCTGGTAATTTAAAGAGTGAAATTAATGTCAACTGGTCTAGAAATTATGAAACCCATATTAATGAAAAATATGGCTCCCATACAATCACTGACATTAAGCAATTTTGGGCCTGGTCAGTACTTAGAGGGGTGACTGCTTGGGAATACCAGGAGCTGTAAGCTTGAATTCTGCAATTAGTGTAATGGATAACACCTCAGAATTGGATATCGAAGAGCAAAGTTCATTATATTCACTTATGTGCAGATACCTTTCAGGAAGATAGGAATCTACCTCTTCCCTCCAGATATGGGTTAATTAGTAGAACTATTTTTATGGCTTTAAATAGCCTACAAAAGATTGATAAGCCATAAAAATCAAATCAATCCTCTACAGCCAATGTGTGTCCTTTTAATTAGGACATGGGAAACAATGATAGGGCAAATCTTATTTTATTGAAATAAACGGGATGTCAATTCAAACCCATGTAGCCATTTAAAAATAAGGCTTATAGTAATAATAATGTCAAATTATAAAGAAAAGAACTTGTCTTTCTCTGTTTTTCTCCTTCATCAAATGTAGATTTCAAATTGAGGAATTAGAAAATCCATCACTTACGTTCGACACAGGTTCTTCCCATAAATCCTGCTGTACAAATGCATCTAAACGTGTCTTTATCATTGAAGCATTTTGCACCATTCTTGCATGGGTGAAGTCCACAGGCATTGACTGCAAATCAAGATATTAATTCATTGTAATTCTTTTTAAGACACATTTTACAGTTTTCAAAGGAAGAAATCATTATTAGATGACAAATGTAACAAATATATTTTTTACACAGAAATAAATATTAAATGTTATTACATACTATCTCTTATTTATATATTATGGTTAATAAAACTGGGTGATTTACAAGTGGATGTTAATATTGTTGGGTGAGGTTGCATGCTAAAATTATATTTAAAAGGTAATAACTATTAAATGATATTATATACAATCCCTTTATTTATTTATTGGGGTTATAAAAAATTTGGGTCATTTGGAAATGAATGTTAATATGGTTTGCATGCTAATTTTAAAAGGAAATGGCTATTAAATGTTATTACAGACAACTATATATTTATTTATTTGTATTTTGGATTAAAAATCTGGGTATTTTCCTATATAATGTTAATATTGTTTGTTGTGGGTGTGTGGTGAACCTATACTTGAAAGGAAATAGCTATTAAATATTATTACCTAAATCCCCTAATTACAAATTTATTTTGGTGATTAACATTCTGGGTGATTTGCAACTGAATGATAATATTGTTTGTTGGTTATGCATGCTGAACCCAAATTACTACTAAATGATATTTTTTTTTTTTTTTTAAGCGTATCACCCCAAGCAAGGCTGGTGGCCACTATCACGCATGGGGTTACAGAAGGGTTGGAGGAAGAGCAGATAGGAGTGGTGAGTGGTAAAGGAAGGGAACTTGATGCTTGGGGTTTAGAGCACGCCGTCACTTTCGCTTGTGTTTTTTGCGAAGTGGGTAGTCGGCATTGATGCTGATTTTGAGTGAGTAAATATTTTATTTAATAATTATTTTTTTTTACCTGGTTCTTCTTAATCACTAAGCCTGCTAACCATATTTTCTACTCATTTTCTTCATTTTTGTTTTTTTGTTTTTAATATAGGCCAATAGGACTATCATTTGTTAGTCCATTTAATAGACAATCTGTAAGATTTCAGTTTGTTCTGTCATCTTCCCCCTCCATTAAACCTTGCCGGCTCGACAACTTTCTGGTCAGAGATTATTCTCTTCTGTAGGTGACCGTTTTCGTTTGCCTGTTTGATTTGAATATTCTCTTACAAAAAGCTTATCCCGGCCCACTGGTGGTGGTGGACGGAAAGGTGGAATGGTCGTACGACCCTCCCCACCCTCCACCAGCATCACTGCGTTCTTTGTAACTTGATGCTTGGGGTTTTGGGAAGACGACAGAACAAACTGAAATCTTACAGATTGTCTATTAAATGGACTAACAAATGATAGTCCCATTGGCCTATATTAAAAACAAAAAAACAAAAATGAAGAAAATGAGTAGAAAATATGGTTAGCAGGCTTAGTGATTAAGAAGAACCAGGTAATTTATATACTCTCCCTTATTTATGTATTCATTTGGGTGAGTTAAAAATCTGGTCGATTTACTACTGAATGTCAATATTTTTTAGTGTCAATTTTAGCTGTAACAATATTCATAAAGTAATTACTAGTGATTATTATTATATACAATCACTTAAAATTCTGGGTGATTTTCAGTTATATGATAATATTGCAGGATTTCATATATAAGATTATTTATTTCATAAAAAAATACAAAATTGTGGCGCAAGGCCGAGGGGGAGATGGAGAGAGGCTGGTCTTCATTAGCTATCCTAGTGCTAGTTAATCAGAATCATGACCCATCCATTCATTACAATTTGCCCATTCACAACAAGAACTCGTCCATCACCACTCAATCCTGCATATACCATAATACCGCATATTCACGGGGGGGGGGGGCTACAGAAAATCCCATGATGTACAAATTTCATTTCATTGTTCATAAAGTTTGTTTCTATGAAAATTTCATGATTTATTAAATGATGGGGGAGGGGAGGATGAAACCAGAAAAACAAACTAAAAATGAAACACAAAGATAAAACTAAAAGAAAACAATGTTAGTAGGACCCGTCCATCCCTCAAAATAATAATAATGGCCGCTGTATTCCGTCGATAGATGAAATCAAGAAGCACACTCGCTAATAGAATCGGAAGGGTAAAAATAAATAACGGAAAGGGGAAAATCAAAGGCTGACCCAGTCGGGATGAAAAAGGGTGGCAAAAACAAACAAGGGGAGGTTAGGAGTCTTGACATGCATCATAACAAAAGGGAATGCTGGGAACAGGCCGGGAGTAACACATATTAACATTAACTAGGAAAACATAATATTGTCTCATTAAGTGAACTTATTTCAATACCTAAAGTCTCTGTCTGGTACAATATTTCTGACTCAAGGAGGAGTTCTGTTGCCCTGATTTCCAGGTAGACATGACATATACACTGAGGGTAACATGCCTGTATATTCTTTTCTGCATTATTTGTCTCTTCATTAAGGGTGTTCAAGGTGACATTTTATATCTTTTAGCCTGATGGCCAGAGATCCAAACCTTTGAGTAACTTCAGAGGATGTTATCCTATCAACAGATGTATATCGACGCTATTCTATTGCAATTTTGTGTATGGGTTCTAGACCATGAAGTAATCTCTAGTAGGGCCTCTCAATGCCATGATGAAGGGTACATTATAGCTGTATCTCCAGATGATTCAGTCCAGGTTACTGAGGCACGTATCTCTTGTGGGTGTGACTGTTATACTAACAAGTCTACTGCTCTAGCATGCACCTGATTCCTCTTGCTATCTTCAACAGGAATAGATAGGTTCACCAATCATCCACTTCATACTCCACTCCAGATTTTTTGAAAAGGAACAAAGGCTTATCCCTTGTTTTCTATTTAGGATTGGGTTTCCAGTTCCTTCTAAAGTCTACTTCAGCTCTACACTTTTAATGTCTCTGAATAAAACTCTGAAATTTTTTCTTTCCTCTATAGGAGCAGATAGGTTTGCCAATTATCAACACTACTCCCCAATTATTTGAACAGGAGTAGAGGCTTATCCCTTGTTTCCTGTTTAAGATTGGGTTTCCTGTTCCTTCTAAAGCCTTTTACATCTCTTTCACTTCTGGTGGCACCTTGCAAATTGGTGGCATTACCTCCTTGCTCAAGATGGTGCATCTTACTCTGTAACTCTCTACTTTAAATGGCTCTTGGGCCTTGTATGAGGCAAACATATTTGTGAAAAAAGAAAGAGAGAAAAAACACTTGTTATTGTTTTGTTTCACCTTTTTATGGTGATTTCTTTTATTACCCTGGCTCTTGTTCCCCATGTCTGTTGCGTTTTTTTTCTTCTGTACAATTTTAATGTGTCTGTTTTGTTAGCATTAAAAAAATAAATTGAATTCAGTGTTGTACTATGAAAAAAGTATTTTTCCATTTGGTAAGAGAGTCACACTTGCTACTCAAAAATAATTGTTGGAAAGTTGATTTTGAGCAATTCGGATGGACTAATATTGAAAATCTCACGTCCTCAGTAACCACAGTGCTGATGAGCTATGAATGAGAGAATCTTTCCGCTAAGGAATTTCAAAACTTAGTAGTTCTAGAATTGTACTTCTCCTACACTGTTTAGGCTACCAAAATGAAAGTGCTCAATTTTCTCTACTCTTTAACCCATACCTGGGGAAATTATTCTTGCCTTTCACAAGGGCAATGTTACAAAGGGAAAGAAAACAGTCTTAATCAGAACTTGAACTTAGCTCATCAGTTCTATCTGAAAAATGTGAAAAATATAATTTATAAAAATTAGTGCCTAACAAATTATGAGAATGTAAGGAGATGATAATGAATAGAAAGCTAAAGTAAAGATAAAAAGTCAAATTTACTTTGGGTCTAACAATTTCATTCAGTGTTTGCCTATATCTCTGAGATGAGGTATCATGATCACTTGCATTATTTACATTATTCGGACTGTTATCCTCATCTTCATTACCATATTCACAACGTTTCAGCCTCTATATCTCTGAGATGAGGTATTATGATCACTTGCATTATTTACATTATTCAGACTGTTATCCTCATCTTCAGTGCCATATTCACAATGTTTCAACCTCTATATCTCTAAGATGAGATATTATGATCACTTGCATTAACGTTTCTTCAGGTGTTTGGAATTTTGAACTGAAACCTTTATTTTGTCCACTGGTGTAGATTGTTCTAGTTCCACATGCCATGCCTCTCCCGGATATCTCAGTTATTACCCTTTAATTCAACTCTCTAAATTTTGGCTCATCACTGCTGTGGCCTGGTATTGAACTCAGAAGTCTTTGGGTCTAGTCACTGGATCTAACCAACATCTTTATCCTCTGGGCCAGCAGTGGTAAACCAAAACTTGGAGAATTGTGTTAGAGGGAAATAACTGAGACATCCAAAAGAGGCATAGCATGTGGAACTAGAACAGTCTACCCAGGTGGAAAAAAAGGGTTCTGTTCGAAATTCCAAACATCTGAAGAAGGCCAGAGCATGCAACGAGCAAAACGTGAATATAGCAATGAAGATGATAGCACTCCAAATAATATAAATAATGCAAGTAATTTCATTCAGGTGTTAATTGTAAATATGCAGTTGACAAGATATTCAATTTAAATCTCACGAGAACAAAGATCTTTAAATAATAAAAGCCGGGCTCACTTTCAATGCAGGTTTTCCCCATAAATCCAGGTTTACATTTGCAGATAAACTCTTCACCATCATTTATACACTCAGCTCCATTCTTACAAGGTTTCAGTCCGCAAGGATTGGCTGCAAGGAATAATATTAAATCAACATTAAGCTTGGGTTTAAAAGAGGATAATACAGATTATAAACATTTCAAACGAATTTGTTGAAAGCAAAAGGCAATAATATTTCACAGAATTAATTTGTCACTTTATCAAATATAATAATGAAAGTCATTTAAAAAAGAATTTTCAAGCAAAAGTTTTTTTTAGATGATTAAACTCATTATTTATATTTCTTTGATTGTCACCACAACTTTTTGGCTGATCCAATCTATGGCCTTCTTCATGTCTGCAATCTAGAAGGAAAGACAAGGCTCACTTTTTCCAGAGAATATTATGAACAACTCTTGGAATGATAATAATCAATTCTAAAGCTTTCTTTGTCCAAAATTACCATATATACATACATATATATATATATATATATATATATATATATGTAATTCATATACATATATATATATATATATGTAATTCATATACATATATATATATATATATGTAATTCATATACATATATATATATATATATGTAATTCATATACATATATATATATATATATATATATATATATGTAATTCATATACATATATATATATATATATATATATGTAATTCATATAGATATATATATATATATGTGTAATTCATATACATATATATATATATATGTAATTAATATTCATATATATATATATATATGTAATTAATATTCATATATATATATATATGTAATTAATATTCATATATATATATATAAATATATATGTAATTAATATTCATATATATATATATAAATATATATGTAATTCATATTCATATATATATATATATAAATATATATGTAATTCATATTCATATATATATATATATAAATATATATGTAATTCATATTCATATATATATATATATATAAATATATATGTAATTCATATTCATATATATATATATATATATAAATATATATGTAATTCATATTCATATATATATATATATATAAATATATATGTAATTCATATTCATATATATATATATATAAATATATATGTAATTCATATTCATATATATATATATATATATATATGTAATTCATATACATATATATATATATGTAATTAATATTCATATATATATATATAAATATATATGTAATTCATATTCATATATATATATATATATATATATGTAATTCATATACATATATATATGTAATTCATATACATATATATATAATTCATATACATATATAATTCATATACATATATATATAATTCATATACATATATAATTCATATATATATATATATATATATATATATATATATATATATATATATATATATAATTCATATACATATATATATGTATGAATTACATATAATCAAAGATACCCCATATTAATGGCCATTTCTCCCTGCAAGAATTAACCTTATTTTATCTCCAAACGTCTTGGTGTTGACAAACATTGCAAAGTTAAATTCCTGTGGGAAGAAATGGCCATTCATATGAGATATCTTTGAAATTTTTATATGTAATTTATTTATATTTGCTCTGTATTAAATACATTCAGCTCTCTTTGCAGATCAGTTTTAATATTTTATATAAACAAGATTTACCAACAGATTTTTACCTATATATATATATATATATATATATATATATATATATATATATATATATATATATATATATATATATATATGTATATATTTATATATATATATGAAGGATTAATGGATTTATTTTTAATACAATATTTTTATTACTTCAAACGTTATTATAATGGCTACACATATTTGGAAATATCCGACTGGTAAAGCACATCGTATCAAACAGTGGTTTCTCCTTCAAAGGGGGATACAAGTTCAATTGTTTTATTCAAATTTCTTGAATATGTAGGTCAATAGACGTAATACACACTGTTTTAAATTTAAAAAATGAGGCAGCTCTAAATTCTATGCTAACAGTTTCTTCTCTTGCACTTCTTGCTTGTGGAATTTTCTCCCAGTTTCATGCACTCCAGTCATTTCCTTTCTCCAAATTATAATATTAAAAATAATAGCAGATGACAGGAAATGTGACACAGAGATCCAAACACATCAGAAAAGTGAAAGATGCCTTCCAGAAACTAAGCAAAGTGTTAAGACATAGGAATATTTCATTAGAAAATAATTACTTTACAGATCAAACTCAAAGCAACAGAGGTGTGACTCTACAGAAGGATGCTGAGAATACTATAGATTAAGATGTGATCAATGAAGAACTTCTAAAGAAAATGGGAGCTGATACATAAAATCAGTAAAGAATACTAAATAAAGCATCCAGTTCAAAATTCCTGGAAGATTACTGTTGTGGCCTTGTTAGGGCCAGAAATAAAGACACAAGAGAGGAATTAACAGAAACAATTATGCAAACATATACAAACAAGAGTGTTACATCAAGAATGTTCAGTCTAACTGTCAGAGCTGACTGCTGGAAACTTCCCTTACCAAAAGGCAGTACCTGCTCCTATTTATAGCTGGGCGAGTCCATGCATGCGTGGGTAAATTACCATAATACTTACACAGATTGACAGACAACTGAAGAAGGCCAGAGAGTAGAATGGGTAAAATGTCTTGCATGCCTTGCTTGTTTTCCAACTTGTTTGAAATCCTTCGCTATAGTTCCAATCTTTAAGAACTCTGGTGAACCTTCTGACTCATCAAATTATCACTCTATTAGTCTTTTATCTCTTTTTAGCAAAGTGCTAGTGGTGAATAGCAGCTTGGATTGAGGAATCGGAGAGCCGAGTTCAAATTCCTGTCGAATCCATTACATTCACTTACATGCTAATACCCTTGGGAAAGGTGTTAATCCTCTTCTTCTCCACCCAGCTATGAGTAAATAGCAGGGCAGACCGGGTTCTATAGCCTTGGATGGCAACTGGTCTACTGCAGAAAGAAATGGCAACCTACTGCAGGAAAAAATCTGCCTCATCAGTCATGTATTGAAAGATACATGATCGCCTAAGCATGTATCATGCATGGCACATAATTAACTGACTAGAATCTCTAATCAACTCTGATTTGGTTAAGCATCTCACTTCACATGGCCTTCTTTCAAATAAAAAATATGACTTTCATTTCTCTCAGTCTACTGCTGACGTGTTAATGGTTATCAATGAATTCGTTTGTCAGGCTTTAAATGAGAAAATTGAGGCTCAGGTTGTGGCTTTAGATATCTTCAAGGCTTTGACATGAACCTCTTCACATGCTCACTGTCTATGGTGTCATTTGATGAATATTTGGCTTGAGACATAAAATCAGAAAAGAATAGTAAATAAAACAACCAGTTCAAAATTCCCTGAAGCTTACACAGATTAACAAACAACTAAAGAAAGCCAGAGTACAAAATGTTGTAATAATTGAGTTGAGGACATTTGTTTTAATTGACTTATTAGTAAATGAGATTTTAATAACTTTCAGTATTTTATTTAAGTTTGCCAACATAACAATATTTACAAGAATTTTATTGCATAAATATTCAACTTTTCTACTTACGTTCAACACATGTTAATCCCATGAACCCAGCTGTACACACGCATCTGAATCTTTCTCCTTCATTAAAGCATTTAGCCCCATTCTTGCAGGGGTCAAGTCCACAGGGGTTGGCTGCAAAAAAAATATTTAACAATGTTCATTTCTTTATTCCTACAGACTCCTTAATAGGAATAGCAATAGGATAATAGAATAACATTGTGGTTTCAGTTGCAAATGAATTTATAAAAGGCCAGTTTATCAGCCATCAGGGTTATTAAAGGTGAGTTTGTTTTATACTTGGGATATAAATTAAGTTAAGCTACTTTATACCTCCAGTTATAAAAAGGGCTCGACTAGAATATAACTCTAAGCCAAAAAATACCCCCCACCTTTTTCCAAGGGTCTACAACCATATCATGTTGAAATGTCAGTTATCGTCTAATTACCAAAGTGAAACCACATCAAGCCTAGTCAGTACTTTGATGGGGGACCACTTGGGAATTCAAGGTGCTGTTAGCTTGGATGTATAGGTGGTGCAATGGGTGGCAAATGGAAATTAGAGAACCGAGTTCCATTTCCAGTTGGGTTTGTTATATTCACTTACACGCAAATAGAAAAGGTATGAATTCACTTCTTCTCCCCTCCCAGTTATGGATTAAACACTAGGACTTGTATCAGTAAATCATTATCATCACCAGAATATTCTTACAATCTTAAAATATTTCCTGGCTTTTAATAACTTGAATGAGGTTAATAAGCTGTGAAAAACAAACCAATCAATTAATTAATCCTTTTCCTATATAAGATCTATATTATTGCATCCACAGATGATAGGGATTCTATAAAATCTTGTGTGCATTCTACAAGCTTCTAATTTATTCTGATTCCATGTTTGTTACATTAGTAAACCTAACTTCAGGATACCTATTAATTTTGATTAAAACGAAACATGGCTGTTTTTGTGACTGTTGTTTTTTGTTCATATTCAATCACAAAAAACAACATTTGCCGATTAGAACATTTTATTTACTTTTATGCAATTGCCATTTTAATAGACCAAGATTAGCTCCTTTTAAGAAACATGGATTTCTGGTTACTATTAAAGGAATTCATATCTGCCATTATTATCCTTTTCTAGACTGGAACTATCATATGAAATTCTAGTTAAGAAAAACAGAAATACATCCAACATGTTAAACTGGCACCTGTTTGAACCTAATGAATTTGTGCAAGTGGCAATGGTGTCTTCATCTAGTATGTATTATATTTAACAGAACAAAAGATAATGGATTTATTTACAAATTTACACATTTGAATTTGTCAGTAGCTTGTTTCAGGAAAAGGAATCAAACATTTAAAGTTCATAATTTCAATGAATTATCAAGAAGAGAAAATGTTCAGATTAAATCACCAAACATAAAGTAATATTCCAAAATTTTTAAAACAAATTGAGAGAGTTTGTTTTTCACATAAAAGTGATACAGTTGTATTCAACAGGAATTAAAAGATATATTTTAAGGGACTTAGCTTTGGAGTTGAATAGAGTTCTTTGAAATTGCCCTGCTCTCATTAGCGGCTGATAATGTATCAGCGTGTAATTTGACACTGGCGTTATACAGACATGTGGAACTCTGCTCCTTTCTGTCTCTCTCTGTCTCTCTGCCTTGATTCAACTTTTCTGCCTATTTACATCAAAAAGCGATTTGACATTGGCTCGTTACTTTTCCATTAGTCAAAATAAAATATGGTCTATTTTTTTGTAGTGGTGACTTACCTCAGTGACCCAAAAGAGCCAGAGTCATATGTATGTTTTGCAAGGGAGTGTGAAGACGGCAAATCAGCGAGCTTCAGACAAATGGTAACTTTGTGCTGATGGAAGTGGTGGTGTCACTTGTAGCCATTTTTATTGGCTGGTTCTGGGCGCTCATTGGCTGAGTGCTGGCTGTGTCAGGTGCATAAAAGCATGGTACCCTCATTAAACGGTAGTTCGCTTTTCACTCCTGATGGGGAGTGGCATATTGGAGATCAAGACGAGGAGAGGAGTGTGGATTTGTTTTGCCTAGTGAACTGATTGGAATCGTACTACCTTTTCACCCCCTCCTTTTCTTTTTCTGTGTGTGCATCTAACCAATTTTTGCACGTTTTTTTTAACGTTTGTCTTCATGGTTGAATTAATAAAAGTGGTGCTTGATTAATTTATTTATATTTTATGGCTGATCAATCCACTGCAGTTTATTTAAAGAATTATTTGGAGATAATAATGATTTACTTTTACTACAAGTCTTACTAATTAACCCACAGCTTGGGGAAAATTGGTGGATACATACCTTTACCAAGTGTAATTGTGCATAAATAAAAATAACAAAACTTGACTGGAAATAGGAACTCCACTCTCCAATCTCCAATTCCAAGCAATTCCACCCACACATCCAAGCTTACAGCACCTGGCATTGCCAAGTAGTCACCCATCTAGGTACTGACCAGGCTCAACATTAATTAGCTTTGATGTTTGTACAGGAACAAATGTCTCAATGTGATGTGGCTGTAAGCCTCAATTATTGATAATAATAGTAAAAGGAGGTTTTAAACTGGCCAAGGAAAGTATAATTTAGACTCAGCTATTTTATGAGATATTATAAACTTTGGCTTGCTCTAATCAGACCTCAGAATAACAAAAGATTTAATTCTGCCCAAACATAAGACATGAGGTTTAATTATTACTATACTTACGTTCAACACAAGTTCTTCCCATAAACCCAGCAGTGCATACACATCTAAATGTATCTTTATCAATGAAACATTTGGCACCATTCTTGCAGGGCTTCAATCCACATGGATTTCCTGCAAAAGTAAAATATTTATTTTGTAACAGTTTCAAAGAATTTTTTCAGATATATTGATGGCAAATAAAAGAAGAACATCCTGAGTAAAACTGACAATTTTAACTTTGTAGGAATCCTTCTACTCGATTTATGTTGAATATTAAAATTTGAAGTGTCAGGATTCACTACATTAACAAAATATCGTTACAGGGTTGCTCATAATTTGGCTGTCTAGAATAATCACATGATTTTCATTGAAGGAATAAAATTCAGTAGAAAAGATAACATAGTTTCAACAAATAAACATTAATTTAATATAACGACAAGAATACAAGCAGTTGGAAATAGATTGGAAAGTAATGTCTTTTTGTTTGGGTTAATAAAGTTCTGAAATAAAATATAATCTGTCTTTGTGTGCGTATGTGAGAAACAATAAAATGTTGTGATATGTGTGTTTGTGTGAAAAAGTCAACACGTGTGTGCGTGACTCATAGTAAAAGTGGATACAAGAGATAGAAATTGTTTCTTACTGTTGGCAGTGTTGCCATAGTCTGAAGTTTGTCAATGCTGTCACTTTTAGCATGAGGTTGTGAAGATCATGAGCTAGTGATGTGTGGAGTTTGGTGAAAGCTGTGTGTATCTTGTTTGGGAATGGATTTTGTATGTTTTTATACATTTTTTTTGTAACAAAATCATCTCCTGAATTAAATTATTTATTTATTCCTAACTGGCCCTAAAAGGGCACATGGTATGTCATCTACTACGTCCGCATGATATTTGGTCAGTATGTACCTAAAAATAATGATTTGTATTCTATGATTTTATTGGTGTGTTTTAAGATGTAAGTGTTTTCTTGAGTGTGATTGGTTTATAAATATTATATTTGATATTTTAGTGGACATGAAAACTTGCTTGTGGGTAGTAGATATTGATAAAATTTTCAAAGGCATTAGTCATCTTGTGATGTAGTAACATTCATACCAGTGCACCATCTGTGTTCAAACTTTAGAGATATATATTGTGATAAAGCTCAGTGTCAGGAGTTCAATGATTCACATGAAATTCTTTTGCCCTTTTCCTATCACTTGAGAGGGGTCAGATTGTGGGCTGTTGAAAGACTGAATGGCCATTTTAGAGAATCACTGCACATGTTGACCCAGATACATTGGTGATGTTTTAACAACAGTGGTCAAAAGAATATTCCTACAACAAGGCTTCAACTGCAACAGCAGTAGACAAAAAAAGGGAAGCCATTATGAATGCTGTTAATCACAACAACAACAGCAGTAGCAGCAGACAGGACAGAAGAACATTATTTTTAAAGCTCCAAGTTCTCCACTCAGAGAATGTTTGGTGTTTTGTGGAAGGAAGGTTTAACAGCACTATGTTCATAAAATCATTGTTAAAACTGTTCTGATGCTATTCCTACAACAGCAAGTTGGTGTTCCAGCAGAATAATGTCCATCCACAATAATCCCCTATTACTCAACAAGCTCTTAAAGAGGTCCAACAGCTTTCCTATGATCCCCATACTTGTACTACATTAAATATGTGTTGGACATGATGGGACTACATTTGGCTCATTCAGTTAACTGACCTACAACACTTGTTCGATTGTGTCAACAGGTGCAAGATACATTAAATAATTTATTTGCAGTCTCTACAATTGTATGCATGTTTCCAGGTTTTACAGTTTATGCATGTATCCAGGTTATGACATTGAAACAACCTGAAGCTGGTTGACACAAACCAATTACATATGTAGTATACCTGAAAGAGTGGTCAGGTTCAACTTCTCATTTAGTGACCAGCTCGTTTAGAAATCGGGTCACTGGAATGGAACCTGGGGTTTAAGCGAGGTGTAATTATATTTTAAATTTATTGAAGAGGACTTTTCTTAAAAGAACATTAATGTAAAAATCAATTTTATTTATACTTTTTTTTAAAAAACCAAAAGATATAAGCACAAACACTTACGTTTAACACAGCGAGGACCTTCATATTCTGGTGTACATTCACATCGATAATGGATTCCCTCAGGAATACATTTGCCTCCGTGCTCACATGGCTTCAACCCACATGGGTTTACTAGAAAAGATACAAATTAAAAATCATCTTATAACACAATTGATATAATCTCCAAATAAATTACACCATTATTGATATTTATTAAACTTATCCTTGTCTGGCACAAGGCCATATTTATTGTGCGTCCAATGAGGATCAAATTAAATACATTTGTATTTAATTTTATGTATAATATTAGGCAATTGAATGACAAAAGAAAGACCTGCTTTTGATGTGGATAAAGTTGGTTCATGTTGCCTACCACAGGATCTTTTTCACTGAACATTGGTGTAAACGAGCTATTTCTCATCACCCATCACAATTTGCTTTAAAAAGTGCGCATTTTCATTGCATTTATACAGCAAATCACAGATTCTTTTCACTCAGATCATCTGATACCCAAACATTGTAGCAATTTCAATACCCAAGCTTCACTAAGGATGGGCATTTTGATAAATTTAATGTTTCTGCCAATTCCTGCATTGTGAAATGCAGGTTATTCTCAATCAGTGTCTTGATTTGGTCGTCATCTGTAGTTGGGGTCTAGTTTATAGCTTGAAGTATGCTCCAATTGTAAATGCAAGAATATTATAATTGTTGATAAATTTGGAATGTTCTAACATGTTGGAGCATGAATGACTAAAAATCAGTATGAAATTTCCAGAACCAAATATATATATATATATTCAAACAAGTTTGCTTAAATAATTTGGACATAACACATCGATTAGTTTTCATTGTGATACTTTCAAGTTCATGGATTAATTTCTTGGTAGCCTTTGAACTTATATATGTATGAGCAAAAATGGAAAAATTACTTCCCTTATACTGGGAAAAAAAACAAACACATGAACTTTGAAATCTAGAACACTGCATAAGCAGTAAAAACGAACAGCTGAAATGTTTTGAATTTACAGAAACACATATATATACTCACAGACAACTTCACCCCACTGAAAATGGTCCCAGATGAAATTGAAAGAACTTGGGAAAATAAAAACTATTTGAAAGAAAATTTTGGTATTTTTCTTAATCAATTTTCTAAGGCTACTGCAGTTAAGTTTACTATTTTATTTTTCTGAAGTCTGCCTTTCTGGATACTATATGCCTGAATGAGGATACACCAGTCACTATCTAATCTTCAGTAACACCAGATTTACAAACTGTGGCCAGATCCAGAAGTCATATTAGATGGCCTATGCATTTTTTCTCCTTTGGTAGCATATTTTTTCATAGGAACTTTTGCATGATACTAATATAGAAAGAATTATAGTGTGAACATTGTTTAATCTTTATGGCACTTTTAATATACATATGCATGCATATTCTTTTTTATATTGTAGTTTCATAAAACATAGTCTTACATTTCTATTACATCAACAAGCAGTACAAAAGTAACTCATTATGACAGAGAGTGGTATTGTATGTATACAAAAGGTTATTATCTTCCTTTGGTGGAACTGAATTCATGTGACAGCCACTTCATACAGTGACAAAAGTGGTCAGTCAGTCATCTTCCTGGAGTTAAACCAAGCAGTTGTTTTTCTTAGCATGAACCCTTTAGTCCCAGCTGAGGCTAAATCTGCTTCAGCCATTTGATGCAGCTTACAAGCCAATGCTGTCATTTTCCTTTGGGAATATATCTTCACCAGATATAGAAATAAACTCACAGTCCTCATGTTGGGAAAAACCCCAAACTTGCTGTTTCCCTGATTGTGGAATATAGGCTCACTTGGGACATAGCAGATAAATCTGGCTTGCTTGATTATGGAATCCTAAAAATGGCTTCTTGAGAAACACAGAAGAATCTCCATATTATATGTAAGACCCTATATTGTCATTCTCTTTTCACCGTGCTTGTTGTGTAGATATGTGTTATATTTTCTCTGCATGAGACACATGATAATATGTATATATAATTTTGTGTATGTCTTAGAGGTATAATACTCTCTCTGAGAACCAAGCATGTTTGTCATTCCTTTCCTTTCAGTAACCAACTGAAGATCAACATCATCATGTACTTAATACAAAATATAGTGAACTAATGGGATTGTATTCATTTTAAATTTTATGATACCCAGGCAAGGACAAGTACTTCTGCTAGTATTATTATATAAAAACAAATAAAAATTATAATCCTTAATAAATTGTACAAAGTGGAAGTTTGTAACATTAAAATAAACTTAGATTTTGAATGGTTTATATTATAAAGAATTAAGAATAATAATTTTTGATGAAGTATTTTAATGTAGTCATCATTCAATTAAAAAGTAATTTTCTTTTCTTGTGTTTGATATAGATCTTTTATTTACCATATTTTCTTTATTTTTATTTTATTATTGTTTGGAATTCTGACATTCAGATTTTGAATATAAAAAAACCTGGACAACTGAATTTCTTGCACACCTATAATCTTCAATAATTTGTGTTGTTATATTAAAAGTTGAACTCAAAATGATTGATACCATTAGTAAGATTAATAAATAAACAAATTTTAAAAAGTAATTTTCCTTCCTTACTTTTGACACAGTCCTTTCCTTCATATTCTGACTTGCATTTACAGAAATAACCTTCCTTATTGTTTATACATGTTGCACCATTTTTGCATGGATTGGACATACAGTGATCAACTAAAATAAAAACAAAAGACATCAGAATTTAATATACATTATCATTCTTAAGAAATACACATTTCTCTCCATGAGCAGACATAGAAATGAAATTGCAGGAACTCCAATAGAAGGATGTAAAGAAAAATGAAAAGAAAGGACAACAATTGCAAAAGGACAAAATCTATGGCTGTTGGCAAGAGAAGTAGCTCAAGATGCAAACTACAATTTGATGATCTCAAAATTAGGGTCAATGCAAAAGTTTAAATATATGGGAAGTGTTGTAACAGAGGATGGAAAAATGTGACATGGAAATCTGAGCAAACATTGGAATAGTGAAAAATGCCTTCCGAAAGCTAGGCAAAGTATTTGTTGCAGATTTGAATCCACCATAACAATGAAAAAGGTCAGAAAGATTTTTAAATATAAAAATATAAAGTATTTTTATTTTCATATTTTTACAACTAAATTTTTCTCAGCTTTTATTAGTTTTAAAGTTCTTTGGTTTTAGTTGTTTGTTAAAATGAAAAGAAATTTGATTTCTCTGTGTGTATATGTGAGAAAAAAGAGGCAAGGAAAAAATTGAAGAGGAAAGTGTAAGTGTCACATAGCTTGGTGAGGAAGTCAGGTGAATGAGTAATGGAATCTCTTTTAAGCCATGTGAACTGCTGTCATATGATGCTGTCTATCTCCTAACTGGTTTTGTCCATCTGGAGGCTTTACTTAAATATTCTTCAAAGGGATAACAAAGCATTTTTTTTTTATTATTGTTGTGATCCATTGGTTGAAAAATGTTAAATATTTATTTTCAATAGATTGATTTATTAACTGTAAGGATGGACAAGTCATCTAATTCAGAAACCGTTTTTTTTTGTCATTTGATGATTGACTGTTTTGGTGTTTAATTCTATCTTCACTCTCCATATTGAGAAACAGGAAAATTTTTGTTAGAAATAAAGAAAAGCTTACTCAGCTGTTGTTTATTTGCATGGATATTGAATGACTTATCAAGAGAAGAAGCAAGTATTTTAAAATTGAATAAACATTATTATTTGTAAGAAATAAACAGAGAAAGGAAACTGCAGGACCACCAACCGAGGGACATGAAGGAAAAAGCGAAGAAAGGACAATGAGCTCAAGAAACAGCAATGACTAACAGACATAACAGGTTTATGTAAATGGGTGGAAGATCAGAGATTGGAAGAGATAATGAAAAGACAGACCTTAATAAGAGTTAGAAAGGAAAGGAAGTTGTGGAGAACCATTATCATCTACATCCTTAAGGGACATTCCCACATAGAGGAAAAAATGGAAAAATAAATGACTTACTGATTTCACATGTGGGTCCCTTAAATCCAATTCTGCATGTGCATTTATAACCATCTCCTACATCGGTACAGGTTGCACCATTCTTACATGGTTTCAAGCCACAAGCATTAACTGCAAAATAAAATAATTAAGCCATTAAAACTCCTACATCTGTACAGGTTGCATCCTTTTTACATAATTTAAAACGACAAGCATTAATTGCAAAATAAAATTAACAAAAAAAAAAGATTTTTTTATTCCTTTTTGTCATCCATATGAGCCAATTGCTCATTGTTACTGCAGTATTTCAGTTTGATTTTATTTTTAGTCTAAAAATATTTACCCCTGTTGAATAGTTGAGGTTCCCCATTGAAAATCTTGTATATCTGTTCATGGTAAGTCATGTTTTTCTTTTGTTTGTTTGTTTAATGGCATATCAATTTCTTATGGGTCATTTAATGCTGAAGTTGAATTTTCTTTTTTGAAGTAATAATAATGTCATTATGCTTTCACAATCGAATACATGGTAGATGATACTCAGCTTTTGTGCATATACATGTTTGTGTAAACATAATTACTAGAGTCAGTTATATGCATTTTATGTTGTAGTTTAGTTGAAGTTATACTTTGGAATATAGTTTGATTTAAGAAATTGTATGATATTTTATGGATTAATGTCATGAAAGTGTTCTTTCAAGTTGGTTGATTTTGTTTAGTGGCATATCAAAACGTTTATGGATTATTTGAGGTGAAATTCTAAATATTTTGAATGCTGTTGTATGGCTTCAACTACAGATAAAAGTATTATTGGTCATTTTACTATAAATAGGTATTGTTGGTTATTTTTTATAGAAAAATGTATCACTTGTATTCTTACTATAAAAACGTATTTTTATTCTTTCATAGTGTTTTGCTTTTGTATGGGGGTTCACTATTTGCCCACAGGCCTTACAGGTGCTACCATCCCAAGTCAGGGTGAACCTGGGAACAGCAGTAATGAAGATGTGCTTCCACACTCCCCAAAACCTCTAATCTCCCACTCAGAAGCCTTACAGATGTCGTTTATCATTATGGTAGTCGTGGTTTCTCACTAACTGTCTCTGAGAATTATCAAGGGAACTAACCAAGAAACATTTTGGGACACCTTTGCATTGCTGTAAGTTTGTTTATATATTGTCCTGCTACCCAATGCCCATGGTTCTCACTGCAACAGTAATCACAAAAATAGAAATGGTAATATCCAACAATTGCATCTGACAATGACAGTTTTTTCAGGTTCCCTTTGAATCACTCAGAGAACGTTACCAAAATAGATTGCATTTAGCTTTAAATATTGAAAGCTGTCTTGGATTTAACCATGACTTTCTTCATTTTAGGTTCTCACTAGAAATCTATTTTTCATTGACAGGGACTGTCTTTTCCAAAAATAACTCTACCCCCTTCAATTAAATGGAACTAGATTAACACACGGCTGAATATTCTCAAAAGCTTCCTTCAACATTTCTCTCAAGTACTCAGATCTTCTAGAACATTCTTTCTCTCTGACCTCAAAATCTCTATTACTGGTGTAAAAAAAGTGGACACTTTGACATGGGGTAATGGTTAGCAGGTCTTTGCTAGGTCACTACTGATATATATAACACTGCAGATTAGAACACTACTGATATATATAACACTACTTATATATAACACAACTGATAATATCACTACTGATATATATAACACTACTTATATATAACACTACTGATTATAACACTGCTTATATATAACACTACTGATATATATATATAACACTACTAATTATATCATTACTGATATATATAACACTACTGATTATGCGGTATGGTGGAGTAATGGATAGCGGCTCGGATTGAGGAATCGGAGAGCTGAGTTCGATTTCCAGTCGAATACATTACATTCACTTATGTGCTAATACCTTTGGGAAAGTTATGAATCCTCTTCTTCTCCCCCTAGCTATGGGTAAATACCAGGACTGACCGGGTTCTATAGCTTTGGATGGCAACTGGTCTACCACAGAAAGAAATGGCAACCTACTGCAGGAAAAAATCTGCCTTGTCAGTTATGTATCAAAAGATACATGATGGTCTAAACGTGTATCACATCTGGCACATAACATTATTGATATATACAATTCTACTGATTATAGAACTACTTATCATAACAGGTTAAATAGTACATTTTATAGGTTTTTTTTTAAATGGTTATGCACTGATTGACATGTGTATCATTACTAATAATTATTAATTACTAATAATAATGTGTCTCATTGCTAACAATGCAAATCATATAAATTGAAATCTAATAAAAAAACAATTTTATCAATTATAGCAGAAACACCATTAAAATATATTTTATATGTTTACCAACTTCAAACAAAATAAAATGTGGCTTATAACCACATCATGTTGAAATATTGGTTCCCATATGATCACCAAAGTTAAGCAATATTGAGTCTACTCAGTACCTAGATGGGTGACCACTTAGAAATAGGTGTTGTAAGCTTGGATGTGCAAGTCTGTAATGGATAATGGCTTGGAATTGTTAATCAGAGAGCCGAGTTCCAATTCCAGTTGGGTTTGTTATATTCACTTATGCTCATATAACCTTGGGAAAAGTATGAATTAACATATTCCCCATTCAGCTATGGGTTAATTAATAAGACTTGTATCACTAAAGCATTACATTCTCAAAAAAATACAAAAAATTCTTACAACCTAGAGTTATTTTCTGGCTTTGAATAACCTGCAAAGTGTTGATAAGCCATAAAAAACATGAATCAATCAATCAATATTTAGAAATTATATTTTTTTTAAATATTATCAATATAACATGAAAATCCACATAAGAATTTTCCAACTTTAATTATATAATTTAATCAGTTTATTGAATATATATATAAAGATAAAATTTACACAATATTTAAAATTTACCATATTTACTTGAGTATGATGCAAGTTTTTATGACCAATTTTAATGCACTATGCACAGGTAATGTCTTTGAAGAGGTTAAAAAATCATGCATTTTCAGTGATCAGTTACACTATACACAGGTATTTTTTTTCTGGAGGGTTAAAATTAATACCTAAAAATTCAGGGTCACATTATACATGGACTCGACTTATAAACAATTATATATGGTATATCAAATTATTTTGGTGCAAAGTTTCATTTTTCTAACATTAATTTGCAAACCATAACTAACATGGTTTCACTTGCGAATATCATTACTGCAAACCATTTCTGTGATTCTGCAGCACTTTTTGTGATTAAAATGACATAAACAGTGTTGAATGCATATTTTTCTTATGTATAGTATGATAAATTTTGAACAAAAATTAAAGATTAAAAAGGTGGGGTAGTTTTATACACAAGTACAGATTTTCAGAAATTTTTACTCAGATAAAAAAACCTGATTTAAAACAGCCAGATTGAAAGCACAAAAACAATTTAAAAATTAGATTAAAAATGGAAGTTTGACAAAGAAATATACAATTCCTAAACATCTGGTTCATTTCTACTCTTTAAATATTAAATATTTTAGTGAAATAGATGTACATCATATTATACTCAAGGATGTAATTTATTTCCCTCCTTTTAGCTTCGGAAAAACAAGGTTGTATTAATGTGATTAATGGTGAAATCACTTCACTAACAGAACTTAATGAGACTTTAACTTACTATCAATTTCTTGAATAATAAGATCCTTATATTCGACTTGTTGTGAGATGGAAGACACATGCCAAGCACTTTCAACAATTTCAAATTGTCATCTTCAGGACACAATTTTCTTATATATACGCAAATACTAAGATGAATGATGTGTAGACTGAAAGATGTTTTTATTTAAATTATGCTGTTTATTGACAGTTGAATATGTGTTTTAACATTTCCTGAAGAAGTACAATCAAAGTATTGATACATGAAATTTTTGTGTAGCAATTTCAACATGTTTTTACTATAATAAAAATAATAATAATATATTGCCCTACTTTATATTGAGCACTTCTTTCAAAATAAATGCTATGAACAGTGGAATTTTACTCCATCTGTTCTTGCTCTCATCTGGCTGTCCTGGGTATGACGATAAACTACATCCAACAGCAAGGCCTCTAATCATGAGGTTTTGAGAAGCATGGAACCACCTCTTAATTGCTGGTGTTCCCAGGTCCACCCGAGGTGGTAGCACCTGTTAGGGTCCCAGCTATGGGCAAATAGTTAACCCCGAAACTGAGATAAAAAGCATTATAAAAGTGTAACAATAGGTTTTAATACTAGAAATACTTAGTAAAAATATTATTACCAGAAATAAATTTTTGAAGAAAAAAAATATATTACCAGCAATATATTTTTTGAAAATAATATTACCAGCTATACATTTTTGTGGAAAAAAATATTACCAGAAATAGACTTGACAAAACAAAATATTAACAGGAAAAAAAAAAGTTGCCGGCATTAAATAACCCATTGAGGTTGATATGCCGTAAAACACATCAAACCAAAACCTCTCATCTGGATATATATATATATATATATATATATATATATATATATATATATATATATATATATATATATATATATATATATATATAAGCAAAGTCAAATGTAGATCAATGTTTAAATTCTAATTGAAAAACTTTTAAAATAAACTTTATAAAAATGTTTAAAATCCTAGCCATCTAGCATAACTGTCATTTTATATATAACTTAATCCTTTTTACATATATGATGGCTGTCGACATGCTCAATGAGTATGACCATCACTGACAAGTTTGCTCAATGTTTATCTTGTAAGAATGGCAATGCCACATGAAGTCTCAAGTAACTTGCAATTTTTATTGCAGATGTGGAAAATTAAATTGTTTTGTACAGGACTTGGCCTATCCAGTATCAGCTGTTCAGCTTGCTCATGGGTTTCCATGTGATGGGAGAGACTGGAGCAGTTTCTGACACACCCTGCATGTTAACTCATTTCCATCATTATCTCAGTACTATGCTAAAAATATATACCATATATATTTGCATATCATGCAAATATTTGAAGATATAATTTTGAAGCTAATTTTAAGGGGGTTGCATCATACAGAAGATATAAAATTGATGTATGTACTGCTGGCCCTGGCTATGCTATTGACCAAAATATATATCCATTTACTGTATATTAGCTTCAATATTAGGTCTTCAAAAGTTATATGATACATAAGTATATATGGTACATACATACATTACATGCAAACACACAGAAAGACATATATATATATATATATATATATATATATATATATATATATAGAGAGAGAGAGAGAGAGAGAGAGAGAGAGAGAGAGAGAGAGTGTGTCCCAACTAAAAATGATGGAATGGCAAAGCCAATTCCTTTCTTTTTGTTGTTCCCTGATGATATTTGGGTTTAAGATCAAAAGATGAATATGAGACAAGAGCTCAGAATTTCAGCTTTTATTTCCTGGTATTTACATTTAGATGTGTTAAACAACTTAGGACATACCACCTTTTGTTTGAACCAAGTCATTCTTCAAGTGAGCAAAACTATTAGAACATGTAACTGGTGTTACTTTTTGCCTTTTAGATTGATTGTTATTTTAGTTTATGTTTATTATTTTCATTAGAACATATAGATGTATTTCCAAAAAGAATTTTTCTAAATTGTGAATGTGAACAAGCATACTGTTATAAATATTAAGAAATGTTAGATGCATCATTCAAATAAAAATTCAACCTCTGAGTCAATGTAGTTGAAGTGTGACCAACATAAATATTATTTTTTCGGTTGGGGATACAATCTCCCAAGGGACATTTAAATTTATATATAATGTTGGTTTTCTGCAACAAGTTAATTGGTGGAGAGGAGAAATTACAAATTATTAAATTGGATGTATTGAATTAATGTATATTGAATGAATGTATATTGAATTAATGTGTATTGAATGAATGTATATAATTAATTTTATTTTTTACTAGGATCTGTGGTGGAGATATTAGTATTTATTAGTTTTAGGATATTTTTCTCCTGTTTATAATTAAAATGTATTTGATTGTGATATAAAAGATTAATATGTTTAGGATTATTTGAGGAAATATTATATTCTATTTGCTTTATATTAAAATTTCTAATAGAACATCTTATTTGTTTATCAACAATATAGTTAGGGAAGTTACTATTAAAAAGAGTTTGTTTTATAGTATTTAGTTCACTGTAGAAAATCAGTTTTGCAGAGGAGTTCATTTTTTGCACAGTTTATTAGGTTTTTTTTATAATTGCTATTTTATAGTAATTTGGACATTCACTTCTATAGTTAAAGGTGCATGAATTTATGCTGGTAGGTTTTTTTATATGGGGAGATAGTGAATTTATTATTATTAGTGTTTAACGATATATCTATAAAAGGAATTTTATTACTATTATTAAGTTTGTATGTAAATTTAAGGAAAGGATTATTTTGGAATTGTTTTGGGAGTTGATATATTCTTGACTAAGATAAATATTATTTTTGTGATCATGGAATAGGAATTCTGTAGTGCAAGTAAACAGTAGTTTCCATAATATACTAAGTCTAATTTTAAGTTTTTTTTTTTTTTAAGCTTTTCACCCCAAGCAAGGCTGGAAGCCACTAACACGCAAGGGGTTACAGAAGGTTTGGAGGAAGTGCAGGTAGGAGTGGTAAAGGAGAGGATGTGGAGAAAGATAGTGGATCGATCAAGGCAAGGGGGTTACAGAAGATTTGGAGCGAGAGCAGATAGGAATGAAAGGTGAAATGGTGTGGAGAAGGGAAGTGGATAGATCAAGGAAACTGGAGATGTCGATTGATGTTACACTTAAATAGTTGGAGATTATATTTGTCAGGGAAACAGGAATAAGGGAGGAGTTCCACAGGCGAGATGTGCGAGACATGAAGCTATTGGAGTAGAAGAGACGTCTACATCTAACAGTTTCAACGGTGAAGGGGTGGGAACGGGATGCCAGTCTCATAGGACGCTTAAATTCATGAGGCCTGGGAACCAGCGAAAGCAGCTCATCGGAGCAATTACCGTGAAAGTATTTGTAAAAAAACACAGAGCGAGGCAACGGCGCGTCTGTGAGGGAGTGACTGCAGACGAGATGACAGATCAGGGCCAATTACATTGCATATCCATCTCTGGATCTTATCAAGAACCCTGAGGCAAACAGCAGGGGCTCCAGACCATATATGGCAGCAATACTCCATGCAAGGGCGAATGGTTGATTTTGGAGATAGAGATGGATTGTTGTATATGTTTCTTATAATAATATCAATATTTAGTGAATATTTTTTCAACATCAAGTGAGGTTATGGTTTCATTATTATGTTTTTCCTTTTTTAGAATTTGAATTACTTCAAGAGTTGATTTTGTGCTATATTCACTGATTATTTACATGATTTTTCTTAACTGATACACAGGAATGGGAATTTAATAGGATAAAGAGGATAGTTTCGTTTGTGTGTTTTTATAGTGCCATATATGTAACCAGGCCCATAATCCCCCACTATTTTAAGAAGCATTATTAGCTGTAATAAGGTTGTTAATTTTTAATTTCAGTTGGTTACTGGGATTATTTTTTTAAAATTTCATATGGTCATTAAGTATTTGTTCCCGGTGGAGTAATGGATAGTGGCTCAGATTAAGGAATTGGAGAGCCGAGTTCAAATTGCATTTGAATCCATTACATTCACTTACGTGCTAATAACCTTGGGAAAAATATGAATCCTCTTCTTCTTCTTCCCCCAGCTATGGGTAAATAGCAGGACAGACTGAGTTCTATAGTCTTGGATGGCAACTGGTCTACCGCAGAAAGAAATAGCAACCTACTGCGGAAAAAAAATGCCTCATCTGACATGTATCAAAAGATACATGATCGCCTAACCATGTATCACACATGATACATAACTGACTGATTTTGTATTATAATCTGATTTGTTCGAAACAAAGATGTTTGATTTGTCTGCTTTTTTAACGATTATATCCGAATGATTTTGTAGACCCTTAGCGGCAATTTGTAATGGTTTTGTTAATATTTTTTGAAAAGTTTTTACTTTTGTCATGCCTATCCTTGACTGCATAAGTAAGTCCTGAAATTCTGGTTTTGTTGTGATCAGTCATTCTTTCTGAAGATTTTCAATATTTTGATATAACATCTCAATTTCAGTTTTTTAATTACACCTTATTTACGTTGGGTACCAGGTAAAGCATTTCCCTTTGATGTTCAGTTAACTCATAGTTGGAAATATTAATAAAGATTTACCCATTTTCTCTTCATGCTCTTACCCGTATCTATTGTACAGGGCCCCCACTCTGCTACATCTCAACTTTCATAAGGTAATATTCATATAAAATACAAATTTTATTGCAACCTAATTATGTACAGTAATTGATCAGATGCACATTGAAATCCGCAAAAATGTTTTATCCTTTATTAGTCAATTCTGTTTAGTGTAATTCATAATGTATATAAATTTAGGTAGAAAAAAGTAAATGTTGATAAGATAGTGAGGGTAACAAAGCACTGCCTAGGACCCCTCCCAATCAGGCTTGGCTCCTCCTCGATAACAGGATTCAGAAGTATGCACCAGCCATGTAGGTACTGACCCAGCTCAAAATTGCTTCACTTCATTCATTCTACAAGAATTGGTGTTCAATAAGACTATATTCAGAGTTTCAGGAATTCCTTACATCCCATACTCAGCAGATTTTATTTGCATACAGATTTTTTTTTCTCCCTAAAAAAGCGTTATTTTTACATTGATGCAAGATGTTTGAAATTATATAAAATTAATGTTTAAGATAAAATTTTGAATCATAATTAAAGTCATATGTTTAGTTATTAGATTAAATTTTAAAATAAATTCACAGTAACTGATAAAATTGTCTACACAGAAGTTGTACGACGTTTATCTTGGGCATCACCTCTTGATTCGGAAATAATTAATATTCCACTTCTTCCGAGTCTTCAAGAAGGAAAGAGAAAAAAATATAACATGAATACAATAGAAAAGGAAGTACTGCCATTTAAGAAAGATATATCACAACTAACATTTTCACCCAAAGCAAGGCAATAAAGCCACAAAGATGCAAGGGGTTACTGAGTGTGAATGAAAAAGAAAACATTATTAGGAGAGAGAACAATAAAAGAATAGGAATTAAGAAGATAAAGATTGACATTGATTTTCAAAAATTTAATCCAAAGTTGACTTAAAAACAAAACGTTAGAAGTGAGTTCCACAAACAAGAACTGTGAGAGACAAAACTATCATCAGAGATATTACAGATATATCTATCCATTTCAACTGAAAAATGATGAGACCTTGTCACCAATCTAGTAGTACACTTAGAATCATTAATTCTAGATACCATAGTGGAAAATTTATCAAAACAATTACCATGAAAGTATTTATAGAAAAGGCACAGGGAAGCTACATTACAGTGGTGGAAATGTGACTGAAGCCAAGATATCAGGTCAGGAAGAATAATATTGCGTTTCACAATGTTGGTTCTAGAGATTATTGACGGCCCTGCAAGAGAGTGTGCTGAACAACAGTAAATCTTCAATCTCTCCTCAATTCAATCAATTTGAAGTCCTGACATCTACAGCTTTTCTTGGAAATTCTCTTCCATATCAACATTCAACTCATCTGGAGTAGCCACACCTGATTACCCTACCTCTAGAATGGAGGCTCTAATGAGTTATAAGCTCATAACCCCATCACTGGTTTCAAACATCATTTCCAAACTAGACTCCCACAAGGAAAGTGGAAGTGATGGGATCCCAGCTATCTTCTAAAGAAATGTGTCCTCAAACTGGCTCCAGTTCTCTCCAAACTCTACAACAATTGCTTCACTGCTTCCTGCTTTCCAGTTTGTTGGAAGTCCTCCTGTGTAGTTCCTGTTTTTATGAACTCTTACTGCTTTTCTGCAAAGTATTCAAGACTCTTATCAATGCTGAAGTGGTTAAGCATCTTACTTCTCGTGACTTACTCTCAGACAAACAATATGGCTTCCGTCTTTCCAGGTCTACTGTCGATGTGTTAATGGCCATCAGTGAATATGTATATCAAGCTCTTGATAATAATGGCAAAGCTCAAGGCATTTGACAGAGTTTGGCATGGTGGTCGTCTATGTAAGCTCCAGGGCTACAGTATTATAGGATGATTGTTTGATTTAATCCAATCATTCCTATCAATTTGTGAAATGAAGGTCATTCTGAATAGGCTCATTTCCAGATCCTTTCACACAGATGTGGATATCACCCAAGACTATCCTGGATCATACTCTGTTTCTGATCTTCATCAATGATCTTCTTGATGTCATCAGTTCCCAATTATTTATCCAGATGACACTACCATTTACTCTTGTCTCAATAGCAATCTGTCAGAGCTGACAAATAAACCTGGTTGCTGCAAAGAATCTCCAATCAGTAGTTAACTGGGGCAGGAAATGGTTTGTAAATTTTAACGCCTTCAAAACAAAACTGCTCTCATTTAACCACCATAGGGAAACTTTTCTGCCTGCCATCAGCATGGCTGATGCTAGACTCCTGGTGAGCAACACACTGAATCTTGTTGGTCTCACGTTTTCAACTGACTTTCAAAGTGGAGCAACTACATCGAATCAATAGCTGCATCTACTACAAGGAAAGTTGGATCACTGCGTCACACCAGAGAATTTTTCTGTCTTGCACATTTACAAATCTATCATTCATCTATGCATTGAGTAGTGTTTTGGTGCTTCTGCTATTCATCTTGAGGTTCTTGACAAAATCTAATGAAGGACCTGCAATATAATCAATCATGACATGGCATCTCAACTTCTTACTTTCTCACTGACATGGCATGGCTTACCTCTGCCTTTTCTACAAATATTTTCATAGCAATTGATCTGATGAGCTTTTTTCCCTGGTGTCTTGACTACATGAATTTAAGCATGCTACTAGATTGGCATATAGGTCCCACCCTTTTACTGTTGAAATAGTTAAATGCAACTGCCATTTCTACTCCAAAAGTTTCTTTTCACATACTTCCCACACGTGGAACTCCCTCCCATTTATTTGGTTCCCTGATAAATACACTTTCAAAAATTTAAATGCAACATCAATCGCTATTTACTTGAATCCTCTTCATC
Source organism: Acanthosepion esculentum (assembly GCA_964036315.1). Lineage (NCBI taxonomy): Eukaryota > Metazoa > Mollusca > Cephalopoda > Sepiida > Sepiidae > Acanthosepion > Acanthosepion esculentum. The sequence continues at coordinate 4,970,780 of OZ038492.1, read as the reverse complement.
TTTTGTCCTTTCATCGATCTTCCCTATAATCAGTTTTTTCTCTTACTTCCAGTCTCTGTAACTGCCTTTATACTAGTGACATTCCCAAATTGCTAGGGATGAAATGATTAAGAAATGTACATATATTATTCTTTGTACTTTATCAAATATCTCTAAATACATAGCAGAAGCACCAGACCAGATGTAGGAACAAGAATCCAATGAATGGACAAATGATAGAGTTGTAACGTAATCTCTGTGATGTGTCCATTTTGAGGGAATCCTGCTGTGTTGCTTTTAATGGATCACATGAAAAGTTTATAATCGTACTCACCAAGTTGGCAGTCAACTCCTTTGAAGCCCACTTTACATGTACAAACATAACCGTTGTCTTTGTCTGTGCAGAGGGCATGATTCTTGCATGGCTTCAGACCACAAGCATTCACTGCAAAATAACCAAAAGCAGTTAATAAATACTCTCTACTATTCATCACATTTCTTTAAAACATTCAAAAGTAAATAATGTTAGAAAAATATTTGTTTTGTCTATATGATAATAATGAACCAATTTCAATACTAACCACCACCGTTGTTGCAGGCTGGTGTATGCATTGAGAGAAAAACATGTGTATCTCCTGAAATGCCCACAACAAACATGGCAGACTTGATATGTGTACACATAAAGAAATGTAAAGAAACAACACGGACCAATATATATGTGTACAAACAAATGATAACCCACTTGATAGTGTTACAAGTGACAAAGAAAGTAATGTAGCAAATGAATGCAGAAACTTTTGGCCCAAAGTATGTGAATGAGTGAATGTGCATACGTACATGTGCATGTATGTATTGTTCATGTGTTTCCCAAAAAAGAGAATGCGCTATAATCACGTTCTTCCACAAGAACTTTACATGTTGACGTAAAAAGTAAGAAGAGAGTGATGAAAAATTATTGCAGTGTATTAATAGTGCCAGAAAATATCCCCTAGTAGCAGTTTCAAAAATTAGGAGGAGTTAACTCGACGCGGTCTAATTTAATTTAATTTTGCCAAATAAAGCTTCTTAAGTTTATATTCAGCATTGTTTATCCATTACAGTCGATAATACTTCTTTCATTATTTTTTTTGTTCTGGTCAGGTCAGGCTTAGGCCTGCTACTGATAACATGTAACCCAGTACAACCTGCCATAAGAACAGGTAGTTAGTGGCTATACCAACTCACCACTAGCTTTTCTGCTGATGAAGAGGGTGGCATGTCACTCACAGTACAAAAAAAAAACTTGTCAAAGCATGGAAAATCTTCTTATATTGGCTAATGGTGAATATGAAGCAACCACATGTCTAGCCACACTAAAGAGCAGTGATACAGCAAAACTGTCTGCGGATGAATATATATGCTACTGCTTGTCATTTGAGTACTTAGGATAAAAGGGTATTTGATGGCTCTTACTGCTATAATGCTAAACTCTTCATAATTAATAGAACACTCTGGTAGCTGATAATGCTTATATCACCTATATAATGTATTAAAAAATTCCCTTTCTCCATACTGTGTGTTAATAGAATAGGAGTAAGAGTCTCCAACTGATGTCAAATCAGTCAAGTTCCAATCCCAATTTGAAGCAATCATGTGTCTAGTCAAACTGAAGGGCAGTGATACAGTGAAACTGTCTGTCTGTGGATGACCACACACACACACATATATATATATATAATCCTGGGATGAGGTCTCAAGCCTTGAATGGCAACTTTCCTTGAGAGGATGTCTCAATAAAAATACTTTGTGTACTTAGACTACTGTGAGTGTCTTAGTTCAGCATCAGAAAGAGCATCCGACCTTAAAATCAATATGACAAGAGATCCTTCATTAGACAGGACCCATCTTGCTTTGTGTGAAATTAATCCTGTTTCTGCCACAAAACAAAAACACAAAATATGGCTGTATATGTATATAGACATTGTCATATTTTATAAATTTCCTTGAAATGCAGTGATTATCATTGAATATTTTTGGCAAACCTATGTGCCCACATGAGTGTCAAAAAAGACGTTTTTCCATTGATAACACTGTTATTTTAACTACCTTCACTCTTTGCCAATGTTTATTGTTTTGAAAAGTGATGATTAGAATTTTAATAAAACCTGCACACAGGAAAGTGAATTTATACATTATTTTTGTTCTTGAGAATTTACAACAAAAATATTAAACACTGTTTATTAGATTGTTTATTGGAATGATTGGCAATTATCTAAATACCAATCGATTTGAACATTATAAAATGGTAAATAATAAAGATTTCATTATAGTTGGTACACATATTTTTATAATTTGGTAAATGTTTGTAAATTTATGAATCAAAATTTGTTTACATAATTATTTCTTTATAAAGAGATAAATGATAAATATTGCATTGCATCAGTTTTAATTGTATTGGTTTTTACATGGTTGTAAATATAAGATTATTCTTAAATAAACACTGTAATAAATAAATAGTGTTGAATATTTTTGTTGCAAATTCTCAAGAAAAAAAGAAAAAAAAAGATGAGTTTTTAAGAAAGGGTTCAGTTTGAAATTCCAAGAAGTTTACAAAGTACAACAGGCACTAAAAGACAGGATGATAATAACAACCAAGATGAGGATACTAGTCAGAATAATGTATGAAAAAGATTATTTGTAGCTTAATCATTTCATTCTTTCAAATGAGATGTTTTTTCATTCTTTTTAAATATTTTACCCTTTCAGAACAGAGCTGATTATGACTCTCCACTCTTTCTACAATGATTGTTCTTGGGAATACAAGTGGGGTAGTTTTCTTTTATTATTTCCATGATTTTAAATTTAAATTTTCCATCTCATAGACTGTTTGCACAGTCAGGATAGAAAGCTTGATCTCTATGATTTTACTATTTACTGGGTAGGAGAATGGATCAGTTCATGCCTTTTCTAAGGATACAATTTAAACCTATTCAAGTCTAGAGTCAACCATTATTTTTCCCTCCTATTCATATAAACTACCCCTTATTGTAATCCTCTATCCTGAGTAGCCCATGGGCCTTGTACAGGGTGAAACTTACTGTAAGAAAAAATAAAAAAAGGAATACAAGAGCCTTGACTGGAATTTGAATTCAACCTGCAGTTTCTATTAATGCCACCACACATCTTTCGTTAGTTATTTTAAAAGGAGGACATTTTCTTAATTTCCAGTTTGAATAGTTATGATTTGGAAGAAAGTCATCAAAAACCAGAATCTCCAATGCTTAACAAAAATAAAGAACTCACCCTCAGAACAGGTATCACCCTTAAAACCAGCTTTGCATTTGCAGAAGAATTCTTTTTCTCTGTTGAAACACTCGGCTCCATTTTTACATGGATTCAATCCACAAGGATTTGCTGAAAATAAGAAATGAATAAAATTAGCTGAACAAAATTAAGTAGAAACCTATAGAAATATTTTTATTTGTAAATTTTTAAGCTTTTAATTTCATGAGATTTACTTCCAAGAAATGTACAAATATGACCAATTTCATATTTATCTTGCAAATATTGTTTAAGAGCAATGAATTAAATTAACATTTTCTATAGAATTTCAAATTCATCATTCTGTCAAATTAGATAAAGGGTCAATGATTCTTAATCAATCAATGAGACAATAGTTAGAGTGTTCAGAAAGTAATTACATTCTACCAGAAGAGACAGTAAAATAAATGTAAGTTAAACTTATGTTAATTTTATTTATCAAAATATAATCACTTTCATTTTCATTAAAAGCAGCCCAAAGGAGAGGAAAGTTTTTGATACCATGTTTAAAGAAATCTGGGCGTTATGAATAATCAAGAGTGGTCTCTCCTTGTTTTGTTACTCTCCTCTTTGAGAGAGCTATTTCTGTTTAGTGGGACTATAAAAGGACACTATATGTGAACTTTGTATTCCCAGTTAACTAAAGCTTTCTTAAAGCCTACACCTGTGTACTTTTGTCATTACACTGGGCTTGACCCCCTTCCCAAATTTGAAAGATTCTTTTCAACTTAAAATGAATGCTCCACCCTTTATGAAATGTTCCAGTGACTGAATAACATGAAAATCTTTAGGTGTTAAATCTGGTGATTATGGTTGGTTGATTTTGTTTAGCAGCATATCAATCTCTTTGGGTTATTTAATGCCAACACGAAAATATTTTGAACACAATTTCATGGCTTCAACCAAATATATTTTAAACGCATTTGTATGCTTTCAACTACAGATAAAATATATTGTCAGTCCTTTTGCTTTAAATATGAATTATTGGTTATTTTACTACAAATATGAATATTTGGTAGGTTGATTTTGCATATCAACACCTCTATGGGTTATCTAATGCTGAAATCTAAATATTCTCTATGTAACTTAATGCTTTCAACTACAGATATTTTGTACATCATTTTATACTTTCACAGTAAACATATGCTTTTTAAATACATTTTTTGTAGATTATAAAATCTATTGTTGGTCATTTTATGAAAAATGTATTGTTGATTTTTGTTTGGGGGATTCACTATTTGCTTATCACTGGGATGCTAACAGGTGCTACTACTTTGGGTCAGGGTGGACCTGGAAACAACAACAATTAAAAAGTGGTTCCATGATCCTCAAAACCTCCAATTTTCTGATCAGAGGCCTTACTGCCAGATGTAGTTTATCATCAAACCCAGGACAACTATAGTAGTTTTCTGTATGAAGAGACATCTACTATAAAACTAATGAGGCTTAAGGTTCATGGCACCTAATGCCTGAGGCAACTCTGAAGCAACATTTTTTAATGGGTTAATTTTTCAACAAAATCAGTGTCTTTTTTAAATGTTTGATATTTTAAAATAAGTCTATTTTAGAGATAAAATATTAAGCCAATGGGATGAAGTAGCTAATATTCACCTTAAAATATGCTCTAATGCCCATTTCATATGTTCTCAAAATTCCTCTGCAATTGGTCAAATTTCAAAATTTGTGGGCTTGCATGATCACCCAGCTGTATGGATTCATTCAGCTCACTAGAATCTATTCACAGCCTAAATTTTGGTATTTGGATCCTTGAATCTATTGTGACTGGTTTCAAAGGTTCTGCCATATCTGTTCAAGCTTCATGGCCACAAAAATGTATGTCCACCATGTAGTAGTGAAATATGTAATTATTTTCTGAACGCACTAATAGAAGAGACAATAAATGCATTTTCCTACCATTCAGTCATAGTTAAGCCGTGACTTGTTGACTCATAATTCATAGCATTGAAATGCATAATACTTTCAAAAATATCCAAATATTAAAATGTCAGAATATCTGAAGCATATTGAAAAGATACACAATTCATTTTCCCTCAAAAACTTGTACATTACATGAACCTCAGAATTTCAATACTCACGTTCAATACACGATAATCCCATGAAACCTGCTGTACACACACATCTGAATTTCTTTTCATCGTTAAAACATTTAGCTCCATTTTTGCAGGGTTCAAGTCCACATGGGTTCGCTGGAAATATAGCAATGTGTGGGGATAATCAATTGACTGTTAATAATATTTAATCTATATTCTGACAGGCATAATTTGAAACTAATTTTTTTCCAGTTATATATATCCACTATTTCCACAGTTCACTATAGGAGCCAAGATTTCCCTAGGGTCTGTGTAGTCTATGGTCTTTACCCTTACATTCTAGCCCATGACATGTTGGCAGGGGGCTTGAATAAAGAAAAGAAAATGGGAGGGAATGGAAACGAATGTAAATAAAGAATATATGAAACACTTACGATTCACTGATGGCATTTTATTAATAGGATTAGTGGAAGAATACTAAATGACCGAAGTAGAGAGAAGTATAGAACTAGGTTTAAAAATGGACAGAAATAAAAGAAATATTCAATTATAGCAATCACACACACAAAAAAGAAAAAGACTGAAAACAGGACTAGAAGTCAAAGAATATATAAACTTACTACAGGTGATAAGACTGAAGTAAGATGATGGAAATAAATAAAATTATTCTATTATAATTCTCCATGTTCCTTAGTGTATAGTAACTGGTCATTATTAAGTGTAATTGGCAGAAATGCCCAACAATAAACAATAACAAAGGAAAGGACAGGGCAAAAATAATAATTTGATGCCTTGACCTTGATCCCTGTCCTTCCCCTATATCCATTCCTCAAACACCCTCTTTACTCTTGCTCTCTGTCACTCCTTGCATGCTAGTGCCACTCCCACCTTGCTTGGAGTGAAATGCTTAAAAAAATTTTCTACAAGACTTGTATCTTTTAAAAAAAAGGAAACTTCAAGATAAAACATCTATTGAAAAATAATTTTAAATTTTGTCTCTTTCTATTTCTCCATCTCTTTTATTCTCTTTTTTGTTCACTCTCTTTTTCTATCTCTGTCTTGTTTCTCTTTTTCCCTCTCTTTCACTTTTTTCTTTTCCCTTCTTTTTCAGTTTCTTTCTGCATCCCTCTCTTCTATTTCTCTCTCTTTTTCACACTAGCTCTCTTTCTTTCTTGTTCATTTTCTTTTTTATTTCTCTATCTCTCTCATTCTCTTTTGTTCCCTCTCTTTTTATCTCTGTCTTTTCTTTCTTTTTCAGTTTTCCTTTCTTTTTCTTTTCCTCTCGCTTTCATTTTCTTCTATTTCTTGTTCGTCTTTCTCGACCTTTCACATCTATTTCTCTCTCTTTTTCACTCTAGCCCTCCATCTTTTTTGTGTTCACTTTCCCTTTTTTTGTCTCGTTCAGGATTTATGATTTTCTCTTTTTTTCTTCTCTCTCTTTTGCCTTCTATTTCTCTCTTCTATTCTCTTCTCTTTTCTCCACTCTTTTTTTTCACTTTCTCTTTATATTTGTCTCTTTTCCACTCACTTCCTCTCTCTCTCTCACACACATTCTTTTTTCCTTTCCATCTCCTTTTACATTATGCATTTATTTTACAAGATTGATATCTTAAGTATCATAATGCTCTAAACACTCACGTTCAACACAAGTTCTTCCCATGAATTCAGCTGTACACACACATCTGAATGTATCATCATCATTGAAGCATTTGGCACCATTCTTGCAAGGTTCAAGCCCACAAGGGTTGACTGCATAAAAGAAAACAATTATATTAAACATAGACATCAAATATAAAATACATATATCTTAATCTTAAAATTTGTAAGAATAACACAATAAAATATCAAAAATAATTTAATTATGCAACTGACCTTCAGAGCAGGTTTTTCCTTTAAATCCCTGTTTGCATTTACAGAAGAATTCAGTTCCTTGATTAAAACACTTTGCTCCATTTTTGCAAGGTTTCAACCCACATGGATTAGCTACAAAATAACAAGATGAATTTATTAATTTCCCTTAATATTTATTGCAAATCCCTCTGTTAAAATATACAATAATAGCTGGCCACTCGTATTCGAGGATACCTGTCTACTAGGGCGGCTAGCCAATACCTATTGCAGACTCTCACTCAGGCACATTTGTGTTTGTTCAACACCCACATTTACTGTTTATACTGCAACTATGCTGAGTAGACCTTACTTACAGTTTCTGGAAGAGAGTGTCTTATCTAGCATGATCAACAATCTGAACAATGCCAGCACACTCAAACCCTCAGTCACAATGACTTCTGACTTTGTGCTAGCACAGCTATTGACGGCCACCATGTATTACATTTTCACTCACAAGGCTTGGGTCGACTCGTGGTATGGTTTTCAGGCACTTTCCAAAGGTGCTGCATGCCGGAATAGTCCCCTTCCAGACCAATGACATCAGGAAGTCTCATTCCTGACAAATCAGCCGTGGTGAGATTCGAACCCGGGTCTCATGGTCAGAAAGCGAACATTTTAACCACTTGGCCATAGTATTAGTTGTAAAATATACAGCTAATGCAATTAATGCATGAATAGGACATAGACATTGCATGGTATATTAAGATAATAGAGAAAGTAGCAAACAAGATCTTAAGTCACTTGGCTTTCAACAACAGCAACAACTAAAATGGATATCTCATGAAACTTGAAGAGAAATTAATGACATAATCAAGATATTGGCTTTCCACATGACTTCAAACAAAAGGTTAGAAAGGAAACCCCCATTAATAATAGAAAGAGCAATAACAGTGAACTTAAATTTATTTTCCTGAAAAATTGTTTTAATATGAAGAATTTATAATTTTCAATCCAAAGTCGCAAAGTCATATTTTCAATAAATGCCAAATGTTTCCTTATAAGGAAACGACTAATATTACCTTTATCATAACCCCTTTGTTAGGATTGTGGGTATTAAACCAGATGATAGTCTTTTATCAAAGTGAAAAAAAATTCTGGATGTCTATCAATATTGAGAGAATAATTCTCAACAAAAATTTTAAAGTAATAATATTAATTACAAGAACAAGTATCTGTTACTTACGTATTACACAGGTATCTCCCATAAAACCAGGTGTGCAAATACATTTGTACTCATCTTCATGATTGAAACATTTAGCACCATTCTTACAAGGATGAAGTCCACAGGGATTGGCTGTAAACAAAAACATTCATGGAATGTTTCAATTTATTCAAAGCTATATATAACATATTTCAGTACAAAAACATAATTTTGGTCTGAATTTTTAGATAAAGAATTATTACTAATATATTACTACTTTATATTACTAATTATTACTAATATCTATTGATTTACTCAGACGAGTATCCATATCTTAGTTGTTAAACTCACAGAGTTTGGAATATAAGCTCAAGAATTCTTTCTAGTTGACAACCTCAGGATTACAGGTGCATCATGTGGAAACACCAGTGCTCATATGATCACCAAAGTTAAGCAATGTCAAGCTTGGCAAGTACCTAGATGGGTCATTGCTTGGGAATACCATGTGCTGTAAGATTGGATGTGCAGGTGATGTAATGCAGTGCTACTCAAAGTGGTTGTCCATGGACCTGTGCTGGTATGTGAACTATCAGCTACCAGTATGTGGTCAGTGTCCAGGTCATGCTAAGGAATCATTTGAAGCTTCTTCTTTCTTTCTTTCTTTTTTTTTTTGATTATTGAATTATTTTTTGCAAAATAAATGGAAGATAAAAATAGTCAACTTTTATTATATTCATTATGTATATCATTTCTGGTATAAATTAATATTACCACGAACTATTACTGGTTACATGACACATTGAGAAAAAACATGCCGGTCGACCATATCAAATAGTTTGAGAAGCACTTGTGTAATGGATATTGATTCAGAAATATTAATTACTATCCCCAAAAAGGAGTTCTAGGAATGCTTTCATCAACAGAAATAATGCTAGATAAAGTATGTGGCTTCAAAAGAGGACTACTTTGAAGGAGATTAAATGCCAAATTGATATGTGTTGTAGTTTTCTTTTTATAGCACCAGTCCCGATACTTTTTTATCAGACCTCATATATAAATAACAAAAAAAGTGAATAAACTTACAATAAATAAAAGCTCTTTAAAAGAATTTAACATCATTAAAGAAATTGCATCCAGTAATTATGAATGAAAATAAAAGACTGATAATAATTTTGAAGAGAATAAATTTACTTTTCATTATTTGATTTGGTATAAACTATGTTTTATAGGATTGGAGATCTTACATATCGATTAGCACTCATAATTTTGAAGATAAATTTTGATACCAGTTCATATTATGCTATCTGATCTAAAACTTGATTTATATGACTGGAAACCTTAATTATCAATCAAATCAATCGTTGATATTTATCTATCTCAAAAATACATATAAAATAAATATCTTTTTCGAAAGACTATTGATTAATTAAAATTATAGTACTGATATATTTTACGTCAAAATATGTTCCTTAAATTTTGTTATTGCAAATGACATACAGTTGACTCATATAAACTGAAATACTCACTCAAAATACAGGTTCTTCCCATGAAGTCAGCAGTGCATACACATTTGAAGGTATCTTTTTCATTGAAACACTTGGCACCATTTTTGCAAGGCTCAAGACCACATGGATTGACTAGAAAAGAGAAAATGTTCATTAAATTCATATTTGCAGTAAAACAGACTGTTATGATCAAAGTTAGTAGCCATAGATATTCTATATGCACTGACTCAAAGTTACCCATGTGCTATAGTTATAGCTCTCTTTATGATAATTACCTATTAGGTAAATCAATCCCATTACATCTTGCTGAATTTTTGGGGTTTCACACCCTGCATGGATCTATGGCTTCTCCCCCACTCCACCTTTCACTGGTTTCATGAGTATTTCTTATTATAGGGACCTTGATCTAGTTCTTTTATTCAGAGTGCCCTAAGTTTCGTACTCTGAGTCTTTCAAAGAACTTTGATCAGCCATTGATTCTTCTTCCCTGCTTTCTTTTTCATCTACATAGTCATTTGAACTAGCTTTGCTTTGTACTTCCTCATAGTTTTGGCCAACTCTTAACTGGTCTATATGGACAATGATACTTTTACCATTCTTGCTTATTAATGCTTATTAATTGTGTTGTATCCTTTTTGTATTATGGACTTTGCCTTTTCCAACTCATTTTCTTTATTTCTTTTGTACCATATGTTTTCCTTAACAGAGTAAGACATGGTTCATGGATCTCTATTTCAAGATATTTTGTGTCATTTTGGTAAATATATCTGTTAAAATGAGATTCTATTATGAGGTGTGTATAAATAAAAAAAATGTCTGTATAAATTCAGTTTGATCATTGTACAGGATGTCACCTTTAAGTAACTTGAATGTGGTTCCAGTAGATGAAGAAATAGCAGAATTTGGTAAACATGCAATTCTAATATTCAAGATAATTGATAATGCTACTAAGATTCAAGAGGGTCTACTGGGAGTGAAAGAGAAAATAAAACTACATTGTAAAAAAAAGAATCCATATATTGACTTACTTTCAGAACAGATTTTTCCTTTGAATCCTGGTTTGCATTTACAGAAGAATTCATCATCTCTGTTAAAGCATTCAGCTCCATTTTTACAAGGCTTCAATCCACATGGGTTTGCTGAAAAATCCAGATTTAAAATGAATCTATATAATATGCCACATATATTTGTATATTTTTTACCTGTAATTTTTGCTGGAGTTAAGCAATAAAGAAGTTTCCTTTTCATTTCACCCCAAGAAAGACAATAAAGCTATTATGACGTAAGATGTTAATGAGTGTGAAAGAATATGAGAAAAAGAAAAACATTATTAAGGAGCGACAACAATAAAAGAACACGAATTAAGAAAAAAGAAGATAATGATTGACATTGCATTTAAATTTTTGAAGATCAAAGATGACTGGAAAGCAAGAAACTGGAAGAGATTTCCTCAATGAGTAATGTGAGAGAAGAAACTGTTAGCATAGAATTTACAGTTACATCTGTCAAATTCAACTGTAAAATGATGTGACCTAGATAACAATCTAGGACTGCACTTGAATTCTTAAAGTTGAAGTACGAAATGGGAAAGCATCATCAGAACAATTGCCATGAAAATATTTATAAAAGAGGCACAGAAAACTTTTGTTACAGTGAAGGGAAAGTGAGTGAAGCTGAAGTGCTAGGTCAGGACCAATAATATTGCAGACTCTTGCTCATATTTTATCAAGAATCTCTAAATACATAGCACAAGAACCAAACTAGATGTGACAGCAATATTCAATGCATAGATCAATGGTAGACTTATAAATGTGTAAGATAGGGTTATTTTAGAGAAAAGTTATAAAAAAACACATGAATCAATGAACCTCAACCCTTGAGGTAACTAGTTAAGTGATACATCCACTATGCCATCATTCTTTTGATTGAACAGATTAGTTAAATAAATCTGCAAGTAGTTATGTAAAGTGCACAGGTACTACACTGATCTTCATCAGGAATACTAATCCATATATGTATATATATACATATATATATATATATATATATATATATATATATGTAATTATTTATTTGAATATTACAACATAAATATGTTATAAAATCACGACAAAAGTAGCCATTTTGTTTCAACACTTCTAGTGTCTTATCAATGATTCTATATTCTACATCGTCACTTGATAAGACACTAGAAGTGTTGAAACAAAATGGCTACTTTTGTCGTGATTTTATAACATATTTATGTTGTAATATTCAAATAAATAATTATATCTGCTCTACTCTGTATTGAGCACTCTTTAAAGAATATTGATTGTTGGTTATTGGATCTCACTCCGTATATACCAATCCTAAACTTGTATAAATATATGTATGTATAATCAATAATTCTTATTTTTTATTACAGTTCACCAATACAAGGCTCAAGAACCATTCAAGTTAGAGTGTTTCTCTAGGTGATATGAATGTATGCATGAAGGGAAGATTATGAGGCTAAGTAGGATAGATAGCAATTTATCCTTGACTTGAAGATTGTAGTGATAAGAGAAGCACTTATGTTCTTGGGAAAAATCTGAATGAAACACCCTCTTTACAAATGGAATACATAAGGAATGAGGGGGATTCAACTATGGACATAGTATGGTGAGTCTTAATTGTAGAGTAAACATCTTAGTGGTAAAGGTAATATTAGTCATTTCCTTATTAGAAAACATTTGGTATTCATTGACCGAGCAGCCAGTGCCACTTGGTTGAAATTTATAAAATCTTCCTCTGAAAAATTATTTATAGATTTTACTATGATAAATATATTCTACATTGATTCCCCCACCCAACACAAGCCAAAACAAAGATACTCAATCTGTTTTCTTAAAATGTAAAAAAAAATAATTTAAAAAAAAATTAATTAAAAAAGTTAAAATTCTAGAGTGCTTAATCAATAGTAATATATGAAAAAATAATGCAGATTACAAATCAAAGATATAAAATTAGTATGCAGGTGTCTTTTTTTGGTGTCTGTCACACAAAGAAGCAGTTCTTAAAGTGGGAGACTTTTTCGTAAAGTGGGGGAATGGTTATCTATTGTTATTAAGTACTAAAGTGGTCCCATTATAATTAATGCATATTGACTGGGAAAATATGCAGTCTCACATGTAAAACCCTTCGAATAATAGTACAGCCTTAGATAAATATGCTGTCATTTTTATGGTATAATTCCTGAAAAAGTTTTTAAGAGAAAGGTTTTATAAATTACAACCAACAGTGACATTAGCTGCTTGGTCAATCAATACCAAATGTTTCCTTTTAAGAAAATGGATAATATTACTATTACTATCAATAGACTAGTATTAAGATAAGGTTTTATTATACATAAAATGGGAGATTGGTTCTCTATTGTTATTAAGTTCTAAATTGATCCCCCTAGTATTAATACATATTGATTAGAATATATATATATATATATATATATATATATATATATATCCATCCAAGTATAGGATTGGTGTATATAGAATAAATATCACTTGATACATCACTTGATAAGTGTTGAAACAAAATGTCTATTTTTGTAGTGATTTTATAACATGTTATAATTTAGAATAAATAATTATATATATATATATATATATATATATATATATATATAGGGTGTATCAAAAATACTTTTACAAACTTTGGGGGCAGGATCCTCACACCAAAACAAGGACAAAAGTACATAAAGACATATGTCCACAAATCCTTCACTTTTCAGTTAAGTTTAAAGAAAGTTTATGGTAGATGGTACTGTGTTGTCATGTAGACTAGGTTACATTTGTCATTTGTGTACATTTGTGGATATTCTGTCTTCAATATTTAATGTGTGTAGGCATGAGTTAACTGAGAAATGTTCTGCTTAACAATGCAGAATATTCATATCATGAGCAGGCAGATATGAGTTTTACATATGGCTACATGAATGGTAATGGATGCAAGGCTGCATGGCTGTATCAGATTGCATTTCCAGACTGAAAGCAGCCAAGTCATCTAACCTTTGTTGCTGTTTATAGGCACATTGTTGAGACAAGATCTATGGCACCACAAACTATGGATCGAGGAAGGCCGAGATCCGCTCATATTCCTGACCATGAAGAACTCATTCTACAGGCTATTTGAGATGATCCAGATATCAGCACATGTCAAGTGGACCTCGCATGTTGTACATCTCATAGTACTGCACGGAGGGTACTTCAAGAGCAGCTCCTGCATCTGTGTCATTTGCAACAAATGCACAGTCCTGAGTAAGAGTAGTCATCTGTTTGATATATTGGCATGTTTGTAAATTTACCTTTGTTGCATTTGTGAATGTGTTGTGACACAAAGAGATTTTTGTTTTGTGTTGCAACATTAAATTACCATATATATATATATATATATATATATATATATATATATATATACAGGATGGTTCACTATTTACAAATTTACAAAGGCTTGGGCACCACTTGAGGTAGAGTGTTACGTTAGGAGACAATTTCTGTGCATAGGTGGGGAAAATAACTGTTAGACGTAGCCTTTAACAGGTTAGGATTGTAGTGATTTCCAAAACATCCTTTGGGGAGTTAGTTTCACACAGTTGTGGTTTGAGGGAAGAAGCTGTTTGAGTGAATCTTACTTCTCACCAAGGGAATGTGGGTGGTTTTCTACTATGTAAGTGGCATGCAAACTGGCAGGACCAGGGAATGTAACTAATCCAAGCACTTTCTATGGAAGTAGCAATAGAACAGCATGAGGCTTACCACCTCCCATTTATCAGAGAGAGGTTGGAGGGTGGAGAATAATTTGTCACCCACAAGAATCCAGTGATGCTTTTGAACTCTCATTTAAATAGGACAACAGTACTCCATTTCTGGCCTGATCTGGTTCTTGTAAAGTTAGAGGATAGCAGGAGGGGTCAGCTACTTACGAGAACAGTACAGGCAGCTGACCATTTTACCTGAATCCTTAGCAATATGTACGTGTTATAGAGAGAGAGATTCACTCTAATAAATAGTATGGACTTAGTGAAATATTCTATCATTTATTATGGTATAATTCCTGAGAAAAAATGTTTTAAGAAAAAGTTTTTAGAAATTTAAACCAATAATGTCACTGGCTGTTTTGTTAATTAATACCAAATGTTTTCTTATAAGGAAACAGTTCATATTATCATTACGATTACTATAGATGAACTAGTATTAAGATTTTACTGGACATAAAGTGGAGAACAGTTTCTCTATTGTTATTAAGTACTAAACTGATTTCCAGCGGAATTATTATAGAAAGAATATATTTAAAGACTCACATGTGAAAGTATTCCCATAATCAATAAAAGATACTGCCATTTTGGACAGCATAATTAAATGAGTTAATTAATGATATTGCATCTCTCTGAATTTCTGGGAGTTATCATTATTTACATTATTTATTCTTTGTTGTTGCTATGCCAGCATTTCAGCTGGTTTCTCCTACAGCCTTCATCAGGTGTATGTTGATCCAGGTAAACTTCAGGGAATTTCAAAACCTTTATTTAAATCGATGGTGGTAGATTGTTCTCGCTCTACGGTTGATATTTTCATGGGAACTGCTTTGAAGAGCTTTTTCCGCTACTGCCCTGACAACATTAATTTAAGTGTGCTACAAGATGGGCATCTAGGTCCCACCATTTTACTATTGAAATACAACCACCACTTCTGCTGCAGCAGTTTCATTTCTTGCACTTCTTACCCTTGAAGTTTACCCAGAACAATAGACACCTGAAGTAGACTAGAGGGCAAAGCAGCTGAAACATTATGATATTAACAGCAAAGATGAAGATATTAGTCGGATCGTAAATAATGTAAATAATAATAATAATAATATTTTTAATTTTTCAGTCGGGAAATAAGATTTTTTAAAATTTGTTGTAGAAATTTCAGTCTGTATTTCTTTAGATTATTTCAATAGTGCTTGTTTTTTTAATTAAATTAAATAGACAGAAAATATAATTTAACAGTCTTACAATAGATTGCACTTTTTTTAAGAATTTAGAAAAGCAATCTGTTTCAAAATCTATTTTAACAAACAAATATATAAGCATATTACAATCTACAGCTTTAAGTCAGAAAATTGTACTCACGTTCAACACATGTTGGTCCCATGAAACCTGCAGTGCAGACACATTTGAATTCCTCCCCATGATTTTTACACTTTGCCCCATTTTTACATGGCAAAAGTCCACATGGATTTGCTGGAAAACAGAAAAAATTCAACGCCA
This sequence comes from Acanthosepion esculentum, assembly GCA_964036315.1. Taxonomy (NCBI): domain Eukaryota; kingdom Metazoa; phylum Mollusca; class Cephalopoda; order Sepiida; family Sepiidae; genus Acanthosepion; species Acanthosepion esculentum. Next base: position 4,954,646 of record OZ038492.1, on the reverse strand, counting down.
ATTTCAGAAATGGAAATATTCTAATATTCGAATTATTGTCAGTTCCAAAATTTTTATCTGAATTTGTCTTTTAAATCCTTACAGAATAACTTTTATTGAAAATCAAATTAAAGCCAAGAAATAACTTATAATGAAAAGTTTGAAAATATTCTATGCTTTTACACAGAATAGCATCCCTATCTTGGAATTTTTAGTAACACTATTTTGGAATTTTTGAGATAAAAGATTATTATTATACAGTGATCTATCAAAGTCATCTTGGCTGTTATAATCACTATGTTTTTGGAATTTTTGAAAACAAGAATTTATTATTTTGCATTGATTATTTGTTTTTCATTTAATGTTTTTTAATTTTATTTTATCTTTTACAAACTGATGCCTTTCTAATGTATTCATTTTACAACATCCTGGGTACGACGTTAAACTGCATCCAACAGCAAGGCCTCTGATCAGGAGGTTTTGAGGAAGCGTGGGACCACCTCATAATTGCTGGTGTTCCCAGGTCCACCCTGACCCTGGGTGGTGGTATTTGTTGGGGTCCCAGCTATGGGCAAATAGTGAACTTCCAGCTCTTTCGTCCTGGGTATGACGGTAATCTGCATCCGCGTCCATGGGTATGACGGTAAACTGCATATGCATACTGGGTACGGCGATAAACTATGTCCAACAGAAAGGCTGTTTTTGAAAAAATAAGGTTGTCGGCTATACGTTTTTGGAAAAATAGTATTACCAGCTATACATTTTTGAACAATACATTTTTGAAAACCAAATGTTTCCAGCAATACATTTTTGAAAACCAAATGTTTCCAGCAATACATTTTTGAAAACCAAATGTTTCCAGCAATACATTTTTGAAAACTAAATGTTTCCACAAATGTTTCCGGCAATACATTTTTGAAAACCAAATGTTTCCAGCAATACATTCTTGAAAACCAAATGTTTCCACAAATGTTTCCAGCAATACATTTTTGAAAACCAAATGTTTCCAGCAATACATTTTTGAAAACCAAATGTTTCCACAAATGTTTCCCGCAATACATTTTTGAAAACCAAAAATTTTCCTGCAATACATTTTTGAAAACCAAATGTTTCCAGCAATACATTTTTGAAAACTAAATGTTTCCAGCAATACATTTTTGAAAACCAAATGTTTCCAGCAATACATTTTTGAAAACCAAATTTTTCCAGCAATACATTTTTGAAAACAAATGTTGCCAGACTCAAAATCATTTTCAGCATAAAATGACCACTAAGGTTGGAATGCCTTTAAACAAAACAACCAAACCAAACCAAACCATTTTACAAAACAATATTTTAAAATAAAAAACAACCTGATTAAAAATAAAAATTTAGATGCCAAACAACTGTTTCTGTAATAACTTTATTAAAGAAAAGGAATGATTAGTCTATTTCTACTATTATTAAAGAAAAGCAATCAGTGTAAAGTAATGACACTCAATGTCGTGGAAGGAAATGACTGAAAAAACATGTGATTTTTAATTTTTGCTCTTGTTATCCTCAAAAGTCCTAAAATACTTTTCTTACACATTATTTTCTTTCATTCCCACCTGAAGAAGCACAACAAACATCACATCAGCAAAAAGCATAATGTTAAAGTATTATATTCCATGCAAATAGGAATATATACTTGAAAAATAAGGTGGATAGAATATGTAAAGGTTTAATGTAAAAACCAGTACAATAAGAATAAAGGTAATAGTTATGCACAAGCTTGTTGCTAGTCAATTCGGTAGTGAGTGCTACTATTGGAAGATCGGTAGTTCTTGCATAATTCTGAGTCATACTCAACAGTTTCCAGCTAGCCAAAAATTCCCCATAACCTTGTATAAATGGGATCGGGACTGTCTACCTCCATGGACAAGACTCTGCCCTTTGGCATAGTGTCATCTGGGTTTCTCTCTGCCTTTGGGCAGAGAGTTCGACAACAGCCAAGATCTGAGTAACAGATCCCAGCTAGAGTATCTAGCAACTGCCCCATGCAGTCATATGTGGCACAAGGCTAAATTTAATGTGGGGCAGGACAAGCCTGTAGGCTCAGCCAAAAAATCCCTGTAGACCCCACATAAACGGGATTGGGTCTGTCTACCTCCTCAAATGAGACTCTGCCCTTTGGCATAGCCTTGTCCAGGTTCAACAGCACAGCTGAAAAGATTTCAGCTAGAATATCTAACAGCTCCCCCACAAGGGTTGTATGTGGCACAAGGCCAGGTTTAATGTGGGTTCTCCGAGCCTGTAGGCTCAGCCAAAAAATGCCCGTAGAACCCGCATAAACTGGATCCTGTTGGTCAACCTCCCCGAATGAGGCTCTGCTCTTCGGCATAGACTCATCCATGTTTCTCTCTACTCAGAGGCAGAGAGTTTGACCTGCCAGCCGAAAAGATTTTGGCTAGACTCTGTAGTCCATTGACTTACAGATACTTATAGGCAGTTACTACCTGTAGTGTAGTCACTCATGGGGGTGACAGGTTATTCCATTATATCACAAAGCTTTTCATCATTGTCTCATTATCTCTCCTGATGTTTCAGATACTATGATATATTCTACAAAGACACAATCTTATATTTGTATCATTTTCTTCTATTCCTAAAGCTCAAACTTCAAATAATATAAAGACTCACGTTCAATACAGGTTCTTCCCATAAAACCAGCTGTACACACACATCTGAAAGAATCATTATCATTGAAGCACTTGGCACCATTCTTGCAGGGTTCAAGTCCACAAGGATTGACTGCAAAAGCAAAATTTTTAGGTTTAGCCATTGATTAAAATTGAACTCAGAATTGTAAAACTGTAAAATAAAATGGATCAATAAATTGAGGTTTAACTCACTTTCAGAGCAGATTTTTCCTTTGAAACCGGGTTTACATTTACAGAAGAATTTTTCTCCATCATTAATACATTCGGCACCATTTTTGCATGGTTTCAGTCCACAAGGATTAGCTGCAAAAAATAAATAACAAAAAAATATGCACTTTTGAATATAAAAAGCAACAATATGCATTCTATCAAAATATGTTATTCATTCATACCCTTTTTTTCTAACTTTATATATATATATATATATATATATATATATATACATATATATATATATATATAAGTGGACATGGAAGTCAGCACTTAGAGCCTCTAAGTGCTGACTTCCATGTCCACTTTTATATTTACACACGCTCTATCTCTGATATTGAGCACTTTATCCCATAAATATAGCACACTTTAAGATTATATTTCTTCATATATATATATATATATATATATATATATATAAATAAATTAATTATCTGCTATTAATATATTATGAATCTGCTTGTTGCACTATTAATTAATTAGTTAACATGTGAGTTATGCTCAGAAAAACCAACCTCAAAACAACAAAAAAGTAGACTTCAATTATACCATCTTTTACACCAATGTAAGAGGTCTACCTTCCAACTTTCCAGAAGTGGTCCTCCGTCTTCGTCAGTCTAAACCTGACCTTATGTTCCTGCCTGAAATGGGTATCAATGCCTCAATCCCATCACAGGATCTCACAATCCCGAGCTACTCACCCATTATATCAAAATACGACCACCTAAATTGCCCTAGTCATGGGCTCGCTGCCTACATCAAGGAGCAGTTTTCCTGTGGCAGGGACATGAAAAATGAGGACCCTGAAAAGATTGACAATACCCTCACCAAATTTCCTGCAGCCAATTTTACATATGCAGTGACTTCAATGTTCACCACAAAAATGGTTAGTCCACGCTAACAAAACTGATGAAGAATGCAGATTTACCATTCCATAGAATAGTTTTTTGCGATGCAGAGACAGTCTGGGACAGATTTTGGTCCTATATGATGGAAGCTCCTTTCCCAATCTTCTTCAAACATGATGCTCCCAAAACTGTTAGCCTAATCTCTGAATGGATCCTTTCTGGAATAGAGTGTTTTATACCCCCAAAAAATTCCAGCAAAAACCCGCCATCCCTGGTTCACCCCTGAATGCACTGCAACTACAGCTCACTGGAACCAGTACTTCAAAATCTATCACAAGGAGAGGAGTAATCTGGCCATTACTTCTTTCAGAACCACCCACAATCACTGTAAAAAAGTTCTGGAAAATGCTAAGTGCATCTGTGCATGATCTGACCTGGCCAAGATTGAAAATAAACAAATTGGATCTTGCAAATTCTGGAAAATCACCAACCAAATTATGAATAGAGGCAAAGCGGCTGTTCTCACTATTATAGATGGCCCCAAGATCATATACTCATATTCTTCACCTAGATCTTTTCCTCAAACTCAACATTAGATGACAAAGGCCATCTTCTCCCCAACTTCCCATATCTCACTGAGCCCAATCTCAGTAATATACTCATTTCAGCAAGAGAAGTCTCTAGACTTATCAAAAGCCTTGACCCCCCAAAAAGCCACTGGCCCAGACAAAATTCCAGTGGTCACCCTTAAGAATATCAACCCAGAATTATCCCTGATTCTAGCAAAGTTATTTAACCACTGCTTGAAGGAGAAATCTTTCCCAAGCTTGTGGATGATGTCAAGTGTATGGCGGGTCATCAAGAATGCAGGCACCCAATCCTCATGGGTTTCATTCAGCCCAATCCACTGCTGACATTCTACCATTACACACAGAATTAGTGAGGCCCTTGATGACACACGTACCACAAGGACCATAGCATTAGATATCTTGAAGGCCTTCAACAATGTGTGGCACAAAGGTTTGCTACACAAGCTCTCCAGCTATTGAATCACTGGAAGGGGGTTTTTCTCTATTATAAAATCCTTCCTAACAGGTAGATCCCTGAAGGTAGTTATTAACAGCCAATTCACTGACGGCTTGGCAGTCAATGCAGATGTCCCTCAGGGGTTACTTCATTGACCAACCCACATTCTGATTTACATAAGTGACCTACCTAAGAATATACTCTGATCATTTGTAAACGTCTATGCTGATGATATCAGAGATTGGCAACTGACCTCTCTTCCGATCTAATACTAACTTCCCAGTGGAGAAAAAAACTGGCTGGTTACATTCAAATCCCTTAAAATCAAACTGGTTACATCGCATCACCGATCAAACTCTGAACTACTGCCAGTCATGATGAACAGATGTCCCTTCGAGGAGGCACCATGCCTTGAGAGGATATTGGGTCTCAAATTCACACCTGACCTCAAATGGAATTCTTATATACGATCCATTGATAAAGATGCAGGTAAAATGATCAGCTCCCTGTACCATTCCAGTTTGTACCTGGCTCCTCATGTTATCCTCTACCTTTATATGAGCCAAATCAGGCCCAAAATGGTTTACTGTTGCCATATTTGGGGAGGAGCTACCAGACCACACTTTCCAGTCTTGATATAGTTCAAAAGCATTTCCGAATCCTTGTGGGAAAAGAATTATTTTTTATGCTTCAACCTCTCTCTCACAGGCAGGATGTGGTGAGTTTCTCACTGCTCTGTCGCTACTAACATAGAAAGTGCTCAGACAAACTGCATCACCTGGTTCTGCCAGTTCTGACCTTCACGGCTAGGATCCACCATGCCTCTTACATAGTAGCAAACCATACTCATTCTCACCATATTCCATCAGCAAGAAGTAAATTTCCACTCAAAAAGCTTCTTCCCATGAACCACTGCTCTATGAAAGAGACTCCCAAGAGGATGTTTCCCCAATCACTACAATCTTAACATGTTCAAGTCTAGAGTCAACTGTTATCTTCCCCTACTATCCATATAAACTATCCCTTAGTGTAACCTTTTACCTTGAGTGGCCGCTGGGCTTTGTACAGGGTCAATCTTACTGTCAAAAAAAAGCTTGCCTGTCTCCTGCCTACAAATTGCTGGTATAGCAGTAGTGGACAGTGTAAATGCCTAACCCTTTTTATTTACTTCTATCTTCACTCTTGCACTGTTATTAACCTACATTAAAGTCTTCTGGTGAGTACCTACTTATTTCATGCACTACCATTACTTCAGATAAATAATGGACCATTCCATTAAAGAGAAAGATGGAAGAAAATGTATATCAGAAACTCTGTTTGGTATGAACAAAAAAAAGTAAAAGTTAAATTGCTTTCATGCATTTATTGTCTGTTTCAATGAAATGGAAAAATTTCCCATTTGTGGCTAAGCTCAAATAGTTACCAATGCAACAAGGGTATTTCCATAGATATTTTATGGTCATGAAACTAGTGTAGGGATATAAAATGCAATTATCTCCCTTTGGTTGAGATGAAGTTACATGGTTTGCATGATGGCTACTTAGTGATGGCACTTCACAGACTGATGAAAGTGGACAGTCAATCAGCTTCCAGGAGTCAAACTGAGCAGTTGCTCAAGCTGAGGTTAAATCTGCTACCTGCAGCAGTTTACAAGCCCTTGATGGAGTTTTTTCTATAGAAATATATCTTCACCAGATATAGAAACTGACACCAGCTTGCAGTCTTACCCTTTCCTATTTTGAGAGGAATATGTCCTTGCTAGTAACATAGCAGTTAAATCCAACCCACTCTAATCTGGAATCCTAAATATGGCTTCACAGAAGAATCTCTGGCAGACCCAATTCCTGTTGGGAATTATCACAAGTAAGGCTATCCTTTCACTCTGATTGTTTTAGCATACATGTTGAGTTTCTCTGCGTATGTAAATTTGTATATATAATTTTGTGTATGACTTAGCGACATAAAAATCCCACTGAGAACCAAGCATGTTTGTTATTCCTTTCCATTCTATCCATGAAATAAAATGTTATTATATCATGCATATAATAATATCAGTCATGAGGAAAATACAAACTGGGAGAATGAAACTTTCTTCCATTGCTCACCCATTATCTGATGTCTTACATAACATGATATATGGGCACATGGAGGAGTGGTTAAAATGTTTGTTTTCTGACCATGAGATCTGGGTTCGAATCTCACCATGGTCAGTTTGTCACTTGGAGGTGTTGATAGCTGTACTAGCACAAAGTCACAAGTCATCGTATCCAAGGGTTTGCGTGTACTGGCATTGTTCAGATTGTTGATGATTCTAGATAACACGCTCTTTCCTAGAAACTGTAACTAATTTTGGCTCTGTGGGTGTTGAACAAACACAAATGTACCTGAGTGAGAGTCTGCAATAGGGATTGGCTGGCCACCCTAATAGACGGGTATCCTCGAATATGAGTGGCCAGCTATTAAAATTACATAACATGATATTATTCAACCTTCATTACTAGCAAGAAGCTTATTCAATCATTAACTTAAGAATTATGAGTCATCAGAAATTTCAAGTAGGAAAACCATGAAATCTTCACAGGAATTTCTAGCGATTATTATTATTATTATTGAGTGAGTGAGCAGTGTGTTAAAAACCTGATACCCCGCTGCAAACATACAAAGCTCAATATCTCCATACAGTCTAATACGGGTATACAGGGTACATGCAGCACAGCCAATTGTGCATATGCTTACAGGTTTTGATAAAAGTAACTCATAACTTTGCAAACATTACTTCCCTCTGTCTTTTATACAATTATTGGCCTGGAATCTGCTCTGACAAGCTTTTCTCTCTGGTACCCCAACTACATGAATTTAATCATGCTACAAGATTGGTATTTAGGTCCCACACATTTACTTTTAAAATAGCTAGATGCAACCACCACTTCTACTGTTTCTTTTCTCACACTTCTCACCTGCAGAAGTCTCTTCTGCTTACTTGCTTCCCTGATAACTACAATCTTCAAAGATTTAAATGTAACATCAATCGCCATGTTCTACTTTCTATTCATCTTTTTTTTCCTTTCCTCAATCCTCCTTATTCTCAGTTCTCTCTTACATTTTTGCTTCCTTGTAATCCCCTGCATACTAGTGGAATTCCCACCTTGCTTGGGGGGAAATGATTAAAAAGAAAAGTGTCTAGTTAGAAATACCTTTGTGTTGGATAAACCAATCTTCTTAGACTGGTATATGATTGAGGGTGTCCTTAAGTATCTAAACACGTTTCCCAAATTCTTTTGGCTGCTTTATAATGAACTTAATAACATACCCTCTCAACACCTGACCATAATGTTTCCCCAAAACACTTCCTCATAAACAGAATCGTACTGTTTCAATCCCTAAATGACATTCCATGTTTGTTAAATTCAAGCAACTGACAAGCAACTCTGGCATACTGGGCATAATATTTACCATAGCCGATCTTAATTCACCAAGAGTGTTCTGGGTATGATGATAAGCTATATCCGGCAGTAAGGAGATTGAAGGTTTTGAGGAGTGTGGAACCACCTCTTAACTGCTATTGTTCCCAGGTCCATCCTGACCCAGGGTAGTAGCACCTGTTAGATTTCCAGTTATAGTGAACCCCCAAAGAAAAATCAAGAGCTCATTTTTATAATAAAATGAGCAACAATACATTTGTATAGCAAAGTGACAATCAATGCAACACCAAGAAAATATAAAAAATCTATTTTTATCATAAAATTACCATTAAAAAACATTGCTTCAGAGGTCCCTCAGAGATTAGGGGCTCTGAACTTTAAGCCTCATTAGTTTTATAGTAGATGTCTCTTCATACAGAAAACTACTATAGTCATCCTGGCTTTCACGATACATCTGGCAGTAAGGCCTCTGATCGGAAAATTGGAGGTTTTAAGGACCATGGAACCACTTTTTTTATTGTTGTTGTTTACAGGTCCACCCTAACCCAGAGTGGGTAGCACCTGTTAGAATCCCAGTGAATCCCCCAAACAAAAATCAACAATACATTTTTATAAAATGACCAACAATAGATTTTATAATCTACAAAAAATGTATTTAAAAAGCATGTGTTTACTGTGAAAGTATAAAATGATGTACAAAATATCTGTAGTTGAAAGCATTAAGTTACATAGAGAATATTTAGATTTCAGCATTAGATAACCCATAGAGGTGTTGATATGCAAAATCAACCTACCAAATATTCATATTTGTAGTAAAATAACCAATAATTCATATTTAAGGCAAAATGACTGAATGGTAGGAAAATGCATTTATTGTCTCTTCTATTAGTGCGTTCAGAAAATAATTACATATTTCACTACTACATGGTGGACATACATTTTTGTGGCTCCGAAGCTTGAACAGATATGGCGGAACCTTTGAAACCAGTCACAATAGATTCAAGGATCCAAATACCAAAATTTAGGCTATGAATAGATTCTGGTGAACTCAATGAATCCCTACAGCTGGCTGATCAAGTGCTGCAAGCCCCTTCCCTTAAATTTTGAAATTTGACCAATTGTAGAGGATTTTTGAGGCCATATGAAATGGGTACTAGAGTACATTCTAAGGTGAACATTAGGTACTTCAACCCATTGGCTTATGATTCTATCTCCAAAAACAGACTTATTTTAATATCAAACACTTAAAAAAAGACAGATTTTGTTGAAAAATTAACCCATTAAAAAACAATACATTATATGACCTACTAACTATATATCTAAAAAAACATACCTTTATTCTGAAAGTATAAAATAATGTAAAAAATATGTCATTGAAAGCATAAATTTACATACAAAATATTTAGATTTTGGCATTAAATAACCCATAGAAGTTGATATTCAACTAAACAAAATCAGTCAACCAAAATCCACCAGGACCAAAACATGTGTTTGATAATACCTCCAATCAATTCAGACCAAAAGACAGGAGAGCAATGCTTTCTGGAGTATCAGGGTATTTATTGATATTATTATTATTATTATTATTATTATTACATTCTCTTTTTTTTTTTTTTTTTGCTTGTCTTTGTCATCTAGCAGGCATGAGATACCTGCCAATTTTAATGTCCCAAAATATATAAATAAATTTATTTTCTGCAATTTTAGTTTTTCCTTCATCAATAAAACCAGTTAAATTTTATGTTTCCTCTCATGGCTCATAAATTTTGCTTGTCTTACTTTCATTATCACGATATGTTCTAGCCTGTATCTCTCTTCACACTGGGTCAGATGAAAGATAATACAACAGAAAATAAATTGTTGAATATTTAAAACTTCTAAATAAAATTAAGCAAATTTATTTTTTAGCTCATTTCTTCTGTTTTTCACTGTATTATATTTTCTGTTTGAGTAAAACAAAATGAAATAAATAAATAGTAATATATTAGCAGCCTGGTCTCCCCAACTTTCTAATGATATTGAACAGGAGTAGAGGTCTAGGACTGCTTTTTCAGTTCCTTCTAAAGTTAAAGTAGACTTTAGAAAGAACTGGAAACTCAATCCTAAAAGGGTAACAAGGAGTATCTTCTTGTTCACACCTTCCATGGTCTTTTCAACAGGATTTATAGTGGTTTATGCCATTTGTGGGATTGTGTTTACATTTCTTCAAAGTCTACTTCAACTTTTAACCTCTCTGCCTAAACTCTAACCTTTTGTTTACTATTTATTTATTTTCTATTTTTTACTTTATTTTTTCCTCAATTTCAGCTATTGTCCAGTTCACACTCCTCCCCGGGCTTTGGATAGTATTAGAGGTTTACCCCTTGTTTTCTTTTTAAGATCAGGGTTCTGATTCTTTCTAAAGTCTTCTCAATCTTTTTCATCACAGTAGCTCCTTGCATCTTAGTGGCATTATTGCCTTACTTGGGGTGAATTGATTGAAATAAAATTAAAAAAAAATATTCTGGAATTATATCAACACTTGTTATGTTGAGCAATGACTATTTACCTATTGTGATTAACAGTTACCATAACAAAGGAATATCTCATTAGTAAGTAGGGTTAGTCATCCTGTATGACCAGTAAAAATATAAAGAGACATTGTGATTTATATTATAGAAGAGATACTATTAATCATGATGAATCATTTTCATACATGATTTTAAAAAGGTTTATACTTATTGTAAAATACCTATTGCAAAGTACTTATAGTAATGTACTTATAGTAATGATTAACTATTATATTTGCTGCATAATATCATGAACTTCACTTCTTGTCTTTTCTTCTTCTCATACAACACCATACAGTAACACTCTACCTGGTGAGGCTCTTGGGCCTTGGACTTTTTGAACTTCAGTATAAAAAATGTTTGGATGAGCCCCATTACTCTAGCAAAACACTGTAGGCTTTCTAATCATTAAATTGTCACACTACTGTACACACACAAATACACACAAACACACACACACACACATATATATATATATATATATATATATATATATATATATATATATATATATATATATATATATATATAATGGATTTTACTTTTTAATCTGACATTATTTCTGATTACTCTAAGTGTTATTTTAGTGGAAACTTATCTTTGAGTAAACACCTTTTAATTTTAGACAGTGTGCTATGATTAATAATACACTATATCTACCGGTCACTGCATTCAATAGATATAATCTACACTGTTTAAATAAAAAAAGTATTCAATGAACAAACATTTTCTAATAATATGATATATATATATATATATATATATATATATATAGTGTATTATTAATCATAGTCAATAATTTCAATTCATAATGTAAAAAGGTGTACGTTTATTGTGATATGTGACTTTGGTAGGTAATCATTTACTTACGTTCAACACAGTTTGGTCCCATGAAACTAGATGTACACACACATTTGTATTTCTCACCATCATTGAAGCATTTGGCACCATTTTTGCAGGGCTCAAGTCCACACGGGTTTGCTATTTGATAAAGAGAAATTATTTTCAATGCAAGTCATTATAATGTCATGACATTATCATAAATATCTTTTTAATTTTAAATGCCTGTTTAAGATTAACGCTTCTCTCATATAATTTTTACAGGGCTCAAAGGTTTTCTATTTGGTAAAGATAAATTATTTTGAATGTAAATATTTTTAATTTAATGTCATTTCTATAAATAAAAAATTCATATCCAGTTTAAAAATTAAGACTTCTTTAATATAATTTTAGCACAGTCCAAATGAGATGGATATTTGGTAAGGAGAAATTATTTTAATGTAAATATTTTTTAATTAATGATATATTTTACAATTGTTAGGATTTTACTGCTAATTTCCTTTTAAAGATGAAGACTTCTTTAATATAATACTTGCAGGACTCAACTCCACATGGATTTGCTATTTAATATAGATAAATTATTTTCAAATATTTTTTAATTTAATGGCATTTTTATAAAGTATATGACTTTAATGCTAAATGGATTTTCTAAAAAGACAAAAATATTCATGATACATTGACACTAAATGCCTTTTAAAGATTAAGACATCTTTAATATATCATTTTAGCAGGGTTCAAATTCACATGGGTTTGTAATTTGATAGAGAAAAAGTACTTTTAGTGGAAGTATTTTTAATTTAATGACATTTTAATAAATTACATGGTTATAATACTAAATGCCTTTTAAAGAGTAAGACTACTTTAGCATATGTGTAGCACCCAGTGAGGATCATACTCACTACTCAGTAGTAATGGTCAACCAAACCAGCTCACTAACTAAACTTAGTTTTGGCACAAGCCCGCAATAATGGAATACCCAGTGTTGATCAAGCTCACTACTCAGTAGTAATGGTCAACCAAACCAGCTAACTAAGCATAGTTTTGGCACAAGGCCACAATTATGGGGTACCCAGTGAGGATCAAACTCACTACTCAGTTGTGATGGTCTAACCAGACTAGATCACTATCATTTCACACTGAGTGAATCTAATAGTTATTTACTGAGCTTAGCTTAGTTTTGGCATGAGATCACAATTATGGGGCACTCAGTTAGGATCAAATTCTACTCATCCATAAAGATCAACCTGATAAGCTGTCTAATCATTAACCATTCACAAGGCATGTCACCCAAAACTTAGCTTAGGTTCAAGGACAAAAGTATAGTGCACTCAGTGAGGACTGAACTCTGTGAGTTCCATCTTCACTGAGTGCCTTGTACTTTTGTCCTCATTTACCATAGTCAACCAGACTAGCAGGCTAACCATTAAACCCCTTTCTGGGGCAACTTTTAACCCAAAGCCACATCTATAAGGCACCCAGTGAGGTTAAAACTCACTATTCTCTAATAATGCCATTTATGTTTTTTTATATGCTGCATACTTTCGGAATATGGGTGATTCACAATCTTCTATTCTTTGTCGCTCTTTGGAATATCTTTTTTTTTACTATCCTTCCATCTCCCTCTGTTCTGCCAGCCATTTATGCAATATTGTTACTTGCTTTTTTACTTTTTCCTTTTTATCTTCAGAAATTCCTGTGAGCATCAAATTTTCCAAGCCTTCTTTTCTCATTATGTCCTAGAAATTTCAACTTTCTTTTTCTTAAACTGAACACAAGCTTCCTTTTTGCTTCCATTTTCTCTAAAACCTTTGTATTGCTCACATGTTATTCTCAGCATCCTTGCATAGAACTACATCTCTGTTGTCTCAAGTCTCTTCTTAATCTAAGAGGGATTTGTCCAGCATTCATTGCCATACAGCAGGACTGACATTATGTAGCAGTTCAGTACTCTTTTCTTTGTTTCTAATTAAATTTTCCTGTCTCCCAATACTTTGCTTAGCTTTTGAAAAGCATCTTTTACTACTCTAGGATAGATAAACTGTTATAACACTTTGCAGACAGATAAACTTCTGTACATGCTTGATTCATCACTCACATCCTCGGTTCTTCTTGCAAATGATATTATATAGCAATTTAGCACTCAATTATTAAAAAAAAATTCCTGTTTCTTATTACTTTATTTACCTTTTGAAATTTAAATTACTTTGGTTCAATCCATGAGTATAGGTCCCCAGTGAGGATTAACAGATAGTTAAGAGAAATGAGGATTTATCAGTATAATTATTATTTTATAACTTGACACTATATACTTACGTTCAACACAAGTTCTTCCCATGAATCCAGCAGTACACACACACCTGAATGTCATATCCTGATTGAAACATTGTGCACCATTCTTGCAAGGATCCAGTCCACAAGGATTAACTGGAAGAGTAAAAATAATTTTTTAATCAAATTCACCCCATATAAGGCAGTCACTAAGAGGCATGAAGTTCCTGGGTGGGGGACAATTAGAAAATAGAAACATTACTAAGAAGATCAAACTTGTCTGGAAAGCAAGAAGCTGGAAAAGAGTTCCACCAGCAAGAAGTGCGAGAAAAGAAACTGTAAGCATTGAACTTACGATTACATCTAGCCAGGTCAACTGTAAACTGAGACCTTGTTGCTAACCCACCAAACGATAGATAGTGGAACATGGACTGGGTGGGATAGTAAGGAGACAAACATTCATTAGAGTTACTAGGGACAGGAAGTTGTGGAGAGCCACGTCCTGAAGCAATACAGTATATCAAACAAAAATAAAAATTCTAAAATTTTGAAAACTTTACAGCAACCTGGCTGAATGTCTGTAATGAGGAGTTATCATTTTATTGACGTTCCTTCTGTTATCTTCATTGGGACAATGACCAAGTGGGATAAGGCATTGGTTCGTGAATATGGTAGGAAAGGATGAAACCAAGTTTAAAATAAAAGAAATCCCTTGACAGCATAACAAGGAAAATCTTACCCCAAGGATAAAATAAGACTTCAGCTGAAATTGCCTGAATGTAATTTGGATTGGCAGACACCTGAAGTAGGACAGATGTTATAATGATTGAATCACTGTGATAGCAACAAAAATAAGGAAATTAGTCACAATGTAAATAATTACTGCAACTTGGATTGACAGTTGCCTGAAGAAGGCCAGAGGGTATAAGAGGTGAAACATTGTGATAACAACAAAAATAAGGAAATTAGTCACAATGTAAATAATTACTGCAACTTGGATTGACAGTTGCCTGAAGAAGGCCAGAGGGTATAAGAGGTGAAACATTGTGATAACAACAAAAATAAGGAAATTAGTCACAATGTAAATAATTACTGCAACTTGGATTGACAGTTGCCTGAAGAAGGCCAGTGGTTATAACAGATGAAACATTGTGATGACAACAAAAAGGTAGAAATTACCCTGAATTTAAATAATTATTGCAACTTGGATCGTCAGATGTCTGAAGAAGGCCAGAGGGTATAATGGCTGAAACATTGTAACGGATTTAAATTTAGCATTGTTGTTCACTTATTAAGGCTGTAGTTCCTATTTTATCTAATGCTTAAATAAAAATACAAACCTGCTGAGGAACTAATAGGTGGCATATCACAAACAAATATAAATGGAAATGACAAAAAGCCCCCTCTCACTTTTGTCTTTTCAACCACACGATGCCATAGTGACAAGAATGTCTCCTTCCCCTCATAGTACTTCTTAGCCCCCAGGCAAACTATGTGCCATAACACATACAACACAATACTATCACTATCTGTTGTTCTAAAAAGCTCATGAAACACCAATACTCTTTCTGCTGCAACCTATCATATAAAGATATATCCCTCTCTACAACACAAGAATATATTCCTCTTCGACAAACAAGACAATGCCACAACTCCTGGAACAAATTAGTAACTTAATGCAATTACAATTTTTTCAAACATCAGTGAAAATACAACAACAGTAAGAATAATAATCAGAACAAACTCGTAGAAACATCACTCAGACGCAGTTACAGAGATAAGATCTGTAACAATTTTATGGGATTTTACAATACACACCGACAGAACAATCAAAGCTAATCACCCAGACAACGTGATCAAAGACCACAAAAACAGAATGTGCTTTCTTTTAACATAACAGTACCTGCAGATTTTCATTTATTTTTGAAGATCTTCAAAAAACTATCAAAACACAATGATCTTGAAGTGGAAATCTAAAAAATGTGGTACTTGAGGTCATCAATAATTCCAGTTGCAGGAAATTGGATTAGAAAATGTTCTGATTGACACATTGAAGGTATTCTTGGTAGCCCATGCCTCAAAGAAATTTTAAAAATTGTTCTCTCAAGTACAGCTCACACATAAAGAGCTTCATCCATGTAAAATGTGCACAACCTTAGGCGTTTTATTTTTTACAAAAATGACCAGTGGAAAATGTCATGAATCCATCCCTGATCTTATATCTCTGGTTGGGACCCAGAAGGAAATGTGTATACAACAGGAATCAAAGGAAATAATAATAATAATATTGTTTAGAACTGTATTTTGTTTGGAAGTGTTACCGATATGTTTTTTAAAAAGATAAATAATAATCTCTTTTTCTTTTACTGAATTATATTACACCTTGTTTAGTATATATATATATATATATATATATATACAAGCCTTGTGAGTGAAATTGGGTAGACTGAACACTTGGGGGCAGTTGATAGCTGTGCTAGCATGAAGTCACAAGTCATCGTGACTGAGGGCTTGAGCATGCTGGCCTTGTCCACATTGTTGATCACACTCATTCCCAGAAACTATGACTAAGGTCTGCTCAGCATAGTTACAGTATTAACCACACATCAGCTATCAGCAATAGGGATTGGATAGCCTCTCTAGTGTATATATATATATATATATATATATATATTATATATTATATATATATATATATATATATATATATATTATATATATATATATATATATATATATATATATAAAAGTGAACATGTAAAATTCAGGTATGTGTTGATTTCATTTATTTTGACCATCGTCTGTAGAATCACATTTCTGTTGCCTCAAGTCTCTTCTTCATCTATGAGGACAATGTCCAACAACGATTGCCATAGCGGAGGACTGATAATAGTTTTTAAATGAGATGATCATTTATAAATAAATTATACAAATAATTAAAACATCATAATTCAATTTTATACCTTCATTACAGATTGTTCCCTTGAATCCGGCTTTACAGGTGCATTTAAAATGCTTTCCAACGTTTGTGCATTTTGCTCCGTTTTTGCATGGTTTTAAGCCACAGGGATTTACTGAAAATATAAGAAAGCATTTGTTAATAAATTTATAACACACAGTCTCAGTGCGGATCTACATTTTGGGGACACTGAAGCTTAAACTGCTTTTTGGGGGAGGCCTCTTTGCAACCAGCAAGAATACATCCAACAGTGTCTAAAAGGCCTTGTTTCCCTTACAAGAAACTAAGAGACCAAACTTTGGAGAATATGCTGATGGAAGACTATCCTTAAGAATGGGCCTTCTATTTTCCTAGCATAATTGGGTAACTGCTATAATTTTTTTCTTTTTAAGCATATCACACCATGCAAGGCAGTAGACTAAGACACAAGTTGTTACTGAGTGTGAAAGAATAAGAAAAAAGAGAAACATTACCAAGGAGTGAGAACAATAGAAGAGTAATCAAGAAGACAGCAGATAACAATTGATGCCAGGTCAGGACTGTTAATATTGCAGATTCTTCTTTGGATTTTATCAAGAATGTTCAAATATACAGCAGGAGCCTGGGACCATATGTAGCAGTAATAGTTTAAGCATAGACCAATGGTAGACTTTTAAATATGTAAGGTAGATTCGGTGGAGAAAAATCGTCTAGCACAACACATTGAACCAACTTTCTTAGCAGCAGACCTGGATTCAATAAAATCTTTCCACTTCATGTCAGCTGAGAGTGTGAACCCAAAAAGGTGCAACAAGGAGGTTAGTATCAGCTATGCTAATGGGAAGCAGGAAGTGATTTTCTAGGTGATTGATAGAGAGAAGTTTTCATTTTGGTAGCATTAAAATTAACAAACTATTTTTTCGCCAGTTAACAACAGACTGTAGGTCATCGTCTTTGTTGTTATTATCACATCAGTTTGATTTCTGTTTCATCCGCCCTTCTTAAGGTATCTGTAGATCTGGGTAAACTTCATGGAATTTAGCACTGAACACTTTATTTAATTTATAGGGGTAAATTGTTTTAGTTTCACTGTCCATGTCTAGGGATATCTTGTCTTTTTAGTACCTCTCAGTTTCAATTGAGAGTCTATACAACTGGGCCCAGGGATTAAATTCACAATTATTAATCCAGTAATTACTAATGTATTATTTACCAAATCCTGTCTACCAAATTTCACTTAGAAGGCTTGGGTCAACCCATGGTAGGGTTTTCAGATACTTTGCAAGTGTGCTACATGGATCATGTTCCATGCAGATAAGTCAGCTTCCTGACAAATTGACCATTATGAGATTCGAATCCCAGGTCTCATGGTTGGAAAGCAAACATTCTAAACATTTGGACACAAACCCATATACACAATTATTAAACCATTTATTGAAACTTGGAAGCAAAATCTGGCACTATGGTAGGACAGTTTAGCTCAAATTTGCAATGTAATCCAAAGTTTCAAGTTGTAAGTGAATCTGGCTTGAATCTGAAAATACAAGTCTTCCGTTCAGTCAGTATCGTGATAAAACAATTTGAAGTTGATTTGTCTAAATCCCAAGAAATCCAAAAGGATCACACTTTTCCTGTTATAAAAAAAGTTAATCTCATGTTGACAACTGAAGGTTGCACTTTGAACCTTTTTCTTTGATATAGGAATTTGTATGTCTCCCATACTCTGGACTGTCATGTTAATTTTGGCTTTTAAAAGTTACATGTCTTCTCACTTTGTCTGGGCATTTCTAACTTTATTCCAATGCTGCAAACATCTTTTTAAGTGCATTGAATCCAACATTCAGCACCAAATACCATTGCCTTTTGTTATATACCTTCTTTTTTTTTGAGTCATAACACCAAACCCATCTAGTGTTACACACAGAGCCTTGCATGGGGTGTTATGGTTTCAAGGCCATTAAGTGTGCATGGATCTTCAAGACTGGGGCAAACTAGATGTTCCATAGTTTGTAATTGCCCACATTGGCAGTTGGTATCATCATTGGTGGCACATCCCCATTTCTGAAGGGTGACTCTACAGCAACCAACAGCTGTTTGAAGGCAATTTAAGCTAGACCAGAAGAACTGGATGGGAGGAATTCTGTAGAGCTGAGAGAGAGAGAGACAGTATTCCATCTTGTTAAGGTGGATGCACCATAGGAACATATGCACACTAGGAGCTATGTTGTTCAGTGGTTTGGCAGACCTAGCTACTACCTGTAAGAAAGACATTCCACCAACATCTCATAAAATAAATGTCACTGTATATTATTTATGAGGGAAATTTACTTACCTTTTTCACAGTCAAAACCCTCAAATCCCTTTGTGCAGGTACAAATATATTTTTCTCCTTTGTTGGTGCACGTTGCTCCATTCTTACAAGGTTTTCTGCCACAAGGATTTACTAGATTAAAAACAATAAATTCTTCAGGAATGTCTATCACAGAGACAATCAGATATATAAGTTCAAATGTCTTATGTTTGAATCTCATTGTAGAATTAAATGTTTTTTCTTGAATTTTGTTTCAAAATATTTCAGTAAATTCTTTAAATTGGAAAAGTAAACAAACTCTATTTATTTAATTCTCAAACAAAAATTAACTTTAACAAAGTCATATTACCAAAAGCCAGGGCGTTGGCAATCATGGCTCTCCTTAATTTCTGGTCTTTTGTACCTCTTAGTAAATAATATCATTTTGTTATCTCTCCCAACCCTATTCTTCCAACAATTTACACAAGCTTGTTAGGTAATTTATACCCTGATTTCTTCTGTCTCGCTTGCCTTCATTATTCCCTGTGAATGTTGAATCTTCCAAACCCTCTTTCCTCCTTATGTCCCCTAGAAATTTCTACAGTTTCTTTCCGACATTGAGTATAAGTGTCCTTTTTGTTTCCATTTTCTTTAAAACTTTCTTTCCAAATATTTGAGTAAATTCTTTTAATTAGAAAAGTAAACAAATTTTATTTAATTAATTCTCATACAAAAAATAATTTTAACAAAATGACATTGTAAAAACCCAGGACGTTGGCGATCATAGTGTCCTTTTTGTTTCCATTTTCTTTAAAACTTTCTTTCCAAATATTTGAGTAAATTCTTTTAATTAGAAAAGTAAACAAATTTTATTTAATTAATTCTCATACAAAAAATAATTTTAACAAAATGATATTGTCAAAACCCAGGACTTTGGCGATCATAGGTCTCTACTATTTCCTGTCCTTTGTACCTCTAAGTAAATAATGTCTTTTTGTTATCTCTCCCAAACCCTGTTCTGACGATTTTTTGCACTAGTTTGCTAAGTAAGTTATTCCCTGATCTATTCTGTTGCTCTTGCTTTCAATATGTTCTGTGAGTGTCAAATCTTTCAAAGCCTCTTTCCTCTAGAAATTTCAACAGTTTCTTTCTGATGCTGTATAAGTGTCGTTTTTGTTTACATTTTCTCTAAAACTTCTGTTTTGAAATATTTGAGTAAATCTTTTAATTAGAAAAGTAAATAAATTTAGTATATACACTGTGCATACAGCTGAAAATTAAAACATTTTTCATCCATTTTAATTTAATTTTCATCACTTACAAATAAATAATTTTAATTACATAATGTCTAAATCCTTTTCATATACGACTGATTGGAGCAGCATTTCTCAACTGATATTCCTTGGAACCCTCAGGTTCTGCAAGTGATCACTAGGGGTTCCCTGAGAAACAGTGATAAATAGGCTAATGCATTTTGATTCATTTTCGTTTCATTTTATATTTGCAACTTTATGATAAATGGACAGCATATTGTTGGAAAATTCTTAGTTATTATAATTGCTTATATTATTTAAGATTATAATAATCATTGGGAATATATTTAGCGATGTCTATATGGAATTCTTATGGAATTTGTATGCCGAGGTACCAATGAAAAACTATTTCAAGGGTCCCACAATGGCAAAAAGGTTGAGAAACGCTGAGTTACGGGTCAGTATTAAAAATTAATCAGTGCATAATAGCTGGCTACTCATTTACTGAGCACACCAATCTGCTGGGGGTGGCTAGCCAATCCCTAGTGCAGAAGCCAGTTCAGGCACATTTGTGTTTGTTCGACACCCCCAAATAAAACCAGTGGTTTATACTGCTGAACAGATCTTAGTTACAGTTTCTGGGAGAGAGTGCATAATATTTCACGGTCCGCAGTTTGAACAACACCAATATGTGCAAACCTTGGTCACGATGACTTGTGAGATTCACTCTAGTGCAATCATTGAATGTTTCTAAACAATTCTATTTATTCAATTTCACTCACATCGCTTGTGTCAACCTGTGGACTTGTTTTCAGGCAGATTCCAAAAATGTCATGCACTGTTATCACCTTCTCAGACTCATAATTTTAAGAAGTCATCTTCCTGACTCATTAATCACGGTGAGATTTGAATTCATGTTTCATGTTCAGAAAGTGAATGTTCTAACCACTCAGCCAGGTGACCATATATAATCCACATATACCAGCCATTTTTCAGAAAGGTAATTTACAAAAATGCATTGCTACATCTGCGTCATTGACAGCTAAACATTTGTTAAACCAGTGTGCCCACTCCAATAACCAAGACACATTCACTGTACTGAGAAAAGTTCATTCAAATTTTCATCAAAATATCTTAGAGACTATATATATTAAGTCCTTTCAGCTCTCCCACTGCAAGCTTTTAGTCAAAAAAATGTTCACGTTTTGATAATTATGTTAAATATATATGACACCATGTCCTTTTGTTATTTTTTCCAGCTGTCTGATTTTCCAGCTGTCTGATTTTAATATATCAGTTTTTATTTTAATTATTAAAATTTGATGTTCATTTTGTTCCTAAATGTACAACTGTTTCAAATATTTACTGAGAAAGCAAATGCAAACACCCCAATATTTTACACTTACATTTAACACATCGAGGTCCTTCGTATTCTGGTGGACATTCACAGCGATAATGGTCTCCCTCAGGAATACATTTACCTCCGTGGGCACATGGTCTCTCTTTACATGGATTTACTGAAAGAAGGAATTCCAAATTAATGCATAAAGATTGCATCATGAATCAAATTTTCATTAATATTTTTCTACGTTTAACTTAGTTTGATTCAAAATTGCAAAGCATCCAATGAGAATTTAACTCATTACAATGATTAGCTAGCTAAAAACTACTCGATAGCAATAAATAACTTGGATTTCATTAAAAATTGATAAGCAATATTAAAACTAAATCAATTTAAAAAAATTATATTTAAATTTGAAATTCTCAGTCCCCCCCTCTCCTTTGTACATATGGGTAGATGCATCAGCGTAAACATCATTTTAGTCTGATGACGTCCTAAAGGATGAAACGCATCATGTGGAAGTGGAAGCCTTTTCCACTTTTTCATAGTTTTCTCCCAAATCTTTCTTGATAGATAAAAATTTAGATATCATTTTCAAGGACTGAATTACTAGACTATGTCCACATATGATTTGATTATCCTAAACTTGTTACCCGCCAAGCCAAGAGAAAGCAGTCTGTATTGCTATTTAACCCCTAGCTGCAGAAAGATTGATTCATGCCTTTTCCATGGGCATTGGAGCAGACTAAGCAAAACAGAATCTGTTTTAAATTTGAACTCGAGTGGTCAACATGATTGATCACTCGAGTTCAAATTTAAAACAGATTCTGTTTTGCTTAGTCTGCTCCAATGATTAAAACATGATTTACCCAACCAATAAAAGTTATACTACCTTTACATCATACATACATATATATATATATATATATATATATGTATGAAATAGATTAAATCCGACAAATATTTTAATATATTTTCTGTTTGTACGTTATTTTTATGGATACAACTTATTTGAGTAAATGCATTTACTTAAACAAGTTGTATCCATAAAAATAACATATAAACAGAATGTATATATATATATATATATATATATATATATATATATTTACACAGCATGTCTTCATTCAAGCATGTTTTGTTGAATAATCTAGACATTATTTTTATTTTAATTTTCTCAAATTCACAGAATAATTTCTTAGTACAAAACTGATCAAGAAAAATGCTGTTATTATGCATATGATTTTTATTTTCCCAAGTACTTTTAATCTCATGCAATTTGATCTTCAGGGCTGAATTGCTAAGACAAAGAATTAATGTATTTGGCAGTTATGAATGTTGTGTTTAATTTATAAATTTGATCAGCTGTTTCAAAATTTTTTTACCACTATGTAAGTGAGTGTGTTCATAAATTACACACAACATATACACAATTACTAAGCAATTAATCCCTGCATCATGCATTTTTCATTGGCTATTTCAACAGTTGAAAGTTGGAATCAAAACCTGACACTACAGTAGGACAGTCCACCCCAAATTTGCAATGTAATCCAAAATTTCAAGTTGCAAATGAATCTGGCTTGAATCTGAAAATACGAGTCTCCAGCTTAGTTGGTACTGCGATATAACAGTCGAAGTTGATGATTTGTCTGTGTCACAAAAATCCAAAAGGATCATGCTTTTCCTGTTACAAAAAACAGTTAATATCACATTGCCCTTTGAACTTTTTCTTTGATGAGGAATTCACATGTCCCCTACTGTCTGGACTCTTGGGTTAATCTTGGCTATTAAAAGTCACACCAAGTCTCCTCACATTGCATGAGCATTTATGGGTTACACAGATTATTTGATTATCTTAAATTGGCTGCCAGCCAAGGCAAGAGAAATCAGTCTGTACAGCTATTTCCACTGCTCACTCGTTTCCACTAACTCACAATGCCCAACCCAGGGATTGAACACAAAATCACCAAATTTATGAACCAACTCTTTCATCCACTAGGCTATCATCCTGGATTGGACAGTCTGTATTTGGACTCAGTGGAAACAGGCACGCAATAACTGAGCAGTACTAAATAGAAATAAAAACTAGAGGATCTCCCTAGACATGAGCAGAGCAATGAGAACTGTCTATCCCTGTAGATTAAATAAAGGGTTCAGTTCAGAATTCCCTGAAGATTGATATACACCTGAGGAAGGCACGGCAACTGAAACATTGTGATAACAACAACAAAGGTGAGGACAATAGTCCGAATATAAGTAATGTAAATAGCATTACTGTTAGTTGAAATTTATCTTTCTTTTAAAACAGTTTAAAAAAAAAAGATAAGTTTTCTCAACTTCAGTGTTATTGCTCTTTCTAGTAAAGAAAATGGTTTCTTTGCTAACCATTTGTTACAAGTAGTGTGGAAATTCAATATCTTGATTGTATCATCATTTTCTTTGGGCTACACGTGTTATCCATTTTAGTTGTTGCGACTTTTGAAAGTCTTCATTGTCATGTGTTTTCTGCTATTTGGAAACGTTTTTTTGTGATTCGGCAGAACCTGTGTATGAGATTTGATGAAAGACAGTTTTCTTTATGACCTGAATACATATTTAATCATTAAGCTGAGAAAATATTTGCATGTTGATGATAGGAATCGAACTGACAAGGCTAGTTAAGACTCAACTTCTCAAGTCTGAGCAATAGAAATACTAATCTGTACACCAATGAAGGATTTTGGGTTTCAGCTGCTAAAATGAAGGCCAAAAACACTTTCTGACAAGTTCAGCAAGCTGTGGTTTCAGAGTTCATATGAAATGGGCATTATAATGTCTAGTCACTCATATCTAAGGATGCTACTAGG
Organism: Acanthosepion esculentum; assembly: GCA_964036315.1. Lineage (NCBI taxonomy): Eukaryota > Metazoa > Mollusca > Cephalopoda > Sepiida > Sepiidae > Acanthosepion > Acanthosepion esculentum. The sequence continues at coordinate 4,930,154 of OZ038492.1, read as the reverse complement.
ATGGCTAGCCACTCCCAGACACCTGTTCGGGCACATTTGTGCTTGTTCAACACCCACAGAAGCCACCTGTGATTTATGCTGCAACTATACTTTTCAGACCGTAATTACAGTTTCTGGGAGAGAGCACGTCTAGCAAGATCAACAGTCTGAACAAGGCCAACATGCTCAAACCCTTACTCACGACTTGCAATGAATTAGCACTACCATTGATACCTTCCTAAAAAAGAGTTATGTCTACTCAATTTCACACACAAAGCTTGGCTTAACCCATGGTATGGTTTTCAGGTACTTTCCTAAGGTTCCGCATGCTGTGATCGCCTTCCACAGACTAATAACATCAAGAAGTCACCTTCCTGACAAATCAATAATGGTGAGATTCGAACTTGGGTTTCATTTTAGAAAGTGAACATTCTTACCACCTGTTCATTAGTGTATATTCAAATGTCATTATTAGCCATTGAGTGATGATTATATTACTAAAATAACTTTATTTTAATTCTATTCTTCCTTGGGTGCCATGAGTAATGCTATTTAAAAAAACAAGACCTGATGTCATAGGTTAACGTTTTGGTTTTGTGGCATCTTGTGGTATTGGGGAAAACTATTCCTTCTGCGATCTATTCTCTCAGAACCTCCTATACCATTATATCCTATATTATATTATATCTTATAGTATTCTTCTATGTTCCGCATATGTTCTCTTCAGGAAGCTGTCAATCATGTCTCTCTACAATTTCCTGTACTTTGTAGCTCTTAATAACTTTTGTCTTTTTGCCATTTCTTTTAAGCTCTGCTCTGTCATCTATAACTCAAGATCACCAGTTAGGTTATTGTCTCTCTTAGCTTCACTCTGTCCTCTGAGTATCAAATTTACCAAGCTCTCTTTCCTCAATAAGTTCCCCAAAAACTTCAACTGTCTATTCCTGATGTTAAGTAGAAGTGTCCTTTTGTTGCCATTGTCTCTAGAACTTTATTGTTGCTCACATGTTCGGTCCATGATATTCTCAGCATCCTTCTGCTATGCGTCGATTTTCTCTGTCCGTCTTGACTTCAATATGCCCTGTGTGTATCAAATTTTCCAAGCCCCTTTTCTTCATTATGTGCCCTAGAAACTTCAACTATACCTTTCTAATTCTACGTCTCTTTTTTGTTTCTATTTTCTCTAAAACTTTGCAGTTGCTCACATATTCAGTCCATGTTATTCTCAACATCTTTCTGTAGAACCCCAGTTCTGTTACTTCAAGTCTCTTCTACATTTGTAACAATATTGCCTAGAATTCACTGCCATATAGGAGGACTTATGTTATAACAGTTCAGTACTTGTTTATTTTTTCTGACGATATTTTTCTGTCTTCTTAATACTTTACTCAGCTTTTGGAAGGCACTTTCACTATCCCAATTTCACCTTCAGATTTCCATGTTGCACTTTGCATCCTCTGTTAATACACTTCCAAATCTAAATCATTGCACCTGTTTGATTTCAGTATCATTTACTTATGTGCAACATTTTTCCGAGAGAACTCTGATATTACACTGACCCTCGGATGAAATACTGGGAACATATAAATAATCTTATGTTTTTTTTACCAGGTATTATGTTAATAATTTACTCTTCAAAGAAAATGTAATTTCATTTCTTACTTGTAACACAGTTTTTAGCTTCAGGTCTGCATGCACATATATATCCATCATGAAATTTAAGGCACTGTTTTCCATCGTGACAACGATTTGTAACACAGGGAACACCTGGAATTCAAACAATAGGATAAAGGCACCAAAATTTAATTAAACAAAATTACACGTCTTTCTCTATCAAATTTGAGAGGCTTAGCAACTGACAAAAGCGGCTTACTGATTTCACAAATTGGAATTCATCTTTCTCTTAAAACAGTTAAAGAAAAAAGAAAAGGTTTCTCATGTTCCCTGTTATTGCTGTTATTTATTCTTGTAAAGAAAATGGTTTCTTTCCTAACTATTTGTTTGAAGTAGTGTGGAAGTTCAACATCTTGATTGTATCATTATTTTCTCTGAGTTACATGTGCTATCCATTTTAGTTGTTGCAACTTTTGAAAGTCTTCATTTTGATGTGATTTCTGCTATTTGGAAAAGTTATTTGTGATTCTACAGAACTGAGATCTGATGAAAGACACTTATCTTTACGGACTACAGGTTTTATTCACCTGAAGACATTTTTAATCATTCATTAGTTTTTAATCTGAGAAGACAAATGCATATTGACGATAAGTGAAACATTTCTGAATTTCTGGGTTTCAGCTGCTAAAATGAAGGCCAGCAACACTTTCTGACAAGCTCAGCAGGCTGTGGTTTCAGTGTCCATATGAAATGGGCATTATAATGGTTGGTATCATGTATCCGAGCATCCCCATCTACTAGGACGGCTACCCAGTCTATAAGATCTGATGAAAGACAGTTTTCTTTATGACCTACAGGCTTCATTCATCTGAAGCTATTTTAATCAATAATCTGAGAAAACAGTCTTTAGGTTCAGTTCTACATACACATATATATTAATCATTCAGTTTTCCATCTTAATAACAATTTGTATCTGGAATTCAAAACAAATAGTTAAAGGTCCAAAATTTAATTAAAACAAATTACACATGTTTCTCCATCAAAATTGAGTGATTTATCAATTGAAAAAAATGACTTACTGATTTCACATGTTGGCCCCTTAAATCCAATTCTGCATATGCATTTATAGCCATCTCCTACATCTGTACAAGTTGCACCATTCTTACATGGTTTCAGGCCACAAGCATTAACTGCAAGAACAAATAAACAGAACAAGGTTTTACTCCACACAAAGCAGACATGTTAGCCTAACACTCACCAAACCCCAGGTAGGTCTTGTAACCTGTTGGTTCAGAAGCACATCCACATAGAGATCTTCTGTTAGTATAAGTAGCAAGAGTGTTTCTGTTGTCAACTTGCTAGGCCTGTTGCATATCTTACAGCACCTGATATTCCTCAATAGTCATCCATCTGATTACTGACCAGGCTCAATGTTGCTTAATTCCAATAATCTAAGGAGAACCAGTGTTTCAATATTGATATGGTCATAAGCACATTAAGTTTAGATTAAAATTTCAGGTTCATAGGAGAATAGTGTCCCCTATTAGTTATTGAGTGTCTATTGAGACAAACAGTGTGGATATAATAATCAACATTGCATTGTTACTGCCAGTTTCATGCCTTAATGCAATCTTGAGGCCAGATCGCACTGAAGCGTGAAACTGGCACTCCCCATGTTGTGTTGTTACCTATGTCCACATTGTCTGGAAATATTTTTGCCAGAGTGGTATTAGAAATTTCAAAATCAGTCATATTAACTGACTAAGAGATAAAAGACAACAGCAAAAAGTGTCAGCAAATATTCCTGTGGTTATGTCCCAAGATCCTCACTGTTGCACAATATGTGGACTTGTATGCAGGTCACTAGTAGGACTGAAGTGTCACATACGACACAAACATAAAAACTGAATGAGGTTGTTGAATCTTCATACACCAAAAGGGGAGTCCATCACATATATATATATATATATATATACATAAAATCACACACTTTACATTTTTTACACAAACTTCTCAAAAATCATATGCATAATTAGTACTGCCAAACTCTACAAATGTTTATAAAATACAAAAAAATGGAAAATAGAAATAGATTTTTAAAATCACACTTACCAAATTGACAGTCAATTCCTTTAAAACCAGGTTTGCAGGTGCAAACATAACCATTGTCTTTATTCGTACACAGGGCACCATTCTTGCAAGGCTTGAGACCACAAGCATTCACTACAAAATTTAAGATAGCATATTTCATTTTAAAGAACAATAATTCTTTAATGACTCTATATTAAAGATCAAAATAACAAATCCTTCTGTAAAAAATTTTTATTAAATTTTAATGCCGCTTATTCCAGGAGCATCATATATCCCACGTCCAAGTCCTTAATTGTAAAACTTTAAAATGTTATAAACCTCACCCATTTCTAATAAATTAAACACTAAGTAACTTCTGTGTGGACTGGCACTACAGAATCCCAAACAAACAACTGTGCCAGAAACCACATCACTTGACTACTACAAACAGCATTGAACGCACCAGTTACTTGAAGAGAAAACAATGACACTGTAAAGATGTTGCCAATTGCTGTTCGGTCAATGCATGCTGAATGTTTCCATATAAGGAAATGGCTAATATTACCATTATTGTTACCATTTTATATTTTAATATTTTAAAGAAATTTTAAGAAAATATCAATTTTTTGCATTCTAGTTAATCTAATTAACGGTTCTCTAAGCTAAAGAATCCTGGAATAAAACTACTGTAACTGGAGCACATACTGATGAACCTTCAAACCTGTCTGACAGGGTGGGAGAGCCTATCACTTTTATTTTATCTGTATCTGCTTAGATTCCCATAGTACTGATTTTAAATCTTAAGTACTATGTCTCTGACTTTTAAAAAAATCACATTTTGACGGTTTTAACTTCAAATTGTGTTTCCTGAAGCTGATGAAAAACCATTTAAATATATTCTAAATGGTGTTCTATGAAATCAGAAAACATGTCCCAGTCTTGTGGTTGTTCACACCCTTGTACTAAGCCCAAAGAGTCCATTATTTTCTGTTGGGGCTCGAAGTGGGGGTATTGTTCCTCACTTTGAGATCACATGCGAGGTAGATTTATTTTTGAAGTAACCTAGCTTTTGCCTAAAGAGACAAGACCTACAAAGTAGCAGGTAGTTTGAATTCAGAGTTTTCCTTCTCCTAGACTGGTTGCTAACCAAGACTATAGGGCCCAAACTGTCCAGTTATTTACCCGTAAATGTAAGAGGGAAGAGACGGATTCATACCTTCCCCAAGGTGTTAGCACATATTTGAATGCAATGAACTCAATTAGAATTCAAACACAGATCAAAGCTATCCATCACTCCACTATGTTTCCATCAGTTTGGATTTCCCTCACACTAATGTCGTTTGGAAGCGCATCAATTCACTTTTTTCACTGTTTATAGTAAATAGTAAACTAGTTAGACACCATTAACATTGTAAAAACAATCCCATCTTTTGGCATTCAATAATCGTTGAGATCAGATGGTGTCCCGCAATCCCTATACACAATCCTCCAATCTGCCACTGGGTGGCATGCCACTAGCGTTTGCAGCTGGTGGCCAGCTGTTAGACCACTGGTGTATCTGTCTCAGCAATGTTACCGGTAGCGGACTGCCAGAAGTCCACTGGTGGCAGCCCCCAGTGGACTGCTGGTGTTGCCATCGACAGCCTGCCAGAGGGCCACTAGCAGCTTGTGTGCAATGATATTGGTGACATAGAACACAATACAATCTGTCACATTATTTTGAGAGAATCTTCAATTACCTGAGAAATTATATCAAGGGGAACCATTCAAATAGTCTGTGGAAAACAAAAAACTACTAAAAACTTATGAATATTCTTTTTATATTTGCCCTACCTTCAATGCAAGTTTTTCCCATAAATCCAGGTGTGCATGTGCAGATAAACTCTGTTCTGTCGTTTGTGCATTTGGCGCCATTCTTGCATGGTTTCAGTCCACAGGGATTGGCTAAAGAAAGGAAGGTTATAATTTAGAATTAGTAAAAAGCATCCATTTATTTTCAAAAACAACTTAATTATAACAATGTCCAGCCATTAACCCCTGTAAATATATTTTTACCCATATTTCAGAAAATGGACGCATGTAAGATTAAAACATTTACATAATCATAACCATTCAAAATAATTTGCATTTGTAGATATTTTGAAACTTTTTATGACTGTCAACAGCAGGCATCATTTGCCAATTTTTGGATAAAGGCCTTTTTGAATTATAAATCTATTCATGATTATTACCCCGACTTTGCTGTTCACTGCTATATCTTACCAGCAAATCCTTCTATTACATCTCTCCAGTTTCAGCCCAATCTTTTTCTATTTCCTTTATTATCCATTGGGGCATTTGTTAACCAACCTCATGGACCATCTATTATCCATTATTTTTGCTGTGTCTCCCATACAACACTATTTTCGTCACTTAATCAATTCTAAGATAAACCTGATTTAGGGTGACCCCCCTTTCTATTTATTAAGGTTATCCCTAACATTCTTGATGCATTTCTAAGCTTATATTCAAACAATTCCATGTTTTACTGTCATATCACATAAACGGTCTCATACATTCATTATGACAGTCATTATTGTTATTTGAATTATCAAATACTTGGAATTTGATTGGCCATTACATCTTAGATAAAAATATTTCCCCCAGTGGGGGTAGTGGTTGGTTTTTGAACTCTTTAAAAACTCTTTATTTTACTTGCAATGCCATCACTTGACAAGACACCAAAAATGTTGAAACAAAACGACTATTTTTGTAGTGATGTTATAATATACTTATGTTATAATTCTTAAATAAATATTTTTTTCTCTACTCTGTAATAAGTACATTTTTAAAAAATTATGTTTTTGGTTACTGGAAGTTTATTCCATCTATACCAACCTTGTATTCGAATACATTCATTATATTCTACCTTTTAAGCATATTGGCAAAAAACCTTTCATTATGTCTTCTTTTTTATGCAATTCTTTCTGAGAGTGATTTCCTTTTTCATAGTATGAATCCACCTCTTCTTCCCCCAAATATGGGTTAAATAGACTTGTATCTGAAAAAATCGTTTTTACCTCTAAAAATATTATTAATGCAATATTCACTCACAAAAAAAAGAATTATTCATACAACCAAAAATATTTTTTCAGCATTAAATAACCCAGAAAAGAATAAAAATCATTAAAAAAAAATAATTATAACATATCCCTTTTGCTCTTTTGAGGTAGGTGCTTATATATCTGTCATAAAGTTTTTTTCATGCCTGCATCTCAGTTGCAGCTAGGCCAATCATGTATGCCTGCACTAGGCGTCTACAAGGTTACCCCAGGATTCTCTGAAGCACAGAATGCAAAGTCTATTCTGCATTATCTGAGGTGAGCCACATACTATACTCTCACTACATGACATTTTATTTCTTTTTGATTTTATTTCATTATATGTTATCATCTGTTGTAAGTATTCATAGAGTTCTTCCATAGATGCATTTTTAATTAGTTTCCATAAATATTGATTCGTTTTATATGGTTTACCAACTCTTTGCTGGTTATTTAAAGCCAGGAAATATTTAATATTGTAACAATTTTTATGATAAAAATGATTACTAATTAACCCATAACTGGGAGGCCAAGAGGCGGATTCACATCTTTCCCAATGATATTTGCACGTAAGCGAATATAACGAACCCAACTGGAATTGGAACTCGGCTCTCTGATTAAAAATGACGATCCATTATTCATTACACCACACGCACGTTTGAGCTTACAGCAACGGGTATTCCTAAATGGTCACCCATTTAGGTACTGACCAGATTCGACGTTGCTTAAAGGAAATTCAATCAAGGGGAAATGGGCAACTAACCATATTTTTATTAAGAATGTTTTAAATTAATTGTATTAATGGTACTCGCCAGGATGGTAGATGAAAGTGAGAAACAAAATGTCTATCAGCTGCAAGAAGACAACGTGTGATCATCAGAAAAAGACAAAAAAAACGCATGATGCGAGTTGCGAATTAAACATCAAGCATGTACAGAAATCCAAGTCTCTGGGAAACGTTTTAACAGCAGATGGAATACGCAACACCGAAATCCGCACAGGCATTGGACTAGCAAAAGAAGCATTCCAAAACCTTAGCAAAGTGCTGAGAAACGAAAAAGAAATCGTTAGAAACAAAGAAAAATAGTACAGAATTGCTATGTGATATACATACTATTACATAACAGTGAATGTTGGACAATTTCCATACGGACGAGAACAAAGCTAGAGGCATCAGAAAGGAAGTTCTAGGATACTGAAAATTTCATGAACGGAGCGAATAAGCAACATGGAGGTCTTAAAGAAAATGGGGACAGAAATAAATATTCAGAATCAGGTCACATAATGGGGAAGGAGAGGTTGGGAAACTTAACACTCTCAGGGAATAGAGGAAGTGAAATAGGGAAAAGCAGTGAGCCACTTATTTCACAAGTTTATATGAATGGATGGCGAAAAGGTGAAAGAGGCCTTAGCGAAAGAAGAAAAGAAGAACCAAAAGAAATAGGTTTTGAGAACCATTATCGCCTAAGTCCTGAAGAAGACGAATCAGAATGTATCACTATTATTAAATATAAATTAACCGAAGCGCATTGGGATGGTGAAACATGCCTTCCAAAATATAATCAAAGAATGAATAAGCAGGATAAATTTGTTACAAAAAAGTAGAGTGTTGACCTGCTATTTAATAGCAGTCTTTTTACATGGCAGCAAATGCTGGACATTTTTCCCACATATGAAAAGGAAACTTGAAGCAACAGATATAGCTATACAGAAGACTGCTGAGAATTATCTTGGAGGGAACATGGGAGCAATGAGGAAGTTTTAAGAAAAATGAAAACGAAAAGGATCACAAACAATCTACATATAAAATTCTGTGAATTCCGTTAGTCCGTCCATCATACCCTCTAAAATAACCATACATTGACCGATCCAAACCAGATATTGGGGAGACATGCAAACCGGTAAAGGAGTACAAAGTACAGTTGGTTTTACAGTTGGTTTGTAGCTTAGTTCAAGAAATTTTCATGAATTTTTTTGGAAAAATTATAAAGTTTTATTATTTAACATACAAAATACTCCCACTATTTTAAGAAACAATTTAATGATTAAAATAAATTCTTATTTAAAAAATAATGCAATATTACTTTTTGCATAACTTTTCATTAAATTTTTATATACAAGAATCCATTTTCCAGTTAAACCCTACGTTTGGGTGTACTATAAACAAATCACAAGGCTAAATGCTTCAAAATGTTCGAATTTGACTCCAGAAAGAAATATTTACGCATGATCAGTTGTATGTTGCATGCTCCAGAGTAAGAAATCATAAGAATTTATTCTTCGCTGTTAAAAATGAAAAAAATAAATTTTCTTAACAAATATTGTTTACCATGAAGACCTATAAAATGAAATTAAAGATATTATGTAGTAGGGCTTTTGTCAAAGTACTTTTCCAAACAAACCAGCTTATTCAAATTTCAGTAGTTTAAAATTCTGGGGTACAAGATAAGGAAAGAGTGTTTGGAGAATTTGACACTCACAAGACTTACTGGCGGCAAGAAAGAAACAAGTACAATTGTATATGGAATTAAGAGCAGACAATTCGAGTAACCTATCCAGCGAACTCGTGTAAATGGATGACAGAACAGGGAGTGGAAGGGATAAAGGCAAATATTGCTGCGAAAGATAGGAAGTTGTGGAGAGCCACGATCGTTCATGTCCTGAGAGGACATGGTGCATAAAAGTATAACGATGCATTAATCCTTCATCTGTGAACTTTGTAGACATTGAAACATAAATATGCTTTATTAATTAATGTTTTTATATAAGAGTGAACATTTAAAAAAACAAACTAATCGCTTATTATCAAGAATGATAACCAATGTATATGTATATAATATGTATAATGCAGTACTTTTATACGTACGTTCTACACAAGTCAATCCCATGAAACCAGCTGTACATACGCATTTAAATTTCTCGCCATCATTGAAACATTTGGCGCCATTTTTGCAAGGTTGCAAAGCACATCGGTTCGCTGTAAACATGAAATATATATCAAGTTATTTTTGGTTCTCTTATATATATATGTGTGTGTGTGTGTGTGTGTGTGTGTGTGTGTGTGTGTGTGTGTGTATGTGAGAGAGAGAGAGAGAGAGAGATGAACTTTTCACTTGTGTAAAGAAGTTGTATAGAAATGTAAAAGTAACATCCATATAAATTCATTAAGCAATACAAAATAAACATTTGAAATGTCTTTACATATTTTGGAAATTACAAATCAAATTACGTCTCTGCATTGCATGACATATGAAGATCTTAATTAATCGTTACTGAAGCTTTCCAATAATTAAATTAGACAGCTTAGATAAATGATCAACTTACGTTCAATACAAGTTCTTCCCATAAAGCCAACTTTGCATATGCATTTAAATGTATCTTTATCATTGACACACCTGGCGCCATTCTTGCAGGGTTCAAGTCCGCAGGGGTTGACTGCAAAAGTAAGAATATCAATCTTCAATTCTATTTCAAAACATAAATCTCAAAGACTTTAATTAAAAAAAAAAACATTGAGAATTACTCAGAGTAAAGTGTTAAGAAACAAGACAATTTCGTTAGAAACAAAGAAAAGAGTGTTGAACTCTTATATGATATCGGTCCTTCTATATGGCAGTGAATGTTGGACGATCTTCTCACAGATGAAGAGAGGTAAGGCAACAGAAATTTGGTTCTACAGAAGGGTGCTGAGATTACCGTGGACTGAATATGTGAGTAGCAACGAAATTTTTAAGAAAATTGGAAACAAAAAGGACACTTGTAATTAGAATCAGTAAGAAACATTTGAAATTCTCAGAGAACACTCTTAGAAATATTGGAGGCAAGAGGGAGAGTGGAAATTAACGAATACACCTACCTAACGATCTTGTGTAAATAACAGAACAGGGATTAGGAAGGATAGTAAAAAAGCAAAATTTATTAACAGCTACAAAAGGCAGAAAGTTGTGGAGAGCCATGATCCTTTACTTATTGAATGGACATGGTACATAGAAGTAGATGAATATAGATTTTAATGCACGACGTACTTTCAGAGCAAATTTTTCCTTTAAACCCAGGCTTGCATTTGCAGAAGAATTCTTTTCCTTTGTTAAAGCACTCGGCTCCATTTTCACATGGCAACAATCCACATGGATTAGCTGTAAAAATGAAAGATAATTCTTGTTATTAAGACGAATTAAATATTGATTATTATTTTACATTGTTAAATTGCTTAAACTTATTAATAAGTTAGATATAAAATAATGCACAGCTCTTACAAGAACAACAGTGATGCCTCGAACAAAGTCCTATTCAGATAATAACCCTGGGTTCACACATGGTTTTCCCGGGTATTGTATCATTACCACTAAACAAGGGTGCAGTAGTAGTCACTTGCGATACCACCGGGTTTTATTTAATTCCCCGTTAAATTACATGAGTATATCATGTATTTGCTTAAAATACATATCTAAATATTTATTCTTAAAATACATATCTAAATATAAATATCTAAATATTTAATTCCACGTTAAATTACATGAGTATATCATGTATTTGCTTAAAATACATATAAATATTTATTCTTAAAATACATATGTAAATATAAATATCTAAATATTTAATTCCCCGTTAAATTACATGAGTATATCATGTATTTTCTTAAAATACATATCTAAATATTTATTCTTAAATTACATATCTAAATATTTAATTCCCGTTAAATTACATGAGTATATCATGTATTTGCTTAAAATACATATCTACATTTTTAATAGAAGTCTATCAGACTTCTGTTAAAAATGTGTATATTTTTAGATTTATCACCATATACAACAGAAATCAGAATTATACATTTTATAGACGAAAAAGAATACATCGAATATTATGATTTTAAATTTGATGAAAATGAACTGAATAAATGAATGTTATCTCGAACGGCCACTCTTCTAGATCTGTTTGTCTTAGTGTCATCCATGTCTCTATACATGGACCTACATTGTTACTAATTTTGATGAACGACCTTTCATCAGTTATCAACTTGGTATCTATACTGATAGCAAAACTATTAACACCTGTCTTAATGGTAAATATAAACGGTTCGATAAGGCCAAAGTAGCAACTAATCTCAAAAATAACCTACAATCTCTTAACTGGGGCAAAATTGTCCGTTAATTTTAACACTTCCAACATGAAACTAATCTCTTTTGACGTACCAGAGGACCTTTCTTGCCCTACACCAGTATGGCTGATGCTAACCACCAGAGAAGTGACTTGTTGCGCTTTTTCGGGTTATTATTTTCCGCTGACATAAAAGAGGAAATCTTATATTGAATCATTTGTTAGGCCTGCTGTTAGGAAATTGTGTTCGCTGTGTCGTGCTAGACAATTTCTCTCGCCAGGATCTCTTACAGATTTATAAGTCTACCATTCTACATACATTGAATATTGTTGCTAAATCTGGTCTGGTGCTTCTGCTATGTATTTAGAGATTCCTAACAAAATCCAAAGAAGAATCTGAAATGTTATCGGTGCTATCATGGAATCTCAGCTTCAAACACTTTACCACTGCCGTAACGTAACTTCTCTATGCCGCTTCTATAAAAATTTTGATGACAATTGTTCTGGTAAGCTTCCTTTTTTGTACCTCTACTTCACTAATGCAAGTGAATTGGCGGTTAGATCTCATTCTTTTATTCTTAAAATTGCGATATGTAAACGCAAGTTTTATGCTAAAATAGGATGGCCACTGAAAAACTGAAGGGATTGAAACAGCTATAACTTGTTCGTTTTCAATATATATATGTTTTATTCTTTTTTGCCGGTTATAGAGCATGTATGATGTCCAGCAATGAGTAAAACTCATTGTGGTTTTCTATTCCAATGAAAGATCAATTATTCAAACTCGGAGAAAATACCGGCAACATTTTAATGTCAGAATATCTCCTAGCGATAACATGATTCGGAACATAATCGCCCTGTTTGAAAGAACTGGATCAGTCGGCGATAATTCCGGGAAGAGGTCCTAAACGCACTGTGCGCGCTGACGCAGCGGTGGAAACTGCACGGCAGTGTGTCCTTGAGAATCCATCAACTTCTACCCGTCGTCGCTCTGCTCAACTAGGCATCGCCAGAACATCGCTTCAGAAGATTCTGGAACTGGATTTAAAAATGCTTCTATACAAGATTCAGATGGTCCAAACTTTTCCACCCCAAGTAAGTCATGTGTTCGTAAAAGTTATTTTTGTTTTATATCATTGTATTTCAGTGGCCACCCTGTAGTTTCTTGTCTCACATTATGGAACACTCTTCCGGCTTCTTGCTTTCCTATTAAATACGATCAACTACGATCTCCAAAAATTTAAATGTAACGTCAATCAACTTCTGTCTCTTTGAGTCTTGGTCATTTATTACCCTCTCCCCACCCCTCAAAGTTTTTTTTTTTTTGTTTCTTTCATTCTTATTAACTCATTGTGTCTTTTTGCCTTTACTTTCTTGCTTGGGTCCAAATGATTAAAAACACTGTCATTAAAATTTCACTTAATAAATTCTACCTATGATATCGGGATTTATAAAAAGCTACTTCATAACATAAATATTCTCTCCGCGATCATTTTTAACAGTTTTCAGAGAAGCAAATTAATTCAAGCGGAAATAAAAAGAACATAATCTTACAAACTGTAACAGCAATTTTCAGTTAAAAAGTGAAAAAAAACCCAAAAAACTCACGTTCTATACAAGTCAATCCCATGAAACCTGCTGTGCAGACACATCTGAATTTTTCTCCATCATTGAAGCACTTAGCTCCATTCTTGCAAGGCTCAAGTCCACATGGATTGGCTACAATTTTAAACAGATTCATTAGTAAATTTAGAATCTCTCAAGCTTTCAGTCTGTTTCTGTCAGTTATATATATATATATATATATATATATATATATATATATATGTGTGTGTGTGTGTGTGTGTGTGTGTGTGTGTATTAAGACAATTTTATGTTTATACATTCTTTTTTATAGATATAAATATTTAAGTAAATGCTCTGTTTTATAATAAACAGTATTAACAACATTTACCGGCCTGAATGTCCGAAAAATTGTCAGAGAAAATACGCGTCCTCCGACAGGAATCGAACTTATATCCTATACGGAACCGTCATATAGCCTGACGTGCTTTTACCGATTTCGCTACAGAGGAGCGTTTCAGTTAGCAAAGTCGATTTTACTGTTTTTAAACTACAATTTTCCATGATTTTCTCACGTACATTCATATCTGCTCGATGCGTATCCAAATGTAAACAAATGACGTCACACATTATGAAATGGACAAAGTCCGACAATTATTTTAAGACAGTTTTATGTTTATATCTATAAAAAAATGAATGTATAAATAATATAAATAAATAAATAAATGTAAAATAATTGTCGAACTTTGTTCATTTCATACATATGTGTGTGTGTGTGTGCGTGTGCGTGTGTGTGTGTGTGTGTGTGTGTGTGTGTGTGATAAGATAAAGAACACTTTTATTAAAGCTTCATCAGAGAATGAGATATGGAGAAAAAGAAAGACATTTTGGTATTTTATTTTTCATTGGTTAATCAGGTTTCATGTGCATTGGACTTGTTAAGCAAGCGCTTGTATAATTTATGGCGTTCCAAATTCAAGGAGAGACGACGCGTCCCTTCAAAGCTCCAAGAAATTAACGGATTTAATGCCCACCTGAAAAGCCATAAATATTGCTTTTTTATATAAGTGTATAATAATTCGAGTATGTCTGTGTGTTATTCAAACGGTAATGTATATTCGTAAGTGTGTGCCTTTAACAAGTCGAATGCACATAAAATCTGACTAACCAAAGAAAATCAAACAACATAAAAATAAAAATACCAAAATGTCTTTCTTTTTCTCCATATCTCATTCTCCGATGAAGCTTTAATAAAAGTGAAACATGTTAGATTGATTAAACAACTTAAAAATAAAAATACCTGAATGGCTTTCTTATTTTTCTCCATATCTCATTCTCTGATGAAGTATGTTTTAGAAAAGTAAAACATATTAGAGTGAAAATCGTTTTCTTTTTATTTATCATTCTCTCTGATTCTAATCCATATCCGATCTGTATTCGAACCCAATACATATATATATATATATATATATATATATATATATATATATATATATATATATATATATATATATATATATATTAAAGAGATGATTATACAAAGAATCAATAAGTAGTGTTAATGTAATTAATGGCGAAATCACTTCGCAAACAAGACTTAATAACATATTAACTTATTATTAAATCCTTGAATAAGGCGATCCTTATAGTTGAATTGTTCTTAGACGGAATTAATGATTCTGGACCTAGTACTTTCAAATTATCATCTTCAGGACGTAATATTCCCATTTGTTGGTAAACTCCAAAATGAAATAAATATTACACCATATCTTTTTTTCCGTTTTTCCTTTCTTTGCTTCTTCAAAGCCTTTAAAATTAATCTTAAGCTAGTTACATTTTGATTTTTCTTGTTAACCTGGTGGATTTGAAAATCCATATAAATTAGTTTTAATTTATAAGGTGAAATGATGATTATCAATATTATAGAGTAACCCTAATTCGCATTGTTTACAATATATATATGTATATTTCTTTTATTAATATATATATTTTTCTTTTAGTAATATATATGTATATTTTTTATTCATATAATATATATTATTAATATACATATATATATATTTGATTAATATGTATATAGATATTTATTTGATTAATATACATATATATTTATTTGATTAATATGTATATAGATATATATTTCTTTTATATATATATATTTATATTTCTTTTATTGATATATATATATTAATATATAAATATATATGTTTTATTAATATATGTATATAAATAAAAGAAAGGATGAGTGAGGAAAACCTCGGCGACAAGGCGTTTCGTTCTTTGAAGAAATTTATTAAGGCAAGTGTAGAAATTTTATTTCTATTTATTGGGTATTTTCGCATAAGTGAATGCAACGAACTCAAATAGAATTCGAACCCGGCTCTTCGCGTCCATCCTTCTGATCTGTTACACCACTCGCATTTCCATAGCAATACCAATGTAGATGTTCTTTCGCGTGAAATAAAGTGTTTATGCGATTTTCAGTATTCTTTGGTCGATCCAAATCTCTGCGTGTTTAATGAGTTGTAACAAAACTGTTCATCATTCACAACAATATGACGATCCCACAGACGCAACGCCGTATGCCTATCCCTAATCGATCGCTAATTCCACCGTTCAGATGAAGTCCATTCTTTAGGGCCACCACCTCACCTTTATGGCCAAGATCCGCCTTGTCACGGCCTCAGGATTGAATGACCCTCATTCTCGACGTAATTCTTTGGTAAGAAAACTGTTCACTCCGAGAACTTCTTCCCAAGGTTCGCTATTTTATCCAAGAGTCTCCCACGTGGATGCTTCCCCGAACACTACAATCTTGACCGCATCAATCTAGGGTGAACCTTTATCTTTCCGCTATATCTTCATAATCTTCTCTTCATATTTCCTTTTTCTACGTTCATATCTCTCACCTCATTCAATAACAATCTACCTTGAGTGCCTCTTGTTTGCACTATAGTAATGAAAAGGTAGACATTGCATAGCAGTTTAATACTATTTACTTAATTTTTAATATTATTTTTAAATGTCTTAATATCTTACTCAATTTCCGAAATGTATCTTTCACTATTCCTTTTCAACTTCGACCTTCATTCTGTTTAAATACTGTCAATATAGTCGAATCTCATCGATTGATTAGACTTGACGTCCCCAGTATGCAGCACACAATCTGCGCTACCCATTTTGCACACAGACATACATTTTTATAATATTTCTGAAAATTTTAAACTGTCTCTTTCTGATTGTTAACGATAGATTCTTTGTATTGTGCTTTCGTTAGGCAGAATGAATTGTTTCACTTTCAATGGGACTCCATGATTTGATCTTCTACTGGGTCTCAAGGTCACTGCAGGCCTTACACGGAATTCATATATACAGTTTATTGTTAAAGATGATGGAAAAAATGGGCGGGCCATTCTATCGCTCTAGGAAATATCTGACCCCTTCTGCCATGCTTCATCTGATTTTTTAATCAGAAAATTATTATTACTGCCAGTCTAGGTAGGCCCTGCCCTCACTTACTGGCGACTTTTATATTTCAAAATCGTTTATACAATCTTTTTTTTTTCTTTCGGGGGACTTGTTTTCCATTATGCAGCCTCTTTCCGCACAGACAAAACCTGTCTCTACTCAATCCCTATTTCCATCAAAAATGCTCAGATGAGTTTTGGCTCCATCAGTTGAGACATTTACAACTGGGACACGCCGTGTCATATCCACGACGTCAAAACACCTTTCCAAATAAAAGAAAAATTTCACACAAAGAAATTACATTTCGTGGAACTGACTCCCTTGTGGATACATCCCTGAACACTTAAATCTTGACTTCTCCATTACTTATCACCTACTTTATTCATATCATGCATGCGCCTCTTTCAACTTTGCCATTTTGATTGCAATCGTTAGGTCTGCTATTCGGAATGTTAGTTTACTGCATCATGCCAGACATTTCTTTCCGTTAGAATCTATGTTGCACATTTGTAAATCTATCATTCGTCCGTGCATTGAATATCAATCACTGCCATACCTAGTATGGATATCCTTCTATATATTTGAATTGGACAAAGTCCGACAAAACATATCATAAATGTCTTTAAATAAATTATCTCCTATGTATATCTCAAGATTCTTGACGAAATTCGAATATGCTTCTGTAATGTTATCAGTCCTGATGCTAGTCCTGTTATTTCAATTTCAGAGCTCTGTATTGTGTAATATTTGCTATAAAAAATATTTATATTCTCTTTAAAACTTCTGAAGAAAGATATTGATCTTATATTTCATGATTTTGAGGTGAAGGCAACCATTATTTACAGATTGGTGCCGAATAAAATGAAGATGCGTATGCGTGTGTGTTAAATGTCTGGGAATGAAGGGAATCGAATTTAGAACTCAATTCACAAGGAGAAACTTTAATATCAGCTGTAGTGAATTTTTTTTTCTACACGTGTAAGATTTTTCTGTTTGATCTGTATACTTACGCTCAATGCAAGTTCTTCCCCTGAAACCAGCTGGGCAGACACATTTGAAGGTCTTTTCATCATCAAAACACTTAGCGCCATTCTTGCAGGGCTCGAGTCCGCACGGATTTGCTAGAAATGGGCAAATTTCAGTGCGATTATAAGTTTAAAGGAATTAGGCGAAAATAGCAGCTTACAGCAAAATCGAATGCATAGAGACATAGAATGGATAAAAAGATTTGTATGAAGTTCTAACTCACGTTCACTGCAGAGTTGACCCTTGAAGCCAGGCTTACATTTGCAAAAGAACTTTTTTCCTTTGTTAAAGCACTCAGCTCCATTGTCACATGGTTTCAGTCCGCAAGGATTGGCTAACATAGAAAGAGATCAAAATACAGACATTCAAATATAATAGAATAATGCATAATTCTTGACAAACCTCTTAATATTTAACAAAGCTTCATGCAGAGTAATCTGTCCGTATGAGCGGAAGATGTGTTCTCAGACGCAGCTGTTGCCTGAAACCGCGAATAATATTTAACCATATATATATATATATATATATATATATATATACATATATATATATATAAAAGTGAACATAGAAGTCAAAACTTAGAGGCGACTGTCTGTTTCATGCTAGATGCGTCTAGCATAAAACAGACCGTCGCCTCTAAGTGTTGACTTCTATGTTCACTTTTATATTTACACACGCTCTCTGATATTGAGCACTTTATCCCATAAATATAGCACATCTTAAGACTATATTTCTTCATATATATATATATATATATATATATATATATTTAGGCAGCAATACTTCTTTGATGCACATTTCATAGAATATGACAGACATGGTGCTTTTATTTAGTTTTTTATACAATTACTCATCCGATCTAATATTTTTTTTCCTTTTCAGATGATAAATTATATAAAAACTGTCCGAATGTTCTTTTTATCCGAGCGCTTTCGGTTATACATTTATCCATTTTCAAGGATGAAATATTTTAACTGTTAAATAAGGAATGGACACAATATCTTGACCGTCTTTTGAAAAAAATGAAAACATTTTATAAAACATACATGCAACAAACTATTTCTTATTTAACAGTTAAAATATTTAATCCTTGAAAATGGCTAAATGTATAGCCGAAAGCGCTCGGATAAAAAGAACATTCGGACATTTTTTATATAATTTATCATCTGAAAAGAAAAAAATTATTAGATCGCATGAGAAATTGTATAAAAAACTAAATAAAAGCACCTTGTCTGTTGTATTCAATGAAATGAGCATGAAAGAAGGATTGCTGCTTAAACAAACACACACACATATATATATATATATATATATATATATATATATATATATATATATTTCTTATCAATTTAAACGATATTTTTATTGTGTAGGTGTATTAGAGTTAGTATCCCAGTTCCTATTTATTTACCTTAAAAGGTGAAATGAATAACAACCAGCTTACTTTGAGAAGTTCTACTAAAGAAAGATGGTGTCTCCGACAGGAAATCAACCTGTATCCACTTTCTATCAGGTGGACCGCTTCTATAGTCGAAACGTGCTGCTATCAATTTGGCTACAGGAGCAGCGTTGATATAGCAAGTTCTCAATTATCTACTAAAGGAAAGCACATTTCTCCCTCGGACGTCTACGAATCTATGTCCTCTAGCTTCGGTTTCGTACCCGAAACGTAAATAACAGTAATTTTTTAAAGGGTTTTCCATCTGACATTATTTTTATTACTTTAAACGTTATTTTAAGTTTGTACATCGCCTAGATTAAGAAGTCTAACAATCAAAAGTTGGGTTTAGTAAATAGTAAGTTTCATACGTTCTTTGTTTTAATTAACTAAGAATCTGAAATTATTTAACCCGTTATCGCATGGAGTCCAATCGTTTAGAAAAGGGGATGACTAAAATTTTAAATCCCCGAGCCCCATTATTACCATTAACCGGCAAGATCGATGAAGCAAAAATAGGTAAAATATAATGCATTTTCCTTTACATACATAATTTTTAATGTTTAGTTTATAAATTATGCTAATAGGATATTAATAATATCAGCTCCTAATAAAAATCTAACACGATATATACTGTTTTTCTATACACATATACTCATAATAAATTTTAATTCATAAAAGAGGCACAATGATATTTAATCAAATGGAACACAATACAGTATTTTTCTCTTAATAATTCTGAGAAATTCTGAACGAAAATTAAAGGCAAAAAGTCTGGTCGTATTATACACAGGTACATGTTTTCAGAAATGTTTACCCAGCTTAAAAATCTATTATTGAAATAGCAAGATTACAAATAAACTCGATTTTGTTCACAAGAAAATCTGCCTGTATTTTGATTTCCTTATCTTTCTATAAAGTGTTCTCCTTTCAAAAGAATGTTTTTTTTTATTTTCATAGTGTATTAATATACAGAAATATAATAAAGTCATATCAAACAGAAAAGATTGATAGAATAATTAACACCTTAAAAACTATTACCGGGTATGTTTTGTTAGCACCTTGCCACGAAAATAAAAAAAAAGTTATGAAACCGGAATAAGAGAAAAAGCACGCAATGGCAAAAAAAATTCTGTTAATTTCTATTCTTTAATATCGTGAAAAATGAAACATTTTAGTGAAATACATGTACGCAGATATTTTCATCGATAATATGGTACAAATTTTTAAAAAAATAATATAGGCATAGCAGTACGACGAGGTCGTATTATACCCAAGGATGCAATTTATTCCCTGTTTTTAGTTTCAGAAACACGGTGTCGTTTTATATTGAAATCTTATTATATACAGACAAATATAGTATATACTGTTTTTGAATACGTGTAAGTTTCAAATTAGCTAAAATATTTAAAATAAAATAGAATGCAGGGAAGCAAAGAGTAATTATCTCCCTTTGGTTGAGACAAAGTCATAAGGGTCCCGTGACGTCAAGACCTAGTATGACGAATGTCAGTTGCTATGTAGGCTGCGAAGCAGAAGCATATCAAAAGCACACTGCAGTAGGCTGAACAGAGGAACCAACATGGTCTCACCATAAACAAAGCACACTATCGAGTTGACCTTCTTCCCGTTTGGAAATGTTACAAGTAAGACATTCTCTCTTTTCATCCCTTTCACACTGCTTGTTGTATACATATGTTATAGTTTATCTATGTGAGAGAAATTAGTAACAAGTTCAGAACAATGCATATTTGCCATTCCTTTCTTTCAACTATACTGTTGCGTTTGTCTATTAAGATGCTATTATACGACAGGTATATTAATGCCTTTAATGGGGATATGAAAACTTGTAATATTTTTTATTCCATCGCACTCTCTTTAATTACCATATGTAGTCGAGTATGGTGCAAGTTTTTATTATCAGTTTACACAAGAAATAGGGGATCGGAATATAAACAGGTATTTTTTTTTTAAATCATACATTTTCGCCGAGTGGTTGCACTATACACAGGTATTTTTTTCCGGAGAGTTTATTAAATTTAAGTTATTTTCGGTGACCGTAACCTGCCGGGTAATCTTACTCTCTCACGGTATGTCTAGCAAACCTTGTCGGCATAAGTAAGCCCCTTTAGTATGCGTTCGTAGTTTAGTTTATTTCTTTCTGTTGCTACATGAACAGCAGAACGTCATTCACTATGTATGTCGCTTAAAACTTACATATATCTATATAAATGGAGACTTAACAATGTTTGATCCTTACTCCAATTTGCGTTCAGCTTCGTTCGCACGTTTTTACATCGCTGAGGTATTGTTTTTCCGAAGGCACCACTTTTTTCTGATATGTACCTATGCCGTAGATGTCTCAGTTTTGTTCGTTATACCATTGTCCTCTGTTTATTTACACTTATTCTTATTTATTATATTCTTAACATTTACTGGATTTATTTTATCTGATAATTCTCCGTTACATATTCATAAAATATTTTGCTAAAATGCACTGCAATGTATGTTAAGTGACGATTGCACATGGAGAAAGGCCAAAACGAATTTTAATTCTAGTAGCTTTATTTGCGGTTGTACAGTAATATTATCAATAAAATTCAACAAAAATGAGGAGCCTTATAAAAGAAGCATATCCCACTATTCATATATAAATTATTTATAAAGAATTCAAAGGTCGCACTGTATATGAAATCGATTTATACATGAGTATATACGGTATATATAATATGCTATTCTTACACATATGTCTATAATGAAGTTTCATTTATAAATTTTGCACAATAATTAGCAACTAATTAATATTAATAAAATTCGTTCTCATTGCAGATCGTATCAGGTTCACTAACAGATTAACAAAAATAACTAATCTTAAAATACAGCAAGTATAACAATATAATGTCATCAAAGTTTATGACAGATAAAAGTTGCGTTCCAACCGTAGATCTTATCAGTTACAATAAGAAATTAAAAACAATCAGTAAGTATTAAATAGAACAATTATAACTGTTGTAACCTAGGGAAAGTTATTGAATAGAACAATGAACGATAATACTTAGAACAAGAACAACACATATAAGATTTGCCAGCGGCGCGTAGAAGAAGTAGACAACTGCTAGAAGTGAGTCAAGTGAATTCCACAATGAATCTTCAACTGTAGGATGTTTACCAACCGTCCCACGCGGTCAGATGTGGCACAAGGCCGAATTTAATGTCGGGTATTTAAATTCCCCGTAGACCCCGTATAAAACGGGGTCGGGTATCTGTTTCCCGAGACGAGACTCTGCTCTTCGATATAGCCTCATCTAGGATCCTCTCTGTCCAGAGGCAGAGAGTTTGATCAGCACAGCACGTAGAGTATTCGCTACTGTATTCATGGGAGTGAGGGCATACATTATCGTCCATAGTTATGCTGCAACAATAACAATATACTGTAATAAAGGTTACGCTACGGATAAAAGATTGTCCATACGATTTCCATCACGTAATGAGAAAGCTTAGGAAGGTTTCAAAGTTTGATAAATGGGTTCCACATGACCTGTCTGAAGAGAATCTCAATTAACGTGTTGATTATTGCATTCCTGTCAGCTTCAAGTGCCTTTTTATTTGGAAGAGTCATTACTGGGGATAATGAACGGATTTTTACCATAATGTTAAACAGGGATATCAGTGGCTTAGTTGTAGTGGAAGTCCTGCTTTACCATTTAGTGCTGGACTGCATTCAAGGCAGAAACTTCTAAGTATAAAGAGAGATATGAAGGGAATCTTATTACGAACTGTTAAACGGTTAAATGAGGCGATCATGAAAAAACTAGAAGTCCTACGAGGATTCAGTATTGGCAGCCTCAATCTTAAGAGATTCAGATGACTAAAAGTTGATGGAAGATACAGAAGGGAAACTACAGGTGCTTCAGCATAAGGTAGTAAGGAAAACCAGAAAAACAGATGAAACCTCAGTTGTAAGAAGACGAAGTTGTCAGCAAAAGGAACAGCTCAAAATGCAAACCACGAATGAGGTACACAAAAGAAAAACAAATAGAAAAATATGAAATATCTAGAAAGTGTTTTAAGAGAGAACAGAAAATTCGACACCGAAATCCGAAGACTCAATGGAATTACGAAAGGCTAAAAAAAGTATTAAGAAACAGGAACGTTTCGTTAGAAACAAAGAAAAGTGCTTGTCTATATTTCTGAGATTAGGTATTATGTACACTATTTACATTATTCGGACTATTGTCCTCATCTTTGTCGCCATATTTATTACAACGTTGTACGGCCTTCTTCAGGTGGTTGGAATGTCGAACTGAACATTATTTCGCTCACTGGAGTAGACTGTTCTAATTCCACGTACCATGTTTAATGGATGTCAGTTATCAGTTATTTTCTGTTAATTCCCCTCTGCCATGTGTCCTTGAAGGACACATGGCACAGTGGATAAAGGTGTTAGATCCAGTGGCAGGGCCCAAAGAGTGTGAGTTCAATACCCGGTTAAGACAGTGGAGAACATGCAGAGGGGAATTAACAGGAGATAACTGATAACTGACATCCATTAAACATGGTACGTGAAACTAGAACAGTCTACACCAGTGAGCGAAATAAAGAGTTCAGTTCGAAATTCCAACTACCTGTAGAAGGCCGGAGCGTACAACGGCCGAAACGTTGTAATAAATATGGCGACAAAGATGAGGACAATAGTCCGAATAATGTAAAGAAAAGTGCGCTGAACTGTTATGTCTTCCCAGTGAATTTCCTCACAAATGAAGAAGAGACTTCAGGCAAAATAAATGTGGTTCTACAGAAGAATTCTGAGCATACTGTAGACATGTAAGTATAACGAGGACGTTTCTAGAGAAAACTAAATAAAAAAGGACACTTATACTTCGAATCAGCAAAAGGTAAAAGGCATATAATGGGAAAAGAGGGATTGGAAAATTTGACACATACTTGACATATTGAAAGCAAGAGCGACAGAGGAAAGCAGCAAATAACTCATCTAAAGAGCTTGTGCAATTTGGCTGGCTGGACAGGGATTAGGAGTGAGTAAAAATAAAAGCCTTATTAAGAACTACAGTTGTGGAAAACCATGATCGTTCACGTCCTGACAGGAAACGGTAAAAAGAAGAAGGAGAATTGTTTCGGGGCTTGTGACCATTATCGGGCGAAGAATGGTTATTTCCATATATTATTTAATGGTGTTAATTTTTTCTTAGGCTTTCTCATGTTTAACCGTTGTCTTTTGTGCGTGGTAGCAATCCAAAATGTTCTTGGACTGGCCAAAAATATTCCTTTGCTTAAGAAGTAATAAAACAATTAGGATTGGCGAAAGAAAGGGGAAGGAATGAGGTCTTTGTTCTTATCTTTTTAAATCCTCTGCATCTTTTTAAACCTTTATTCATTTTTGTATATATATATATATATATATATATATATATATATATATATATGGAAGAAGAAGAAGAAGAAGAAGAAGAAGAAGAAGAAGAAGAAGAAGAAAAGTATAATAGTATAAACAATCACAATGCGTTTTTAAGCAGGCTTTGGACTAAAACGTCTGTCTTTAGCAAATGGAATATGGAACATCTTTACCATTTTAGCAAAAGACGGTATACTGCATGAATTACTAATGATCTAATTGAAGAATTCGACTGAGAAAAATGCTTCATCTACGATATTTCTTGGACATTTTCCTTCCGAATACCAAGTTTAGAAATCTGTAAAACTATTTGAATGCACTTACACCAACTTCAAGAGGTCGAAAATAAATTAGATTCTTATTTCAGGGCAGAACCTAAATAATCTTATACACATGGCATCAAACAAGCCATGGACAGATGGGATATATTCACTGAAAACAATGGTTACTATGTTGATGATTAAATACATCTCTGTTAACAACGATTATCTATTATTAGTCATAGAGAACATCGAATAGAACTTTCCTTACAAGCTGATATAATTTTTCTAAACTTTCCTCTTTCGCTTTTCCCAATTAACTCACTGAACACGTTGTATCAGCTTATTAATAGGGATGCTGGAAGCAATTTGAGGTACGGAAGAGACACCGAAGTCAACTACTCATGACTTACTGTCTTACTGTTGCCAACGCCCTGTTGTCTAATTACCGTAGACTTGGCAAACCAGCCAGGGAATGTGAATCAATTTGATCGTTCGTAAATAGCGCCTGTAACGTAATATTCAGTATTGTGTTGTTCCGCACCTGTGGGAATAGGGTGAATCTAATAGCTTTACCCTTTTCTTACGTATTTCTGTAAAAAAATCCGAGAATAATAATTAGTATTTGCGTTCGTAAGAAAATCTATCAAAATGCCCATCATTTTGATCTGATGCGAATATTGTCACAATTATATTTATATAAAACGACTATACATCTTCTGGCAGTAATTGTTACGTCAAAAATAAGTACATAGCTTCAAATGAAAGTCGAATAAATCTGTTCATATAAGCAACTTTGTAGTTGCCATTTGCTATTCTTCACTGTTGATATGTTTGGTTACAGAGACATTTCTAAAATAGTGAAATTTGTGAAAAATATGCAGGAATGGTGTATCAACAAGTAATCAGGTATCGGGGTTAAGAACAAGGTATATTTTGCACATTATCTGAAACGTAGCTGAGTGGTTGGAACGCCAGCGTTGCGAGCATGAGACCCGGGTTCGAATTTCACTATAATCGATTATTCACAAGGGTTGTTTTTTTTATAATATTGGCCTAGAGAGACAACTCCAAAATGCAACACCTTTGTGAAGTGCATGAAAATCATACAATGGATTAACCCAAGTCTTGTGACTGAAATTGGGTAGGCAAAACTCTTTGGACGTTTTCGCTAACACGAAATCATAAATCATTGTGACCGAGCGTTTGAGCGTACTGGTGTTATTCAACTACTGATCTCGCTCGATTAGGTGCTATCTCCCGGAAGTTGTAACTAAGGTCTACTCTTAATAGCTGCAATATAAACTACGCATTGGCTCTGTGTGTGTTGAAAAAATACGGGCAACAGGGATTAGCTAGACTCCAGGTTCTTCTGAGTCAGACGGATGCCTACTATATAGGAAAGATGTAGAAACAATGCAGTCAATGTGTATTTAAATTTTGAAATAATTTAACCCCGAATAACGATATTAAACAGGAATCTTACATTTGCGACCTATCAAGCCATATAATAATTATTTGTGTATTTATTTATATATTTTCTGTCACATCTATAGTGGGAAGGGAGATAAATGAACTTTATATAGTAAATTCATGAGTGATTACTCCTTTAGTCGTTTTAATAATCTATACAAATAAAATTTATCTGCATTTAGACAAAATTACATCCCGAGCAAAATAAACCGTTTAATTAATCCGTTCCTTCACTCCTACGTTTCTTAGATGGCAGTCTTATTTGTTCAAGCCTTTCATGTGAGGCACTCGGATATCTTTGTCTATTAAGTGATAGCAATATTTCCATTTCACTGTTATATTAAATGCATAAAATATTTAAAATGAAAAGATACTGAGTAGAAAGTGACTTATAAAATATCAGGAATAATCAATGAATCATAGATACCATTAAACATCTAAGAGATCGGATAAATTATAAATTAAACTGTTCACTGTCCTCTATTTTCCGTGTGAATTCTTTATCTCTGTTTTATTGAATCTCAAAACAGTTTTGTCAAGACTTGTTTCATTGCATCTCACTATTAAAACTTTCTAACAATTGCCGTCATTCTTTTACTAGTATAAAAATAATAATCCAAGTTACTTACGTTCAACACAGGTTTCTCCCATAAAACCAGGCGTACAGATGCACTTAAAATGTTCCTTTTCATTGATACACTTCGCTCCGTTCTTGCACGGCTCAAGTCCACATGGGTTTGCTAGAAATATAAACGTATTCTTTATATTTTTAACACTGCTCATGTTACGAAGAAGAGAATGTGTTATAGCATCGTATAAGCTTTAGTAGATGTGAGTGTGTCAGATGGTTATATGCTATTCAGAATGTGGATAAAAATATTTCTACCTGTCTTATTTTTCTGAATTAAGAGAGTCATTCTCTTATAGTTGTCTGAATATCGTATAATTTTGTTAGGTTCTGAGTTCCATATTACTTGCCATTTTCTTTTGATATATTTTTTTTTTAATTTTGTTTCTGAAGTTTGTATGGGATACCTATTATAGGAGCAGATCAACCAGGCTACGCCTGTTAAAACCACGGACAAGGAGCGTCACTTGGGCTCACAATCTCACTAATTTGAAACTAGTGGATTGGAAACCTGTAATATGGTCCCGTGAGTCCCAGTTACATATTTAAGAACTGGTGGCAGATTTTGGTCGCAGAACAGAATCTATAAAGATAAGAACCAGTCATTATGAATGGATGTTTAATCAGAGCCTTGAGCGATTATTGGGCCTCAAACCCAACTCAGACCTCAAATGGAACTCGTACATACGATAGATCGCTAAAGATGCACGAAAAAGGGTTGGTTCCTTATACCACTCCAGAAAATATCTGACGCCTCGTACTATCCCTCTGCCTTTACAAAAGCCAAAGCAGGCCTAAAATGGAGTACTTCTGTCATATTTGAGCAGTAGAACCCAGTCCTCACTTTCCAGTCACGATAGAGTCCAAAAGTGTTTCCTCGTCTCTGGGGGTGACAAATTATTTTCCACCCTGCAACCTCTGTAACAGACGAGATATAGAAAGCATCTCACTGCTCTATCACTACTATATTCCTTAGTTCCACCAGTTCTAACCTTAATGGCTAGGACCTGCTATGCTACGCACATGGTAGCTAACAACTCTAATTCCCTTCGTATTCTATCAGTGAAAAGTAAATTCCACTCGAGCAGTTTCTTCCCGCGAACCACTGCTCCGTGGAACCGACTCCAAAGAGGATATTTTTTCAGATCACTACAATCGTAACCTTTTCAAGACTAGGATTAACCGTTATCTTCCCCACCTATCCGCATAATCTATATCTTTTATTCTGTAAGCCTCTAGCTAGACTGGCTACTTGTACCGGGTGAATCTCACTGTAAAAAAATAAAAATAAACCCCAACCGTGAAGAAGGCATTGTGTATGGTTTCGTAATGTTATGGGATACGTTTGCGTTACATTTGTTGGGTCGTCTCATTCGCCTGAACACGGCATCGACTATTATTAACTGCTTCGTTTCACAATTCCGTGACTATTTGCTTCCATTCAGGGCCCAGTTGTACGCCGCCCCGCCAAAAAAAAAAAAAAATGATTGCAGCAGGTTATTTAGACCAAGTTGCCCAGAATTCGTTTGGCGAACATTCTGGAGATTTCTGTCAAATGATGTGAACAGCACGTTCCCCTGACAATTCTTTAATCGAGCGTCAATGTGATTTGGCGGACGCATGATCCTGCATATAGAAATACCAGATTGCTATAAAGATGGCCTAACTTGATATCTCGCTAGAGCTTTCTAGCTATTTGTGCAATCGATGTCACATCAAGTTGCATCATTTCACCAGACTCTCCAGGAGAGCCTTCTACGATACTAGGTACATATCCTATGACTTTTGACATATCAGCATATAACGAAAAGCCACTTCAATAATTTCTAAAAGTAAATCAATCATGTATTTTTAATGTTTTCGTTTTCGAATTACCAAATATTTGTTTATTATTATAAATTATGTGTATCCTTCTTATTATAAATTAATCTTATCCAAGAGAATTTAAGAGAAAACATTTATGGTATATACACAACATATGCAGATTAACTCCGACAATGTTAGCCATTTTGAATTAATAATTACTGAGAAAGTATTTTTGAAAAGATTAGGTTAAATTCAAACAATTTACCATATTTATTTCGCATTACTCTCTTTCTCACTCATTAACTCGCTTATTATCTTTCTGTGTGTCACATTCATCCAAGATATGGACGTTTATGGCTCTCCACACCTTTCTGTCTTTTGTTGCTTTCAGCAAAACTTGCACTTTTACGATTTCTTTTTGTTAGGTGGTTCTTGTTCCACCGTTTAGCTACTCAAGTTTTTCAAGTAGGTTAATTCTCTACATATGCCATGTCTTTTCAGTGCGTCGGAGATCATGTTTCTCCACAGCTTCCTTTCATTTATTGTTTTCAGTAATAGTTGCTCTGTTACAGCTCCTCTTTGTGTTATAGCTTTCCGTCTCAGACTCTTCAAATAGGCTCTTTTTATCTCCCTTCAAGACGTGGGTGATTATTATTCTCCACAGCTTCTTTTCTTTCATTGTTCTCAGCAATACTTGTTCTTTTACGAATACTCTTTGTTGTGTGGTTATTGCACTTCTGTCTATTTGCCCAAATTATTCAAGTAGTTATTTTTATGTGCCTCCAGTACACGAACGATTATGGTTCTCCACAGCTTCCTGTTGCATATTACTCTCAATAGTATTTGCTCTTTTACAACCCCTCGTCGCCTTTGTTACTTGTTCTTTTTTTCTCTCTCGCTCTCTTTTTATGCGCCATATCCCTTCAGGACTTGAGCGATTGTGGTTCTCCACAACTTCACGTCTTTCATTGCTCTCAGAAGCACTTGTTCTTTGCCTTTGTGGATCATGTCCCTCCGTCTGTTCGAAGGAAGCACGCAACCGAAGTCGTTTCTCAGGCATGCGCATGTCATGGCCAATTCGACGTAGCTTTCGCTCGATAAACAAATCTTCGATGATCATTAACTGCGCATGTTTCCGAACATTCCCCATATCATCGTGAACGATTCACAGTGTCCTATCTATAAATAACACTCGGACTACGTTAGTGGGATAATGTTCTCTATCCTCGAAGTAAACAAAGTACTTACGTTCAACACAGGTTCTTCCCATATAACCCTTTGTGCAGACACATCTGAATGTTTTTTCATCATTGAAACACTGGGCTCCGTTCTTGCAAGGCTTAAGTCCGCAGGCATCATCTACAACAGTAAAAAAGAATATATTAAGTTTGACTTTCAGTTTAAACTAATTAACAAGCAGTTGTCAAGCATACTAGATGGAAAGAAAATATTTAAAATACACGAGATTAATCTCAAAATATTATATTTTTTAAGAACTTTAGAAGCAAGTGTTTTTTGAATAACAATATATTGTATACAGAATCCGATTCTTTTAAACGAGTCACCATTTGCTGAAAATTAACTTAACACACAAACATTACACATACACACACATACACACACATACGCACACACGTACATTGTCCCACCACAAGGAATCCGTACACACGCACACACACATTCTTCCCAAGTTACATGGAACCAGCACACACACACACACACACACACACACACACACACCACGTGTGTGTATGTGTACAAATGTGTTTACTGATTCTTCGTAGTGAGACAGTGTATGTATTGAGGGAGAATATACACACACATATATACACGCATGCTGACAGAAACACACGAAAATGGAAATAGATCTAAGAACACACAGGGGTTATTAAAACATTAAAAGATAAGATACCGACAACCAATTCATCACTTCTCAAACCAATCTTAATTGTTTTATGACCCTTCGCTCAGAACTCTTCACTGCCATTTAAAGAAAGACATTCGAATTACCAACACAAAAACAGAGAATGTCACATATCAAGAATATTTAACATTGAAAAACATAAAGGAAAAAATTAATTATCCACCCTTTACCTGAAGACGGTCGTGAGACCAGAAACACGTGTTGTAAAATTATGAAAAATAAAGAATAATATATTTTTAAAAACCCACATTACAACCAAAAAAGTTTGCGGTACCTCTTTTCTTTTTAATATATATATATATATATATATATATATATATATATATATATATATATATATATATATATTATGACGAAGTCCGACAATTATTTTATTATATTTTTGTTTATACATATTTTCTTATTATATACAAAACATTTACTTAAATATTTGAATCTATAAAAATAACGTATAAACAATATATATATATATATATATATATATATATATATATTGAACGATAAAAATTATTAAAAAAATTAATTAAAATCTTCAGACATACTGGGTTGTAGATTAATATTCTTATGTTTTTATTATTATTATTTCATTTAAATTCCTCGACTAGTTTCGGCCAACATGGCCATATATATATATATATATATATATATATATATATATATATATATATATATATATATAGATATAGATAGATAGATAGATAGATAGATAACGTAGTAATATTTGCATCTGCGTGGTACAACCTGGTGATGTATGCTATCAGTAGGCGTGTTTTTGTTTTTCTTTTACTTGTGTGTCAGCCCTAAAGTTAAAGGAATGTTGGGTTATAAAGTATTTTATTATACGAGGAAACTAAACCTATAGTAATAATGAAGAATTATTGTAATAATTATTATCTTTATAAAAACTGTTTTTATTCTAATAAGACAGATCTGTCTTTATATTAAGATTTATATTAAGTACAGTGTAACCCGGATATAAGAGAGTTGTCTTATATCCGGGTTACACTGTATACAAAAGTTGTGTAAATGAATTCGAAATCTAAATGATCAGACTTACATTGCGAGCAGGTTTTTCCTTCAAATCCTGGTTTGCATTTACAGTAATATTCTTTTCCTCGGTTGAAGCACTCAGCTCCATGTTTACATGGCTTCAGGCCACAAGGATTGGCTGTGGAGTAATGAAATAAAATTTCTGGGTTAATATTAACTCCAAGGATCTGAAACATTGGGAAATTTTTATTTCAGCTATGAAAAAAAGCAACAAAATGTATAATTTATTTCTTTAAATCATTTTCTAATTAAAATACATCACATATTCCTCACTTAAAAATTCATGATTTATGAAGACCTACCTGAAGTGAAAGGGGGTGTTTAATGCCAAGACTCGTCAGGATATGTCTCTCCACAGATTCCTCTTTTTTTATAATTTTCAAATTGCCATGATATTTTTGGAAATGTGGAGTGGTTTCCCGTTGTTTTCTTTACGGTTAGGAGATTCAGCTTTCTATCTCCTAGCCTAACGAACAGGACCCATTCTATCCAGTTATGTAAAGCAGTGGTCCCCATTTCTATTTTTATTTATTTATTTTATTTATTTTTTATTTCTGCCCCTTTGCGTACCAATATGCAATCCTAGCGCCCCACGAATGTATAGACACAACGTTAACGCCACCCAATATATATTCAACCCTTAATTGGATTTTCTTAGTGCTAGTATTGAGTATATTATTTCCCATAATAATTGTTATATAAATGGGAATGCTGGAATAAGGGTGTACATTTTAAATCTTAATCCGGGAATTTTCCGATATCCACGATCTCTCTCTCTCTCTCTATCTATCTATCTATATCTATCTCTCTCAGTAAAATGTATCGGAGCCCTCTGACTGATTGGCGTTTGTTTACATTCATAAAAACAATACGCTAGAATGAGCTGACTCTCTCTGCCGAATGATAATAGTTCGGTGGTAGAAAGTCTGACTGGCACTAAATCAGTCGGGTTTCCGTCCTGGCTTGAGGCATTCGGATGTCTAGTCGCACTGAGGAGCTGTGAAACAGTACTGTCTGCGAATCACACACACACACATATATATATATATATATATATATATATATGAGTAACAAATAAAAATAAGTGTTCATATGACGTTTCTCTAATAGGATTTTCGTGAACGTGGTATCCACTCTTCATAGTGAATATATTTTATATAAAATAGTTTATATACAATTTACAAATATACTGAACTTTGCTAGCCACCCCCTGATGTGTAGAAATATCCACGAAAACATCCGAGTTAGAACAGACAAGTTGGACTTTTAACTTTATTATTAATAATTTATCTTTTGATATTGAGCCAATTTTTTTTTCTCACTGTCCCTCGGATTTTTTCAACGTCCTCAAAGTGGGGAGGGGTGGTACCGCCTACTTTGGGTATCAGCGACTTAAAGGGAGAAAAGTTGGGTTCCCACGTTTTTCAAAGGCATTAGTGTGAAAGTGAATGCAACGGACTAAGCTAGAATTTAAACTTGGTTAGGAAGTCATTTCTCTCACCGATAGCCGTTAACGTGCACACATAATTTTACGATAATGTTTTTAAAATTTCCTTCATGAAAATGTTCGATATTGTTTAAATAGACTATAAAATTTTCAATATTTTATATTTTTCTTCTTTCGTAGCTATTTCTTTTCAGAAGATAGTGATTTTCTAAGCCCGGCTTAGATGTGGCACAAGGCCGAAAGTATGGGGCACCCAGTGAGGATCGAACTCACTACTCAGCCGTAATTGATCTAGCAAGACAAGCTTTCTAACCATTACACCGCGTCGAGCTGCCCTTGTCTTTTCAGAAGATAGGTGGGAATGTCTCTAGACAGCTTAAGCTTTCTCTTTTTTATTATTTATGTCTTTAAGTAAACTAATATTTCATTCTTTCTCTCAGTAATGTTTTCTCTTCTTTGCGTCTTTGACATGATCAACACAATATTTCGACCAATGCATGAAGATGAACTGCCCGTATAGGAACAGAAGTTCTTTTTCGGGTGGCATGAAAGAAAATATAAAAAACCGTATCAAACTACTATGTAAATATATCTTCTCTTTCCATATAGTCCTCAAGAAGGCTGAAGAATGCATAGGCCGATATATCTTGTTAACAATAGTAAAAAGCACAAGTGTTTTTGTCATCCAAAAATGTTGGAATGCAAATGATTCTTCCTTTGGTTATAGACGATAACTATTTTTTTAATCCGAATATCTCCATATTATTAATTCAGAACGATAAGATTATCGATTATAATCCGATCTATCTTGGATCTTTACGTAACAGAAGTTCTATTAATCTATTAAATGACCCTATACTCACGTTCGACACAGGTTAAACCCATAAAGCCAGGTGTGCAAACACATTTAAACTCATCTCCATCATTAAAGCATGTAGCGCCATTCTTGCAAGGTTTAAGTCCACATGGGTTGGCTACAAATACAAATAAGTTCATTAAGATTTGAAATGTTGAACAAATATTAAAAAGGCACATTTTGATTAAACTCTTATTTCGCTTAATTTTCCGTAGTTTTAATATTTATCAGAATCAATAAGAATGATCTTAGCTAATATTTATTGTAAATAAATGATCGTTATAAAAATCATATTATAAACAAGAGACGAATAAAAATGTCAATTCATGTAAGAATATTGTCATATAGTAGTTGACAAAATAAGGAAGGCTGGAGTTATCTCCCTTAACAATCAGAGGACTCAGGCTAACATAAAGAATTGTGAGCTAATGTGATATTTTGCTTTCAGATGAAAGGACATTGCCACCAGACAAGAAAGGTGGGGAGAGTATTTTCTGTTGTTTCTCCTTTTTTAAAGAAAATATTTTCCTTCTCTTATACACGTCTGGTCAACGGGTCCTTTTCTTTGTCTCTATCCAAACAGATATTGCTTTTTCTTGATTGCCTCCGGTCAGAATGTTTCCTTTTCTCTCTACAGCATTTCCTTGTTTCCTCCAGTTAATCAGAGCTTTTTTTACTTCCTCCAGCCAGTTTGAGCTATTGGTTTTTCTCTTCAGTCAGTTACACCATTTTCTTGTCTTTCTCCGATCAACCAGATTTTTTCTTGTCTCTCTCCGATCAACCAGATCTTTTCCTTGTCTCTCTCCGATCAACCAGATATTTTCCTTGTCTCTCTTCGAACATCCAGATCTTTTCCTTGTCTCTCTTCGATCCACCAGATATTTTCCTTGTCTCTCTACGATCAACCAGAACTTTTCCTTGTCTCTCTTCGATCCACCAGATCTTTTCCTTGTCTCTTTCTGATCAACCAGATCTTTTTCTCTTAAATTTCTCTACGGTTAAGTCTGAGGTCTTTTTTGTATCTATCTCAGCGTTCTCTTCTCTCTCTTCAATCAGTGCATTTCCTTTTCTATCTCCAATCAGCCAGAACTTTTTTGTCTCTCCGCAGCATCAAGTCACACCTTTTGTTTGCTTCTCAGTGACCAGCTTTTCCTTATCTCTCTGTGGCCAGTCAAAGCTTTTACTCTATTGTCTGTGAACGTGCCTACAAGCAATCGTCAGCCTTTATTGCCACAATCAGTCAATTAAATTATCTTGAGAAATTTTATGAGATGTAATCATTTTAATTTGGAATTATTGAAAATGAGAAACGAAAAAAATTTATTAAATTAATTTTACACAAACCGAATGACTGGGAGGATTCAAGAATTCGAATTTAACATTAATTGAACTATTTTTTAATTTTTTTTATTAACATTTATGCGGAAAATATCAACTCAATAATAAAATATCAATGATTATGACAGAAAACAATTTCTCCTTAAACCTACTTGAGATTCCGAAATATTCTTACAATAATGACTTTACTCACGTTCAATGCAAGTTCTACCCTGAAAGCCAGCTGTGCAAACGCACTTGAAATTCTCTGCAACGTTGAAACATTTAGCACCATTCTTACACGGCTGAAGTCCACAAGGGTTTGCTACAAAATCACAAAGATCTTCATTAAGTTTGTTTTAAAACATTAAAAATACTGCATTATATAAACTCTATCTGATACTGACATCAGTAAATATTTGGAACACTCAATTACTGTCCCATTGTAAATATCATAAACCACATCCATCACTGTCCAGCCTCGGTAGAGTTCAAAAGCTATTACACGGCCTTTTGGGTGATGAATTATTCTCCATCTTGCAACACTTATCCCACAGATGAAACATTGCGAAACTCTCACTACTCTATCCTGATTACTGTGACAAACATTCAAACAAGTCACATTCCTTTATCGCACCAGTTCGGACCTTCACAGCTAGGGCCCGTCATGCCGCATACACCCCCCAGTGAAGAAAGAAGCAACTCCCTCGCGGGAAGCTTCTTCTCCAGAACTGTTACTATGTGGAACTGAAACCAATCACTCTAATCTCAGTTATTTCAAATCGAGAGTTAACCGATATCTATCCTACAGTTCCTCATAATATGTACTTCTTATTTACTCCTTCCCCACTCCATTAAAGCAATCTCTTAATAAATCTCTATCTTGAGTGGCCCTCGGGCCTTGTATTGAGTAAACTTGTATTTCTTTCATCTTGAGGTTCTTGGCAAAATCCAAATGAGGTTCTTGGCAAAATCCAAATAAGGATCTGTAATGTAATCGATCCTAACCTGGCATCTCAACTTCAGTCACTTTCTCGCCAACGTGGCGTGGCTTATCTCTGATTTTTCTACAGCTCTGACTAGTTTGTTTCCCCCCAGACTACTTGAATTTAAGAGACCTACTAAATTAGCTTGATCCTAACTGTTTACTATTGAAATAGCTAAATGCAAACGCCACATCTACTCCAACAGTTTCTTTTCTCGTCCTGTGGGACTACATTCCGTTTTCCTTGCTTCCCCGGTAACTATAATCTTCAAAAATTTAAATGCAACGTCAATCGCCATCTTCTATCTTCTTGAATTTCGTTCATTTCTTGTCCTTTCTTTAATCCTCCCTAGACTCAGTCTTCTCTTTCACTTTCACTCTCAGTAACCCCCTGCGTACTAGTGGCACTTCCGCCTTGCTTGGGATGAAATGATAAAAAAATATACATGAAATGTAAGGTGCTTACATAAGTAAAAAACCAGAATGTTCTCAGACTGTACATGACTGAACGGTCAGTCAGGGGTTTTATTTTTTTTCTCTACATGATAGTACCGTTGAACACAGATGCGAGCACATCTGTCATAATTATAATACTCAGTCTACTGAGTTTACTACTACGTTTCATATTTTATCTATTAGGTGAGGTTTGTAACATTGTGCTTCAGCGGCTCCATGATCTTTACGACAAGTAAATATAAACGACATGCCTAAATGATTTTCTGCGGAAAGCTCGGTAAGCCAAGACGAGTAAAATGTTTTGTCAGGATATTGGCGACCAATTTTTTTAGTAGCATATTAAAATTGACCGTGCATTGATTCAAGATGATAACTGTTAAACGTGACCAATCATCAAAAACTAAGACGTCCCAAAATGTGGGAATATATCGTTTGATTCGTTTTCAACGGCTTACGAAAGCTTTGCAGGTTATTTAAAGCCAGAAAATATTTTTAGATTGCAAGTATTGTTTTTAGATAATAATGGCTTAATGGTAAAACTCTTTTTTAAAATCATTTCACCCCAAGCAAGGTAATAAAGCCACTATGACGCAAGGAGTTAGAGAATATGAGAAAAAAACTACTATTAAGAATCGTGAACAATAAAATAACAAGAATTAAGAATAGAGAAGATAACGATTTACATTGAATTTAGATTTTTGGGATAAGGGTTTAGTGATACAAGTTTTACTAAATAATCCATAGCTGGGAGGGGGAGAGATTGATTCATACCTTTCCCGATGGTATTTGCGCGCAAGTGAATATAACGAACCCAACAGGACTTGGAACTCGGCTCTAGAATTAACAATTCCGAGCCATTATCATTACACCTCCCGCACATCCAAATTTATAGAACCTGGTATTCCCAAGCGGTCACCTATCTAAATAATGACCAGGCTCAACATTGCTCAACTTCGGCGACCGTACTGGAACTGATGTTGCAACTTGATGTGTCCGTAAACCTGGAAAAATTAGTGAGCACATAACCTCTGACATTTAGGGGTTTACGTTTTAAGGCCTTATCCAGGAACTTTCCGATATCCACTATCTCACCCTCTCTTTCATATATATATATATATATATATATATATATATATATATATATATATATAGTGTTGCGGAAAAATGAAACCCTAAAATAATATTTTAAAAAATGTCTCTTTTTTCAGATAATCAACAGATCTTAATTAAACTATATATTCATTAAGAAAAAACCTTTAATAAACAAATTATAACTTTCAAAATATTTTATATAGTTGGAATCAAGATATTGATTAAAAAGTAAGATGTACAAAAGTAAGTGAGCCCTTACATTTACTATTTGTTGACTCCTCCTTTTGAGGTCACGACGTCGATCAGTCTTTTTCTGTGATTTTTAAGAAGTTTCTGACCGTACTGAGCGTCAGTTTTAATGCATTCTTGTTAGCAAAACTATCACAATTTGTCGATATTAAATGAGTTTCTTGCATGTGCTACCTTCTTTAACTTGAACCACAGATTTTCAATTGGGTTTAGATCAGGACTTTGACTACGACATTCCAAGACTTGAAAAAAAAAGTTTTCGGCCCATTATTTTGTGAATGTGCTTTGATTTCGGATCATTGTCCATTTGCAAGATCCAGCTTCGATCCACATCCAACTTTCGAACCGAGGGCAAGACATTTTCATTCAAAATTGCTTGGTATCTTGTGTCCATTGTGCCGTCAATACGAACTATTTTGCCTGTTCCAGATGCAACAAAGTACCCACAATCATTATGCTGTCGCCGCCATGTTTAATTGTTGGCACCAAATTCTTCTCTACAAATTCTGTATTAAGAGCTCGCCAGACATATCGCCAGTCGTTCCTCCTGAAAATTCATCCGACCATAAAATATTTTGCCAGAACGTTTCTAGCTTATTAATATGAGCTTATGCATAGTTTGTGATTTTTTCGTAAGCAGAGGCTTTTCTTTCTGCATCGCTCAGATTTTTTCGTCGCACTGTAGTTGTATACACATTGATTCCAACAGCGGCTAGTGAACCTTGGAGAATTGCAGATGTCTCAGCAGGATTCGCCTGGACTTGCCGAACCTTATGTCTACTTCCTATTGCAGTTAGTTTTCGCGGACGACCACTTTTGATTGCAATGCCGTCATACCAAACGCCTTCCATTTACAAATAATTTGTTGTATGTTGGAGACGTGTACTCCAAATCGTTTCAGGAAGTTCTTTTGATCTTGGCATATTTTTTATTTAGCCTATAACTGTAACCGTTTTGCATACACAATGAATTGTATTGAATTCAATTGAATTATATGTAAAACAAAAACAGTGCAAATATAAAGATTCACTTACTTTTGCACATCTTAAGCTTTAATTTTTAACTAATATTTTTTATTCCATTTAATAATGGTTTTTCTTAATGAATATATAACTTAATTAAGATGTGTTGATCATCTGGAAAAAGAGACAAATTTCATTTAATATTATCTTAGGACTTCACTTGCTTTTATATGAAGAAATATACTCTTAAGGTATGCTATATTTACGGGATAAAGTGCTCAATATCGGAGATAGAGGGTATGTAAATATAAATATAAAAGTGAACATTGAAGTCAACACTCAGAGGCGACAGGCTGTTTCATGCTAGACGTAATCGTCAGGCACTAGCATGAAACAGCCTGTCGCCTCTGAGTGTTGACTTCAATGTTCACTTTTATATATATATATATATATATATATATATATATATGTATGTATATATATATGTGATTATATATGTATCTATATGTGTATATATGTATATGTATAGATGTGTGTGTATATATAAAAGTAAATGTTCAGATGACCTCTCTCTAATCTGAGTTTTGTGAACATGGTATTCAAACGATCAATTTTTTTGCGAAACACAATAATATATATATATATATATATATATATATATATATATATATATATATAAAGAATCAACAATAAAGGCAAGACTGAGTGGTGACAGTAACATATTTGAATTATATCTTCACGCCAGTTGAGTTGTTTAGTAGTTGGACTGTTTATATGTTTGCCATTCGGCGATTATAGACAGCAAGGTAAGGTATTTGCGGTTTATTCTAACTGTTATTAAATCGGCCGAAACTTATTTTAATCTTTTCTAATGGCTACTGAATAAAAATAATTATGGGTCATAATATCTTTTATTTTACTATGATGTATTTCATGGAGCAAGTATCCGGAAATAAGGAAGGGTAGATTTTGAAATGGATAGATATAAGCGTAATTTCTTGTTCTCGCACTTCTCGCTTGAGGAAATTTTTTCCACTTTCTTGCTTCCCAGTCAAATATTATCACAAAACATTTAAATGCAATGTCAATCGCTATCTTGTTATTTTATTGTTCTCTCTCCTTAACTGTATTTTTTCACAAAGTCTCTAATACTCAGTATCCCTTTGCATCTTAGCGACTTTATTGTTTTTCTTGGAGCGAAATGTTTTTTTAAAAAGTTGTTGTTCACCTGTCTGAAGTTTATTTTTTATTTATTTTCACAAACATGAAACATAGGCGTGTGCAAAGTGACACACAGACAGTATGTGACGGACACAGAATCATCTATTTTATGAAATAGATTGTTGACAGGGATTTTAAAGCCGAACAATTTGACACGAGAACTGGGGAGAAC
Source organism: Acanthosepion esculentum (assembly GCA_964036315.1). Classification (NCBI taxonomy): domain Eukaryota; kingdom Metazoa; phylum Mollusca; class Cephalopoda; order Sepiida; family Sepiidae; genus Acanthosepion; species Acanthosepion esculentum. The sequence goes on along the minus strand of OZ038492.1, from coordinate 4,889,508 downwards.
AGGACTCTGGACAAGGGCCATAACAAAAAAGAAGGCCAAGACGAACCCGGGGACGACAGTCACTTACGCTAACTTGGAGAACAAAAGTGACTAGCTCAACCAGGGGTCGGGGTCCCTCCACTGATAATGCAAAGATATAGTTTATATATCTTTTAAAAATCTTAGATTTCCGAGAAAAATCCGGGAGAGTGCCGAAACCATAGTTAATTTCTGTAAAGTCTCTCTCTCCTTTTCGATAGCTGCTATTACCTATAATTAAAAATGGATTTCCCCGTTTGAAATGCATCAAGAAAGTTAGAACTTGCAGAAAATAAAACAAAACAAAGAAAAACAGGTTGGATACGATTGATGGCGATTAGCCTTATAAAAAATGAAAATATAAATGAGAAAGGCAGATTCATTTCGAAAAAGATTCTGAAAGTTGTATAAATCAGCAAAGTAAAGCATCATAATAAAAAAAAATTCTCTTTGCATACACTTTCAGTTTTGCCTCCCCTTCCACGCACACACATTAACCTTGACTCCCAATTGTACGCCACACTTTCTGATTGCTCAAAATGCCACTGAATATATTATTTTCATGTAAAATATACTTTGGGAAAATATTTTGAAAAGAAAGACCTGCAAAAAAAAAAAAATCATTGCCTTACGTTCGACACAGGTCAGTCCCATGAAGCCTGCTGTGCAAACACATCTGAATTTCTCTCCTTCGTTAAAACATTCGGCACCATTCTTGCATGGATCAAGTCCACATGGATTAACTGCAGGAAATAAACATGAAAACCGGTTTTTAAAAACAGGTTACTTTAACCTTTCTACAAAGAAAAAGCAACAGAAACGATAAAGAAAGAAAGAAAAATAAACAAGATTTTCTTGTGAAACTGACTTACTTTCAGAACAAATTTTTCCTTTATATCCAGGTTTGCATTTACAGAAGTATTCTTCACCTCTGTTCAGGCACTCCGCACCATTTTTACACGGCATCAGTCCACACGGATTTGCTAAATTCAAAAAAAATATATCATGTTGCCTATGAGAGAATTATCAATAATTTTTCTTTTCCACTTATAAATTGGGAAATTTCAAGAGTTTTGTTTTAAACATTAACAGCAGAATTACATCGAAAAATGCAAGTATTGAAAATGATATAGTGCAGAAGCATCTTAGGCATCTCCCATGTAGACGACATCATTAATGACGCAGAACAAGATACCATCAAACAGAAGCAGGCATGTTGAAAGAACCCATATCAATCGTCAAGAAGAGAAAAGTGCAATGTATAACCACATTATAAGAGCCAACAATATTTCCACTGACATCCTACAAGGTTCAACTTATCGTCCTGGGTAAGACGATAAACTACGTCCAGCAGCAAGGCCTCTGATCGGGAGGTTTTCAGGAGCGTGGAATCACCTCTTAATTGCTGTTGTTCCCAGGTCCACCCTGACCCAGGGTGGTAGCACATGTTAATGTCCCAGCTATGGGTAAATAGTTAACTATTACCAGCAATACTTTTTTGAAAAAAATTCTTACCAGCAATACAACTTTGAAGGAAAAATATTACCAGAAACAGATTTTTGACAAAACAAAATATTACCAGCAATAAAAAATGTTGTCGGCATTAAATAACCCATTAAGGTTGATATGCCCTAAAACAAAATAAACTAAACCAATGTAAACCAAAGAATACATATTCTATTCATACGAATCTATCCTAAAAATGTTGGCATTAAATAACCCATTGAGATTGATATACCGTAAAACAAAATAAACCAAACCAAACCAAACAAGATTCAGCTTTAGGCAAAATAAAGAAGACAAAGGGGAAAATGGGCAGACAATGCCACTTCGTGGAATGGGATCCTTTATAGAACCTCGGGCATTGGCACGTAACCAAAACAGAATGATGTAACTGCAGATTTTGAAATGACCAGAGACCATATGACCACACCTGAACATGGGACTGATGACGATGATAATGACAAGTTTTAAACGACACTAGTACGAATAACTATATAAAATGGTGAAAATAAGGAATTATTTTAATCTATTCTTTGCCGGTCAGTAGATACCGAAATGTAAATGAGAAATTTCATTAAAAGAAATAACTTTTGCTTATTTGCAGCGGAGTTAACACAGAAGAAAATGACAAAACAATAACCAATATATTCAACGATATCGACGTAAAAATATAGTTTTCATTGTCCTTCCTTTGTGTGTGTGTGTGTGTGTGTGTGTGTGTGTGTGAGAGAGAGAGAGAGAGTCTGGGAAACACACACGTATATTTATTTTTAGTGAAATTGGAGTAGATTTGAATAGCGAAATTAAATCAGAGCATTTTGTTTACTGATGGGGAAATCTGATCTAGGGCAGAAGATGTACCCATTGAATCTGGGTCATCAGAAGACAATGGAAATGGTCGAAATAGTTTTTATCGATTAAAAATTGAAATAGATCTGAGTAAGCTAGAAGGAACTTTAGAATTCACATGATTTTGGTTGAAGCAGCCAGAACCCCGTGATAATCGCGTGCGAACTAGTAGGGCCGAGGGTCAGTTATAACCAGCCGGGTTTATCTATATAAACGCGTAGTTATGCTGAAAAAGGCAGACTGGAGAAAATTCTTGAAGAGAGAAGAGAGAATTGGCCCGGGCAAGCGTTGGAAGGAGGAACGCCACTATAACTTTAAGCCCCGCACAGAAATCTTTATTCCTCCATCGCAAGAGTCATATATCGTTCTGAGAATCACACACACACACACACACTCACACACACTCTCTCTCTCTCTCTCTCTCTCTCTCTCTCTCTCTCTCTCTCTCTCTCTCTCTCTCTCTCTCATCCAGTGTATGAATTTTTACGTTAAATACTTTTCTGCTATATAAACAACATTAACAGCTCAACCATTGAATAGTTGTTTGTCCGGCTTTTTGCAGATATTAATATATATTTTTTTTTTTTTTTTTTTTTTTTTTTTGGTGCATTCTAAATTTCTTAGCGCAGACTCCCCAGCCGTTTCTACATCTTCAGTCGACCGTGAATGGACGGACATCACTTCTGCTTTCTGGATCAAACAAATCACAACGTGGGCAGGAAGCAGGATTAAACAAACGGACCGGTCGAATAATCTACGGATGCTCAGTGGACCTATGGCCACTTCCTTAAGTTCGGTTAGGACCGAGTAGACACCTCAACCCAGAGAGTAAGACGCCGGAGGTTGAGGGCCTGGGGGGAAAGTGCTAGACCTTCCTCTATTCCCAAAATGTAAGTAACTCTTTCGTGACATAGCAGAGAAACTGCGAGACACCTCAGAAAAAAGGAAACTCGAAAAATTCATTACGACAAAATCAACCAATCAAGAGACAACATTGGGAATTACTAACTACATGCGGTCAAAATCAAATTGGTTTTAGCCAACCGATGTTAGGAAAAATTTCAATATATACTCATGTTAAATATTAATATGTTTCTACTGGACATAAAGTGGGAGATCGAGTTTCTATTATTATTAAATTATAAAGTTATCCTCCTAGAACTTTTACACTGTGCCATATTTTATGATACAATTAATGCTTTCTCAATAATATTGGTATTAGTCAACTAATGTTGCGAAAAGTATCAAGATATGATTACGCTAAATACTGATACACTTCCACTGGACATAACGTGGGGGGGTCACCATTTTATTGCTAGTAAGTAATAAATTGGTACCCACAGAATTACTATATTGTCAGATTTTTATGATGCAACTCAAGGATGTCGCACAAAAATGAGTAACACTTTCAGAATAAATTATATGATAAATATACCACGTCATTTTAAGTCTATAATTACCTGTCCTTATAAAAAAACAACTATTGATAATAACTTATATATAATGATTTGAGATTTTAAAATCTGATCCCCCACTTTATTTTTAATAGAAACTTATATTAATATTTTATGTAAATATCTTGAATTTTTTCCCCACCATCAGTGGGTTAATAAAAGTGAAAACATTGACTTGCATCGTAAAATTTGATTGCGGAGGCAACTTGCTATTTTATTTGAAAATAGAGTTAATTAAACAATGTCTACTAATGGGATATTTCAAATGAAGCCCAATAAAATAGAAATGTCTATAAATTAACAAAACAACATCTTCAAGAAGCAGTTACTGAAAAAAGTATTTTGTGATCAAAATTGGAATTTTTAAAAATAAGAATAATGATGATTAACCAATAGTAAGAAATATATAAATAATATTTACATAACATAAGTGAAACGGATAATTATTGAAATATAGACCCCAAAAAAAAGAAATATTTTGCACTAGTACAAAAATATTTTGTACTAATACTAAAATGTTTTAAACTAATTTGCAATATTTTTGCCAAATATTTCAATGTTTCGCACAAATATAAAATAGTTTGACAAAATATATCGTTCGTCCTAATACAAAATATTGTGCACAAAAATAGATCGTACTAGTACAAAAATGTATGACACTAATAGCAATTTTTTTCCACTAATTTCTAATAATTTGCACTAAAAAGATATATTAATAGTACAACATATTTTGTACTACTACTAAAATCTTTTACACAAATTTGCAGTATTGTTGCACAGTGTTTCAATATTTTGCATTAATACAAAAATATTTTCACAAAAATATATAGCACTAATACAAAAAACATATTGCACTAATACAGAAATATTTAGTACTAATTTGTAATGTCTTGCACTATTTTTCAACAATTTGCACTAATGCTAAAAATATTTTACATAAAAATATATCGTATTATATACAAAAACATTCCGCACTAATACTAAAATACTTTTACAATTATACTAAAAAAAATGCACTTGCACTAAAGATATGTTACATAATACAAAAGTATTTTGCACTAAAACAAAAAATTTTACATAACGCAAAATTATTTTGCACTGATACTAAAAGTATTTTCCACTAATGCAAAAATATTTTGCACTAAATAAAAATTTTTAGACGAATACAAAATCTACTCACGTTCAATGCAAGTGGTTCCCATAAATCCAGCTGTACACACGCATCTGAATTTCTCTCCTTCGTTGAAGCATTTTGCACCATTCTTGCAGGGGTTAAGTCCGCATGGGTTGGCTAAAAGTTAAAATATTCACGTTATATTCTGATAGCTATTGAAAGTAATTTAGTAGACTTTTTTTTCTTTTCACATCTATGAATTCATTTTAAAATTCAAATAATTTCATTTATTTCACGCCTAAGGATTTTAAATATCAATACAGAAAAGCCCTGATTAATGCGTCCTATACTGGCGGCATGTTAACTAATGCTACATTTAAACTTGAAAACCTATGGACTTCATTTCTTTTTCTCCATAATAGCAAGGGATAATAAAACGTTTTAGAATAATAAATTTATTGAAAGGAACATTTTATTTTTGTAATAAAATTTGCATTTGCTTTGTATTCCTCGAGGAGGGGGCTTATAGGGAAAAGGACGCGAAAACGAAAACGCTTCCGTCGCTAAAACACAAACAGGCGAAAACCTTACGCGAGCAAATGGCTCATGCATATCTTCCAACTGGAAAATAAAATAAATGAAGAAAGGAGTTCAATCAATAAAATCTCTTCCCGCCGAGAGTGAAATAATTTTTAGCCTCTTGAGATCTTAGAGATCTCCAGAGGCCAAAAATCAAGCAGACGTTTTTATTTCGTTGAAAAAACTTTTTCAACGGCCACATAGGTCACATCAGTTTTCTCTCTGCATTTCGATATCATAATGGTTGTCGAATGCAAACTACTTCTCCATTTTTACAAATACTTCCATGGTAAGTGCTCCGAGGAGCTGCTTTCGCTTGTTCCCAAACTTCAAGAATTTAAGCGTTCTATTAAGCTGGCATCTCGCTCACACCCTTTCACTGTCTAAAGTGTTAAATGTAGCCGTCTCTTCTACTCCAATAGCTTCATGTCTCGCACGTCTCGCCTGTGGAACTCCCTCCCCTCTTCCTGTTTCCCTGATAGCTATAATCTTCAACTATTCAAATGTAATGTCAATCGACCTGTCGAGATGCCCTGATCTATCCCCTATCCTTCTCTTCATCCTTTCCTATATCACTCTTATTTGCCCTCGCTCCAACTCTCTGTAACCCCTTGCGTGCTAATGGCTTCCCGCCTTGCTTGGGGTGAAACGCTTAAAAAAATCTATTATATTAAATCAATTGCTTGGTCTGCTGCTAGAAAAGTTGATTCACTGTGTCGTGCGAGACAAATTTTCTCGATCGAATCTATCTTACATATTTATAAGTCTACCATTCTTTCATACTTTGACTACTGTTGCTACATATGGTCTGGTGTCCCAGCTATATATTTAGAGATCCTTGATAAAAAATCTGCAATGTCATTGGTACTGTTCTGACATCTCGGCTTCAATCACTTTCCTACCGCCGTAATGTAGCTTCTCTATGCTTTTTCTATAAATAGTTCCATGGTTATTGTTCTGACAAACTTTCCTCTATGATACCTAGACGTCCAGAATTTAAGTACAATACTAGATTGGCGGCAAGGTTCCATCGTTTTACAGTTGGAATGGCTAGATGTAACCGTAAGTTCTATGTTAATAGTTCTGCATTTTTGCTTGTGGAACTCTCTTCTTGCTTCTTGCTTTTCAGTCAACTTTGATCTTCAAAAATTTAAATGCAATGTCAAGTGTTATTTTCTGTCCTCTTATTGTTCTCGCTCCTTAATAATGTTTCTTTCTTTTTCTTATATTCTTTCCCACTCACTAACCTTCTGCGTCTTAGTGGATTTATTGCCTTGCTTGGAGTGAAATGATTAAAAACCTTCAGTATAATTTGAACTTAATATTCATACAACTCTTATTGTTTTTTTTTATAAATGGTTAATTACTTGAACTTTGAAACTTGAACCTTCCCCCTTATGTTTAATGTTCTCGTAGTGCATTTCTACAGAGAACATTGATTCTGCTAGTATGATTCATCTTACACAGACCTACACTGACTGAAACAAACCTCCATTGCTGCGCATCTCCACACACATCTGTGTCGGTTTCAACAATTTTCTTTTTCAAAGTTTCGACTGTTCTAAAAATCTGACTGCATTCTTTTTTTGGTGTTTTTTTGTTCACAGTGATGAAGTTTTAAATAAAATCCCAGCTGATTTAATTACTCCAAGGAATTATCTTGAAAGAAATCTAAATATTTTTAGTATGCAAATAAAATTTTACAGAGAGTATATAGAATAGAATAAAATGGAGGATGATTGTCTTTAAAATTATTTCCACGAGGTTTTGCTTACAAAATACTTTTTTTAATAAAAAATATTGAAAATTTATGACGAGTTGTTTTTGGTAGATTTTAAAACCTTAGTGCGATTCACCTGTAACGTATTTTAATCAGTTCACCCCAAGTAAGGCAATAAAGCTACTAACACACAAGGGATCACTAAGAGTGAAAAAAAAATTGAGAAAATTCTAAGTAGAGAGAGGACCAGGATTCAAAGAGATAAAATTTGACGATTGATGTTGCATTTAAAATTTTGAAGATTGTAATTGACAGGAAAGCAAATAGTGAATAATTATTATTTAAATATGCTTTTCTTTTGTATTTTTCCTTTTCCCTTCGAACATGTAATATATAAATTTTAATGATTAAAACACAAAGTCAAACATCTATTAACTACTTTTAAATTAATAAAATTTACTTTTCCTTGCTGCAGATTTTGTTAACCTGATAAGGGTTTGTATTAAAAAAAGTTGAACGGTAGTATGGACTGGGCTATCCAAAGAAAGTATGCACTTAGCCATTCTAAAAGAAAGGCTACTTTAAAGAAAGGATGCCAGAGAATAAAAGGATAAGAACGAAAGATTTAGACTATACATTACGATAAATAACACACTTACGTTCAATACAGGTCCTTCCCATAAAACCGGCTGTGCATATACATCTGAAGGTATCTTTATCATTGAAACACTTTGCACCATTTTTACAGGGTTTAAGCCCACAAGCATTGACTGAAAGAAAAAGAAGAAAAATATCTATCCGTTTATTGTTTTCAAAGAAAGAGAGTATTACCAAACTTGTCACCTCTATCTTACTCTTTATTTAAAGTAGTTCTGCACAGAATAAGACACGGGAGTCACATGCAACCCGCGTGTCTACCAAGTGTTTTCCCACAAGTACGAGTGAGGTCAAATAGAGCTTTCGGAGTTGTCCAGCCCTCATTTGCATCTCTTGATAGAGTTCAAAATCGTCTACACGGCCTTCTGGGTGATGAATTATTTTCCACTATACAACACCTTTCTCACAGGCAAAACATCGCGAGCTTCTCATAATTGTTATTTCTATGGCAAATGATGTGACGCGCTACATACTTTAGTTCCATCAGTACTGACCTGACGCTTCTAAAACCCAACATGTTAAGTACACAGAGGCGGATCATCCTAATTCCCTCCGTATTCCATTAATAGTATTCCACTCAGACAGCTTCTTTCCAAGAACTGCTACTTTGGGCAACAGAATCACGAGAGAATGTTTTCCTGATCACTACAATCTTAACCTCTTTAAGTCTAGGGTTAATCGGTATCACTCCTATATAAACTGATAAACCGTGCTTCTTCCTCACTCTCTTCCTACGTCCATATATCATTATTCAGTAACTCTACCTCGAGTGACTCTTGGACTTTGTAAAAAAATGTACTCTCCATAATGTATTATATACACTCGATCAATCTTATGTCGGACAAAATGTGACTTACTGACACATCATGTTGAAACACCAGTTCCTGCCCGATCACAAAAGTTAAGCAATGTCGAGCCTGGTCAGTACATAGATGGGTGACCACTTGGGAATGCCAGATACTGTAAGCTTCGATGTACAGGTGGTGTAATGGATAATCGCTTGGAATTTTTTTATCGGAGAGTCAAATTCCAATTCCCGTTGGATTCATTATATTCACTTACCCGAAAATACCATTGGGAAAGGTATGAATCCACTTCTTCTCCCCAATCTATGAGTGAATTAGTAAAATTAATCTGCAATCTTATTGGTCCTGAGCTGGAATCTCGGTTTCAGCTTCTTTCCCACCGGCGTAATGTAACTCCCTATGCCTTTTCTATAAATACTTTTATGGTAATTGTTCTAATGAACATTCTACTATGGCACATAGACTTTAATAATTTAAGCGCAGTGTTGGAATGGCGACAAGGTCTCATCATTTTACAGTTAAAATGGCTAGATGTAACCGTAGGTTCTATGCTAGTAGTTTCTTCTATAGCATTCCACGCTCTTACGGCTTTCCAGTTAACTTTAATCTTCAAAAAATGTCAATCGTTATATTCTGTCTTATATTCTTTTATAGTTTTATCTCCTTAATAGTAGTTTTTTCTCATTCTCAAAAACTCGGTAACCTCTTGCGTCACAGTGGCTTTGTTGCCTTGCTTGAGATGTAATTATTAAAAAAGCCTTTTATCACTAAACCATTATTATTTTTTAAAAATCTTGCAATGTAAATATATTGTCAGGCTTTAAATAACCTGCAAAGTTTGATAAACAGTAGAAAATGAATCAACCAAAAATAAAGCAGACTGTAGTTACATCATTCTTTGTAAGTCTCTAAAATCCAAAATAGAATCTGCAATGTCATTGGTCCTGTCCTAACATCTAGGCTTCAGTCACTTTCCTACCGCTGTAATGTAGCTTCACTATGTCTTTTCTATAAATACTTTCGTGGTAATTATTCTGATGAACTTTCCTTTATGGGACCTAGACTTTATGAATTTAAGCACAATACTATATTGGCGGCAAGGTTTCATCTTTTAACAATTGAAATGGCTAGATGTAACCGTAAGTTCTATGCTAACAGTTCTGCATTTTTGTTAGTGGAACTCTGTTCTTGCTTCTTACTTTTCAGTCAACTTTGATCTTCAGAAATTTAAATGCAATGTCAATTGTTATTTTCTGTCCTCTTAGTTATCGTTCTCGCTCCTTAATAATGGTCCGCGTGTTCGCACCGGCCCTGTACTAAGGCACTGTTCCGCTGAAATAACCCATCTATGTTGGGCTGCATAGAGTCCATAATGAGTGTAAATAGCCATGAAGCAATGAATCATGGAGGTCTGTTGTGTTTAACATTGGTGGCAAAGATCTAACAGACATCTCGTTACTTGTAATTGCGCTTAGCACGACTCTTAAGTGGTGGAATTTCACATTGTCCATAGTGGCTAACGGTCCCATTAATTTGAATAAGAGTATTTTTTTTATTTTGAATAAAGTTATCTTTATACTGAATAAAAGAATCTATTTAATGAATAAAGACAGTTTTATTTCAAATAGTGTCTCTTCTTGAATAAAAGTATCTTTAATTTGAATAGCGGTGTTTGGATCTATATTACATTCAAGTTAGTTTTTTTTATCGGTATCACCCCATACAAGTTAGTAGAGCCACTAAGACACAAAGGGTTGTAGGGTGTGGGGGAATTAGGAACAGAAACATTAATAATCAGCGGGAAGAGAAAAGAGCAATCCGGAGGACAGTAGCTAACGATTGACATTGCATTTAAAATTTAAAGTTGGCTGGAAAGCATGGAACCGGAAGGGAGTTCCACAAACGAAAAATGCAAGAAAAGAAACTGTTATCATTGAACTTACGGCTAATTTGGCCTTTTATAGGTGTTCTTCATTTTCAAAATTATTAACTGTTACCTTTATTTAGACCACGGGCTTATATTCTCGTTTCATGCTTAGTGGATATTCTATATTAGTTGATACATATATATTAGTTGATACACTATATTAGTTAATACATCAGTCAAATTAATTTTTATTCGTTTGTATGGTTTTTTTCTAAAAAAAACAAAAAACCTTATGTATCTTAAGATATGCCTGAATCTGGGATTGAACTTACAACTACCAGAATACAAGATATGTTTTAACACATTGACAGTTTTATTATGATGCTGACCACGAGTTTTTGTGGCCTTACCATAAAAACTACAACCGCGAGTTTTTTCGTTGTTTTTAACGCAAATAATTCGTATTTGGCGTCAAAGGCAGGAATAAAAAATCGTACAGGCGACTAAAGACAAACTGAATTTATAACAGATAAACGAAGCCTTTGATAAAAAAAATATTATAGTGATTTTATAAACGTAGCTTAGATGTAGCACAAGGCCGAAAGTATTGGGTACCCAGTGAGGATCGAACTCACTACTCAGTGGTAACTGTTCTAGCGAGACAAGCTTGACGTTGGCTATTATAAATATGGTGGTTGAAAACCGATTTCGTAATTGACCACTGGCAATCAACGAATTAATCAAGGCATTAATCCAGTAGGCAATTTGTCCCTTGGGTTATTTCTCTCTACGAGTGAAATTCTGTCTTAAACCTGCACCCCGTACGACTGTATGAGATTTCTGACTTGGGTAGAGGAATTTCTTTTATGATTTATATTCTTTCTTAATCAGAGGCTCCCAGATATTAAGTATATCTATTTAATGTCTACTGAGGTGATCTTCAGTTTCTGACATTTGGTTTAGATACATAGATTAATCAGGTGTATACAAGAACCCGAAAGGTTGTGAGAAATACAACAAAGATGAGCATGATTAGTAAATCATAATAATTGTTTAATAAATTATTTCTTAATTTAAATCATATTAATTTTACTACTTGCACATTGGTGAATACGATGATGTGGAAGTTTTACATATTAATTAATACAAGAATTAGAACTGAAAACAAGGGCTTTTAAAATGACTACTTTTAAAAAAATGTTTTTGATTTATGACTACATTAAAGTAAAAGAGCAAAGGGGGTCAAACACCCCCAAGTACCTATTAATCTATATGTTTTCACTTTGTTTTGATTGGGAGATGGTTAATATTTGCATTAAGTAAAAACATGTAATATTTCAAAAAAGACTATCATATGAAGGCTCATAGATAAGTTAAAGTACTGATCATACAAAACAAGTTTGAATGTAGGGAGAATAATGTCGTTGACATAAAAAATGAAGTAAATTCATTTCTTATCAAAATTACGAGGATTGGTTGATAAAATAGGTCTCCAGTCTTATAACAGAAGGTTTACACCAGACAGAATGAAACTGATTTCAAAATTAAATTAATTTCTCTGCAAAACTCCAACTTCATTTTTCTCCATTTGATGGTAAAAACATGTTTCCATTTTTCCTTTTGCTCATGGTTTACTCTTGATTCAGTTATCTCCAAGCAGCTTCCATTTCAACATAAGATGAAAGTTATTAAACTTTCAACGTACCTTCTTTAATTTAGGAAAAAACAAAATGGCTGATAGTTTCATATCGGAGATGTACGAATGGAGTTCAACCCCATTGAATTTCAGTCCTCTTAATCTGTCCGTCGTCTGTTGACAGTAATACGGTCTTCCGACTTTGGGATACAGAAACTGATATTTTCGAGACAGATTCTGCAGATTTCCCGTTTGAATTCTTGTAAGGTTTTACTTATTTCATATTTCTGGTGCGCAACTCACTTGCACCAAAAGATTATCACTGATAGCTGCTTTAAGCATAGCTTGAACTCATAACGAATGAAAATTATTACTCAATGCTGTCAATCAGCAAACCGACACTAAGCGCATTTGCACATGACCATGTACTAACGCAGGGCCGGCGCATAGGTCTTTTCCACCACCCCACCCCGAAACTATGATAGGGGGCCCTCCACTCTACGCCATCTCAATTTTCATAAGGTAGTATTCATATAAATTTAAACAATTTATTGTAACCTAATTATGTAAAATTATGGATCATATGCAATACCAGTCAGTTATGTGCCATGCGTGATACACACTTAGGCGATCATGTATCTCTCGATACATGACTAACGAGGCAGATTGTTTCCCGCAGCACGTTGCCATTTCTTTCTGCGGTAGACCAGTTGCCATCCAAGGCTACAGAACCCGGTCTGTTCTGCTATTTACCTATAGCTGGGGGAGAAGAAGAGGATTCATACCTTTTCCCAATGCACGTAGGTGAATGTAATGAATGCGACTGAAATTCGAACTCTGCACTCTAATTCCCCAATCCGAGCCTCTTCCTATTACTCCTCCACATATGCAATGTATATGAACAATTTAACTAGAAAATAGAATGTGTATGGCATAAAACATGTTTAAATATCCATTATGGCTCACCTTCCTTGCAGGTTTTTCCTTTAAATCCAGGTTTACATTTGCAGAAAAATTCTTTTTCTCTGTTAAAACACTCAGCTCCATTTTGACATGGTTTCAATCCACAAGGGTTAGCTAGAGAAAATAATTGAAAGAATTAAAATAAGAAACAATAAAAGAAATAGTGGATTTTACATAAATTAGATCCATTACATACACACACACACTATATATATATATATATATATATATATAGGATTTGCTTTCTTATAAATCCCAAACATTAAAATTTATTCGCACAGCATTAGGCTCGGTGCACGCATACAGTTAAGATTAAGCTCATTAGATACTTTTATTCGGCATCGAAGACAACCAAGTTTACAATTAATACAACATTGTGGATTTCGTCTAAAGACAATGGCTTTTTAGAGATTAGAGTGATTTGTAGCATGAATAGCATGAGGGACCTATTAAAAAATGTCGGCGCCATATATATATATATATATATATATATATATGGCGCCGTTCTGTTTCATGTTTCAACGCAATTTTTAGGACGTGTGTGTGGTGTTTTGGCTCGACTATTTAGAGATAAGCAAAGTACAGTGTAACCCGGATATAAGAGAAACCCGGATATAAGAGAGATTATCTGGTCCCGACAATTCTTATATCTGGGTTACACTGCATTAAAAAACAGGCAAAGTTCGTTAGAAACAAAAAAGAAAAGAGTACTGGTTTGTTATATAATATCAGTCTTCCTATATGACAGTGAATGCAAGACAAATCTCTTTACAAACGAAGAGGACGCTAGAAGCAAGAGAAATATGGTTCTAGAGAATGATGCTGAAAATATTATTGTCTGAATATGTGAGCAACGACGAAAATGGAATTAAATAGAACATTTATACTTAACATTAGAAAGAGACATTCGAAATTTCTAGGGCACATAATGAAAAAAAACGGTTTGGAAAGTTTCATATTTACAGGACTGATTGAAGGCAAGAGGGACAGAGGAAAACAGCACATAACCTACCTAGAGAGCTTGAGTAAATTGATGGCAGAACAGGGTTTCGGAGAGATAATAAAAAGACAAAATTTATTCAGAATTACAAAGAAAAAGGAAATTGTGGCGAGCCATGACCGCCAACGTCTTAAAGGGACAAGGTACATAGATATAGAGCATGCGAGCTGGCACGATTAAATTATCCTCTTCCAACCCACACAGGCACATTGCATATCCAGTAAGGCACGCTTATTATTTCTGAAATAATAGTCTCTACGGGACGATTATTTTGTTCCTTGAATCAATAATTCCCAGCGTAGACGTTTAACTGAACCTAAACAGTTATTTTCTAAGTATTAAATTTTCCACCATTATGACCATTCCAGGATTTGCATTTGGTAGGAAAAAAATTGAATATTCTTTCCGGTGTGACTATTTAAGAAGCTAATTGGTAGAAACAATTCCTAACGCTACTTGCATTTAGAACAGAAAGTATTTGACTTTACTCCCGTATGACTATATTCACGCAGCATTTTGGTAGGAAAATCTATATATAAAATTCTGTGACATTCGTTAGTCTGTCCGCCACATCCTCTAAATTAGCCATACATTGACCGATCGAAATCAAATTTGGTGGAGAAGTGCAAACGAGTAAGGGGGGTACAAATTACAATTCGTTTTACTAGGATGCGTGGCTCAGTACAATAAATTTTCATAAATTATTGTTATATTATTTGATATGCAAAATCTTCCCACTATTTTAAAAACATTCTAATGATTAAAATAACAAATAAACATTTAATGTAAATGCAATATTGTTTTCTGCATATATTTTCTTTTCAGATTCCAGTTCGCCTAGCATTTGTGAGAACTATAAACAAATCACAGGTTGGAATTTGGCGTCCAGAAAGAAATATTTACGCATGGCCAGTTGTATGTTGCATGCTCAAGTGTAAGAAATCTTAAGAATTTATTCGTCACTATTAAAAAGGAAAAAAAGAAATTCTTAAAAAATATTGTTTACCATGAATTCCTGTAAAATTGAATAAAATTAAAGAAATTATTAAACCGTTAAGTAGGGGAATTGATAAAGTACTTTCCCAAGAAAAAAATCAGCTTATTAAAATTTCATCAATTGCTTTTGAATGAAACGTAGAGTTTGTAATTCCTAACAAAAACCGCAGGCGATAATTTCAATAATACTAAACACCGAGGATTTCTAGTACAAAAAAAAGTAAATGAAAGGTTATTTCGAACGGCAGTAGTATTTAGTAAATGAATTTACACCTGCATAACTATTCCACACGGACTTGTATTCAGTACAAACAGTAATTGGAAAATTCACTTTAGCACTTGTATTCTATACAAAAAGTAATTAAAAATTACATCCGACATGAATATTTCAAATGGCACTTCTTGTTACACAAAGAAACTGAAAAATTGCCTCCGGCATGATTATTCCAAACGGCACATTTGCTGGGGTTCTCCTTGATAAGTACGGTAACGTCGGAGATAAACTCGGGCATCCATGTGGCCACAGAGCGCTTCGTATGATTCCTGCTTTCTAACCTGAAATTTTCTTTGTAGTCTGAAGCCCTATATGCCTTTTTCAAGGTTGTAGACCATGGTTTTACAGCGCAAAATGTAGTTTAAAAATTCTCTCTAGCATGAGAAATAAAGACGAGGGCTTACGGCCACATCAGTTTGAAACATCGGCTCCTGTGTGATCAGCGAATTTAAGCAACATCGAACCGGGTCAGTACCAAGATGGGTGACTGCTTAGGAATACCAGGTGTTGTAAGCTTGGATGTGTGTGTGGTGTAATGGATATTGGCTCGGAATTGTTAATCGACGATCCGAGTTCTAATTTCAGTTGGATTCGTTATATTCACTTACGAGTAAATACCATTGGGAAAGGTAAGAATCCACCTCATCTCCTGCCAGATTTGTATAACTAAAAACATTATTATCTCCCTCCTCAAATTCTTACAATCTAAAAATATTAACTTAATTAAATAACATGCAAATGGTTGATAAGCCATGAAAAACGAATCAACCAATAATTAACACGGCTGTCAAAAATTTATAATATATATATATATTTCTAAAAGATACTATGTTTATATGGAAATAATCATCGAGGAATGATCTTCAACCGATATCACGTACAACAGACCATCCTTATGCGCAGTGTTGATATCTATGTCCACACTGTTTATATCTACGTGTGTGAAAATTTCATATACATGTGTTTTACATACACACACACATATATATATATATATATATATATATATATATATATATATATATATGCGAGATATATCACGGAATAGCCACATATCTCTCCATCACAAATTAATTTTTTGACAAAGAATTGGGAAACCAGTAAATTTACTGTAAACAATATTCTTAAAAACTCCAGCTGCATTTTCATCTTCTTTTTCTTGTTTTTACCCATTTAAATTATACATGAAAAAATATTACCTATATATATATATATATATATATTATATATTATATATTATATATATATACCATATCCATGCCATAACAATCTAATCACAATCTAAATATCCATTTTTTAAAAATCCTTGAATATTACTCGCTCACTTTATTTTTCGCCAGACTTTGAATTATGACACTTTGTGTCCGCCAGATGTTTTGACTGACCTTTCAACCACCTGATAAACATTCATGAACGTCCTCAAATTTAGAAGCCTTGATAACCAATGACATCCTCTCCTTTGTATATATAAACACGTGCAGTAAAATAAATTCTACATTATCTTGATAAAGTTAATGTAGGACGAAATGCGTCGGCTAAGAACAGTTTTTTCCTGTCTCTTTTTATTCATATATATATATATATATATATATATATATATATATGTGTGTGTGTGTTTGTGTGTGTGTGTGTGTGTGAGAGAGAGAGAGAGAGAGATAGAGAGAGAGACTGGGTGTGTACTAAAACAGTAATGAAACTACTCACGTTCAATACAAGTTAATCCCATGAAGCCCGCTGTACACACACATCTGAATTTCATTCCATCATTAAAACAGTTGGCACCATTCTTGCAGGGTTCCAATCCACATGGGTTCGCTAGTGTATGAATAAAAGACAAAAACTTTATTCAGTATTTTTAAAATGAACAAATGTTTTTAAAATATAAGTTTATTGTGATGTATATTTTACGTTTCATGTCTCCTTAAACTTTTTAGATTCTAAAACCCGACCAGTCACTGATATGCAATCTCTGAACATAGTGATAAATTTCACTATTTCAGGACTACCTATGCTACAAGACAAATCAGTAGTAAATACCAGTAAATGACCAGGATAAACGTTCGACATATGTACAGCCACAGTCTATTTATATATTAGTTTATGTAACACTGAGACAGGACGACTTAGCGATAAACCTTAATGTTTTGATAGACTTCAAAACGGCTCGTATAACAGACCAAATCATCAACCTTATCCCAACTATGAGTTACGTTGTGTTATTCTTTTCAAGGATTAGACGATGCAGTTTTGTACCGGTAAACAAATGCTAATGGGTTCAAATTCCTATTACTAATATTACATTGGGGTACTTTTTTTATAATAATATAAAATGATATGGAGAAAATAATAAATAAACATAATAAAAAATATTAAATAAAAACAATAGCAATTATAATAACACGCATCCGCAAAATAGCAATAACTGTAATTGTCAAAATAAAAATAACTGTCCGCTTAATAATAAATGTTTAACTCATAATATAATATATAAAGCAAGAGTATCAAATAATATTAACAAATTTACATAAGAAAAAACATTTACATAGGAGCAACCGAAACCACTTTTAAAGTAAGATTTAATAATCATATGATGTCACTTAAAATAGATAAATACGCAAATAGCACAACATTATCAAAATACATATGGAGTCAAAAAGAAAATAATATACCTATCATAGTTAAATGGGAAATTATTAGAAAAAGTAATCCCATATAATAGAAGACTATAAACTGTCAACAGCTGTTAGTGGATGGAGTGATTCTTGAACCTTGAGCACGTAAGCGATTTAGAAGTCCCACTTCACTTCACTGGTTTTCCTCCTATATAATCTTCAGATTATAAGATTTAAATGCAATGTCAAGTGTTTTCTTCTGCCTTTTTAATTATTGTTATTTTCTTGTTCTCTCTCCGTAATATTATTTTTTCCTATTTTATAACAATTAGTAACACCATACGTTTTTATTGTGTATTTATTTGCATATTTATACAGAGGCTTGCTTGGAGAGATATGACAAGTATCTATATATATTCTACAATATACAAAATACGAAACATTCTCTCAAATTTAAAATGGTAAACCTCTTCTGCAGACATTATCTAGAAAATTTACTGTGACTGGCAATACATCTAAATCCAATTCAATTGATCAAAATGTTTTAATGAAATATCACTTTTTCTGATAATACATGAAGAAAATAATATGAAAAGAGATTAAACAAAATAAAATTGTATATTTTCCTTAATATATAAATATTATGTAAAAATTTGTATTTTTAACAACCACTACTAATTTATTTAGCAATATATATAATGAATATATATATATATATATATATATATGTATAATGAATATATATATAATGAATGCATATACATATAATGAATATATATATGCATAATGAATATATATATAATGAATGCATATTCATATAATGAATATATATATATATATGCATAATGAATATATTATATATTTATATAATGAATATATATGTACATGTATATATATATTTAATGGTTATCTGTGTATATATATATATATATATATATATATATATATATATATATATATATATAATGACATATGTACATATATAATGAATATATATATTTATATAATAGATATATATAATGACTATATTAAAAATGTATACATATATATATAAAATGTGTACCCATATATAAGATTGATATATATATATATATGCATATGTGTATAAAATTAATATATATATATATATAAATATGCGTATAAAATTAATATATATATATATATATATATGCGTATAAAATTAATATATATATATATATATATATATATGCGCATGTGTATAAAATTAATATATATATATATATATATGCGTATAAAATTAATATATATATATATATATATATATATGCGTATAAAATTAATATATATATATATATATATATATATATGCGTATAAAATTAATATATATATATATATATATATGCGTATGTGTATAAAATTAATATATATATATATATATATATATGCGTATGTGTATAAAATTAATATATATATATATATATATATATATATATATATATATTAATATTATAAATTAACTGGGTACAGTTTGGTCATATCAATTTTGTCCCGTAAAGATTTACTTGCTACGGAAACTACTGCAGTAACATCTATTGTTCTTGAGAGCTTCTCACACCACATACCTCAGTGGAGGCTACGGATCTAGAGTGGAAGAAATGGAAACTCATATATAATAAACCAAGTAAGAGGCGAAGAGAATGCGTAAAAACCAACGCGCCTAATACCAAGACCCCACCCCGCACAAAAAAAAAACGAAAACAAAAACGGACACCTTCCTCGACAAAAATCTACAATGTCTATAGAATCCAGAAAACGTAAGTGGGAAACTAAACCTTGACAGTGGGCGTAGACATAACAACCACCAGTTAATACGTCCAGGAACAACGACCTAATACTGTTTCACACTAATCAAGCGTAACGTTTAAGAGTAGCGTGAAATACTTTTCACAGATGAACAAGTCTACGCTAGAAATCTGAATTTGTTGCAATCAAGAAATTATATGAGATCTCATAGTTTAAAAAAATATTCATCTACATACGTTCAACACAGGTTGGTCCCATGTAGCCGGCTGTACACACGCATTTGTATTTCTTTCCATCATTGAAGCATTTCGCCCCATTTTTGCAGGGCTCAAGTCCGCATGGGTTTGCTATAAAGACAAGAATATTCATGACATATCAAGAGGATTTTAAAATCTATGAACACAGCGAATTTTTGTAGTTCTCGAAAATAGAGACCGTTTTTATTTCAACTGCTTATTTTAACCCTTTGAGCCCTGCGTTCCTGAAGAATTTTAACCTTTCTGCCTGTGCTCCTGGGTCAACATTCGTAAATAATTGGTATGTAATGTTTTACGGTATATGTAAAAATCGTTACAAGTGTTTATCCACCGTTCAACCGCTGGCTGGGCATTTGTCTTTTTCCTCTATCAACCGGTAAAGCGGTGTTCAGGGCTCAAAGGGTTAACGATATATTAAGCCTTGTTGGGTTATTTAATGACCAATGCAAATGCTATAGGAGAAACTCACTGTGAATCAATATATAGGTAAACTTATGTTTATACTAGAAAAAAATGTAGAACTAGGCCTGGTTTTAGCAGAGAATCAAAAAGGTAGCCATAGGCGTATTTTACACTAGATTCAAAAAAGGTATACATGACTCCGGTTTACACGAGACTCATAAAGTAGACATAGGTCACGTTTAGAGTAAGAAAAAAAATGTAGGCATATACATCGATTACACAAGTCATAAAGACAGACTTAGGTCAGATTTAGAATTAAAAAAAAGGTTGACATGGGCCCGGTTTACACGAGACACAAAATTTAGATATAGGTCAGGTTTAGATTCAAGGATGTAGACGTGGGTACAGTTTACACGAGACACAAAATGGTTGACAGAGATCAAGTTTAGAATCAAAAAGACAGACAAGTTTTCACTAAACTAAAAAGAAGGTAGACATAGGTAGGTTTTAGAGTTAGAAATGTAGGTATTGGTCAGTTTTAGAGTAACAAATGTAAACATGATGTAACGATAAAAGTATGCAAGCGTAGGCTTTAAAAAGCTTTATTCAACTGATAATACAAGCTTCGCGTATAGTGTCCTTTTATAGTCGAGGTAAACAGAAATAGCTCCCTCAGAGAGGAGAGTAACAAAACAAGGGGAGACTACTCTTGATTATGCATAATACATGGGGCCAGTTTAGATTCAAAAAGGCAAAAATCGGTTAGGTTTATACTAGACATAGATAAGCTTTTGAGTCAAAACGGTAGACATTGATCCAGTTTACACTAGATTCAAAAAGGTAGATATAGGTCTGGTTTAATTCGATTTGTTTAACAGCATATCAAGTCTTTATGGGTTATTTAATGCCGGAATTTAATTTTCTTGGGGCGTTGGTAATTTTTTTTTTTTACTCTTTGAATATATTGCTGAAAATTTTTACAATAAAATATATTTTTACAAATTCATAGTATTTTGACCCCTGTTTGGGAGTTCCCTATTTGCCCATAGCTGGAGCCCTAACAGGTGCTACCACCATGTAGATCTGGGAACAACAGCTATTATGAGGTGATATGGTTTAGAATCAGAAAGATGGATATAGGTATAACAGTCGCGGAGTTATTCGAGGCTAGGAATTTTTATACCCGGGGTATAAGTAAGATTAGTCTAGGTATGTCCAATTTTGGCCATTTTAGCGTTTTTTTTAGTTGTTTTTTTGTCAGTTGAAAGACACATTAATTTCGAAATTCTTGTAAAAATTAACTACTTGTTGGATTTTAATGAAAACTTCAGAACTTATTCAGAAATGAATGAACTTATTTTAGAAATGTTTGTCTCTTTGAAAGTCATGGTATAAATATTTTTTTTATATCTGTTACCCCCCCCCCTCGAACTTAATTTTATGAAAACACAAAAAAAAATTTATTTGCAACCTGAATTTTTGTTTTTAATTAAATGCACAAAACTCTGAAAAATCTAAATCATCGATTTTTTTGTTAAAAAAATGTCCGAAATTGTCCAAACTTTTACCTCAATTGTAAAAATACAAAACCCAATAAAACTAAGACAATATTTAATTAAGAAAGTTTTTAATGGCTTTTCTGAATAATATATACGAAGGTAATTATTATCTGAAAGAAAAAAAATTTTTTGATGAACAATGAATTTTTACATTAATTTTCTTTTTTTTTCAATTTTAAATACACAATATGACAAAAGGTTGTTATATATTTATACATTAAGTTCTTTCTGCAACCTTATGGAAATGATATATTATGTTCTCTACTTTTTAAAGATCATAAATTTGAAAGCTTATTAAAATATGACAACCATAATTATTTTAAAAATAATTTTTAATATTCCAAAATTGTATTTAAAATCGTCTACAACGAAAGTACGGATGCACATTGTTGAAATAATGTCACATGAGTAGTTTCCTTTGATAGAAGCAAGTTTTTTTTTTACTTCAGAAATGGCTTTGATTCGTTCAGTAACAACAAAACAACGCTTGTCAAGTTTTCTGAATATCGTCGTATTATTTTCAATTTTTTTCTTTTTCAATTCAAATATAATCGAATAGTGGGATAAAAGAAAATATCGACTATTTACAATTACAAAAAAAAAAACGCCCTTGGAAGTCCACCCAAATTTTCAAGTTTGAAATCGAATGCATAAATTCATTGTACATTACTTTGGAATTATTATCCACACGACAAATTATCAATTAAAACGATTTTTGGAGTTTAAATTTTCTGGAGTTAGCTCGCTACTACTCAAACTAAAAAATATTTGTTGAGTCAAAACAAAACCAACATAGCATGTTAATTTTATTAATAAATAAAATAAAACTCATATTACTGCCATATAATTATTAATAAATAGAAAAAATCTGCCTTAATAAAAAAGAAATAAAATCTCATTTCATTAAGTTAACCCGTTTCAATTAATGGTGTTTCATGTAATTTTTATATTCTCAGAAAAATATTTCATGATTGAAATAATAAACCTCAATTTAAAAAAATGTATTTTTTTTACTGTTTTATTTTTACTTGTAAAATTTGATTTTCTTTCATAATTTAAATGTTATTTTCAGTGCAGAATTCTTCCTCAAATGTAAGGTAAAAAAAAAAAAAAAATTTAAAAATCTACTAACCAGATTCACTTAAAATTAGAACGAATTATATCACTTCTGCGCTACCGTCCAATAAATTTCCGTGCCGTAAGTTGTGAATATATTGACGTACATCAATTAACGCTTGTCAACGCGCACGAAAATAGACCACCTTGGTTGGAAATATCTCTCTTAAAATATTTTCTGCTAAAAATGTAAGTAATGTTTCTTTCAAATTACATTAAGTATACTTTAATCATTCTAAATTTCCTAAGATAACAAAAGAAAAAGGTGTAATTGATTTTTCATGATTTTTTAACTAACAAACTATGATCTTTCCGACAGAAATGTCGATAAGTTCGATTTTATGAAATTTTTTGACTCGAAAAAAAAACAAGATTTTTAATAAAATTTTTAACATTTATAGGAAGGATTAAAAAATCTGAAAAAATATTCAGAAAATACTTTGGTCTTTCCTCTTTAATAACAACATAAATATTTAAACGTTAAAAATTGTTTTATCAATTTGGGGACCTTTTGTCGTCAAGGTATACCACTTTTTAGCGAAATATTGGACATACCTAGATTAGTCCAATTTATAAGTGTAGAAAATAGGCTAGATGTTAATATACCTACCAAAGCCAGAATATACAAATTCTTTTCCCCGTCAATTAATAAGATGTACAATGTAACCTGGATATAAGAGAGTTGTCGGGACCGGAGAAGAAGTATCTTATATCCGGGTTTCTCTTATATCCGGGTTTGGTCTATTTTGTTTAGGTAAGTATGGCTCTAATTTGGGACCAGATAAAATCTCTTATATCCGGGTTTCTCTTATATCCGGGTTACACTGTATATTATTACAACTAAAGAGTCTAGTCTCCTTTACTATTTAATCCATATGTAAAAGGGAGGGGAAGGTATGGATTTATGCCTTTCGAAAGTCAATGTAACAGACGAGTCTGAAATTTGAACTTGGCTCGTTGATTCCAAGTTCGGCGCCGATAACTCTTCTAGGCACAACCTTTTCTCCCCTAGCTATGTGTTAATTAGTAAAACAGATAAGCCTTTCTAGACTTGGCAACCGATCGAGGGGAATGGGGAACTTTGAACAGAAAACCATGGAGAAGGCAACAGGAAATCTACTCCATTATATTTCCCAAGAGCAATCACGGTAATGCTCGGATGTTGAAGAAAAATGAAGTTGGTCATCATCGACTTAAATGATCTGATTAGCTTATAAAATTCTTCTCTTCACTTACTGATTTGTTAGGGGTATCGCTTGTCGTTCCTTGACCCTCCGCTACATTAGTTGAGCATTAAATAATGTATATTCCACTTACTATTTTCCAGTTTTGTTACCACCCCCCGTTTGCTCACCAGTTTATTAGGACAGGTCACTTTTGGAACCGTGGTATTGCGCTCAATTTGTAAGTTGGAGGTTGGCATGCTACGATATTTTTTTTCAAAATGGTTTCATTTTTTTGAGGAGACGAGTTTAAAGATTACGTTGAGGTTCAAAATCGTAGCGTTGCAATTTCATTCCGGTGATCAGTGAAAGTCTTATAGCACAACCTTATAACATTTATAATATACTAAAGTTTTACAAATTGTATATGGAAAAGATGCAAGGCACAAGCACATTATTACTAAATCATTGTGCCATTAAATAAGACCTTCATTTATTTCAAAGGGAAATTATACTGAACAATTTAGCTATATTATAATGTAATGTGTTATACAGTGCAGTAGTGTTAGTGTGATTTTCAATAAACAATGTAAATTTAAAACATTTTGTCTCATATGTGCCTAGTAATGTTACGGTGTTATATACACTTCTATTTTTTTTTTTTATTAATTATAATCTAACAAAGGATCTGACAAATATTATTCATTGAGTAGACTTTTTTGTAATCTTTTACAATTTTTACACAGATTTTATTTCTAGAATACAATAAAAACATTGCATATTTTTCTTGTGGTGATTCATAATTAGAATTCCCATTTGAATATATTTTCTATTCAATGTATCTAATACAAAAATATCAACTATATTTGGATTTATTCTTGAAATAGTAAAATTTTAAAGTCAGTTTGTAAGCATAGACCTGCGGAAATTAGGTATTTCTGTACATTTTCGTTTCAGACAATCTAAATGCTCAAAAACTGGTAAAAGCTATAAATCTAGTGTTTTGTGTCAGTACTTCCCATATCAAACCCTAGCTGTCGCACTGAGTGCAATGTTGATTTTCTAAAATAATGTTAAAAATCAACATGCTGTTTATACTGTATATATGAGAGATGCTATGTTCCAGCTAGCGTAGACTGAGGGGTACAAAGGCAGATATGGAAAGTTACCAATGTTAACACCCCCAACAGTTTTTCGTTTTTGGATATAGTCGTCCTACAAAGATTTTTAAAGCAAAATTTTATATTTTTACCGAATATCACCCAAAACAATGTTCTTCTTCCAGACGAGGGGCACTCCAGTTTGGTGCAGTGGTTATCAAGCTTGTCTCTCTAGATCAATTATGAGTCGTGAGTTTAATCCGCACTGGATTATACGTACATTTGGCCTTGTGCCACATCTAAAATACGCTTAGTAATTTAGAATGCCTTTTGAGAACTTCGACGAAGAGTAATGATTAGCATGTTCTTCGCGTTAGATCAATTACGACTGAGTAGTGAGTTAGATCCTCACTGGGTGGTCCATACATTAGGTCTTGTGCCATATGTAAGCCACGACTCCTAAATCGGTGGTATTATGGTGATTGTATTAACAATATGATGTTTTGGTGTAAGGAGTAGTATAGAATAACTGGATCAGTGATTGGAGCTAACTAAGTTTAAATATAAAACAGATGAAGACCACCCATCACCATGCCCCTTTTGGCCTTGTACCAAATTTCTTATAAATTACAAGGATAAATATCGCTCTTTCCCAGACAAGTATCTCTTGGTAGTATTCACCAGACCAACAGCAAACAACATGGACTCCGAGTCTCTTAATCATTACCCCGAGGAAGGTAAAACCTTCGACAGTACAATATTTGCAGACACGACAGGAACTGTAAATACTTATGTTTATCGTTGGGAACCGACAAAGAATTTGAGTTTTGAAAAGAATGACTCATACTCCAAAAGGAATCCCACAGTATCTTCCAGACGAAAAAAAAAGGAAATATTTCTTAAATTTACTTTGCAACTTCAAACGTATTATGATCTATCACGAAAAAGGATATAACAAGTTGAGGATATAACTGCACCGACATTAGGAGCTTCCACATCATCAGTTGGCAAAAGGATCATCCTCCAAGCCAACACTTTCATCCACTTGAAAAATATTTTAAAATTCTGACGCATACATCAACGCCCATACATCCTTACATATCCAAAAGATCTACAGACATTGAAAATTTCTAGAAAAGGATCTCCGAAGGGTAATCGCAGTAAATAAAATCTATACAAATTCATAAAAAATGATTTTACGCCGGATAACGCAGACAGAAGAAATATCATTTTGCTTTAAAATTGTATTGTTTGTCATTTTACTATATATAGGTATTCTTGGTCATTTTACAATATAACATGTATTGCTGGTAAATTTACTATAAAAATGTATTCTTATGCTTTCGTAGTATTTTGTTTTTGTTTGGAGTTTCACTATTTGTCCATAGCTGGGACTATGTCATGACTGACCTGGGGACAACAGCAATTTAGAGGTGGTTACACGTTCTTCAAAATCTCCAATCTGCCGATTATAGGCCTTGCTGTCGGATGTTAGGATTGGACAGCTCCAGCCAGATATGAACCCAGTCCTCCATTTTAGGTCAGATCTGGCTCTTATAACGATAGAGCATGGAAAAAGGAGTCAGGTACTTTTCGAAGTTGTACAAGTTTCTTTAGCAGTAGATCCTATATATGGGTTCCACTTGAAGTCTGGAAGGAACTTAATTCCGAATAGACGTTCGAAAAAGGGGCCTCATTGAGAGTAAAACCGTTTATTATGACTTGAAAAATTAGTGTCAGCTCGGTGAGGATGTAAAGTTACTAGCTTGGTTTTGGAGGCACTGAGTGTTACAAACCCTTTTTCTTCCATTGAGCTGTAAAGATTACATCTGAAGAGATATCAGCTGCTCGGTTACATTCATCTTGATCTTGGAAAATGCTTCCATAATCATTAGAATCATAAATTATCTGGGAATGTTCCTGGTTGATTGATTAGTATAATTAACGGCATATCGACTCCTTGTGGGTCATTTAATGCCGAAATTTAATTTTATTGGGAGATTGGAAGTAATAATGATATGACGTTATTTTGATTTCACAATTGAATACATGGTAGATGATACTCAGCTTTTCTGCATGTACATGTTTAAGTGAACATAATTATTAGAGGCAGTGATATATGTTTTTTATGTTGTAGTTTTGTTGAAGTTATATTTTGGAAATACAGTTTGATTTCTTTAAAAAAATTGTAGGATATTATATTGATTAATGTCATGAAATAGTTCTTTCATTTTGGTTGTTTGGTAGTATTTTAAACGGATTTGGTTGAAGTCACTGCGTATTGTTGGTAATTTTACTATTGTTGGTAATTTTTATATAAAAAAGCATTTTTATACTTTCATAGAGTTCTGTTTTTGTTTAAGGATTCACTATTTGTCCATAGATGCTACCATTTCGGGTGAGGGTGAACCTGGGAACAAAAGCAATTAAGAGATGCTTCCACGCCCTTCAAAACCTTCAATCTCCTGACCAAAAGCATTGCTGCCAGATGTATTTTATCGTCAGACCCATGTCTAGGGAATGTTCATAGGCAGATCGTTAAAGAAAAACAGAAAGTGGGTAGGACCGAGGAAAGAAAGAGAGATGTATGTGAAATATTTAGAAGAGAAGGTGGTAGGAATTGCGAATTATGATGATAGGGAGGGTAAATAACGATTGACCCTTAGCTTGAAGGGATTCAGATTAAAGCATTCAGGAAAGCACTCAGACGAGAGTTTGTCCCGAAAATTTCGCAGTTCTTTGGAAGAACTTTTCAGAGTAGAGCTTCCTTTTTACATTGGGAAAACGGGGAAAATAAAGATAATCCGATTCCATGGAAGTAGTATAAAGTGTCGCAGCTTAACAAGGATTATATATAAAAGCATGAAGGATTTTAATTAAGGATAGTTTTCTTTCAAAACGTTAAAGAAATGTACTTACGTTCAATACAGGTTCTTCCCATGAAGCCAGCTGTACAAACACACCTGAATGTATCTTTATCTTTGAAGCACTTGGCACCATTTTTACAGGGTTTATATCCACATGCATTTACTGAATAATAATAATAATAATAATAAAAAAAAAAAATAAAAAAAAGTCCATGCCTCAAAGAGATACAAAAAATTGTTCTGACAAGTACAGCCCACACTTTACGAAGGGCTTTATCTATGTAATTTTTTTTTTTTTTTTTTTTTTGCAGTGGAAAGTGTCATGATGCCATTTCTAACCTTAGGTCCCTGGGCGGGACCTGGAAAGAAATGTGTAAACGCCAGATATCAAAGGAAATAAAAATAATAATAATAATAATAATGATAATAAACAACAACAGATTTAGATCTTGATATCAACAACAAGATTAAGGAACTAGACCAAGATGGTACATACAAATACATAGAAATGAATGAAGAAAACAGAATACAACATTCAATTACGAAGAAAAAGAATATTGTAAGAGAGTGAGTCTGATACGAGAAAGCGAACTTAATGGGGCCAATAAAATAAAGGCTATCAACACCATAGTTATAGCCGTAGTAACATACAGCTTCAACATTATTAAATGAAAGTTGAATGACATTAAAAGATTGTACGCCAAGACCAGAAAAATGCTTACCCAAATGAGGATGAGCCACTCGAAATCAGATGTTAATAGTCTGTACGTACCAAGAGGTTTAAGAGGCCGAGGACTAATCAAACTTAAACTAACTCTAAAAACTACAACAGTCGCATTGGAAGCATACCTCTCAAAAACCAATGACCCTCAACTATAAATAGTAAAACACCAAAACCAATCCATCAACAAAGAAGTCGTACTCTTCAAAAAACAATTTAATATACCTGGAACCCTACCAACAAAAAACGAAGCTAATATCATCTACGTCAAACGAGTAAAACAGAAAGCAAAACAACTTTGTCAAATTAAATTACAAAAAGAAAACTGTGAGGACAAGCCGTTGAATGGCAAACACGTAAAAAGAATTAAAGAAGCAGATGTGGACCAACAGAAAGCCCATCAGTGGTTGAGGAGCACCCTGTTGAAAGCTGAGATAGAAGGTCTAATTATTGCAAAGTCTCGTAACCAGAAACCTATCATCGTCACATCATCAAGGATGGAACTAACCCGAAATGCAGGATCTGCGGAAAATATGATGGAACTGACGACCATATTATCTCAGGATGTCCAGAATTAGCAAAAAATTATATACCCACAGACATGCCAAGGTAGTGACATATGTGCACTGGAAGATATGCAAGAAGCACAAAATCGAAACCACTGAGAGATTATATGACCACCAATTACCCAAATAACGATGTAACTATCCTCTGGAACATGCCAATTCAAACTGACAGGGAAATAAAAGCCAACAGAACTGACATTATCATAAAAGACAAGAAATTCAGGAAGTGTGTGCTTATTGACATAGTAATACCATCTGAGAGAAACACCTCCATGAAAATTATCAAGAAATTGTCCAAATACAAAGACGATATTAACAGGATGCGGGAAATGAAGACTGACACTGTACCAATAGTAATCAGAACTCTGGACCTTGCGAAAAAAGTAATGAACAATTTTACTAACAGTATCCCAGGTAACATCAATATATAAGTAGTCCAGAAGATCGCCCTACTAGGAACATCCCATATACTAAGATAAATGCTATTAACTAAATTGCAATTCACCTATAGCGCCTAAGGACCATAGGTTGGACCCGGCTCTGCAAGATACAAAGCAGGAAACATAACATATACAAATGTTAATAATAATAATGATAATAATCTAGGATAATATAATGATAGTAATAATACGCGCACACACACACACACACACACACACACACACACACACATATATATATATATATATATATATATATATATATATATATATATATATATATATAAAGATAATGAATAAATCATTCAGACAGTATATTGATAGTGTTTATATACTAACATCGCATGTTCGGGTGGTGTCTATATAGCGATTCAGAATGAGAAAGCGGAGAGCCGATTTCGAATTCCAGTCCATTTCATTACATTCGCTAATTCTAAAATACCCTTAGGAAATGTGTGAATCCATCTCTTCGCGAATCCCCCAGATATGGGGTAAATAATAAAGCAAACTGGATTCTTCAATAGTAGAAGAGACTGGGCTCTTCCATCTTGATTCAAAACCGCATGTAACCCCAGTGAAGCATGTGCAGCCAATGACTCTATGCTCCAGACTGCGGTCAACTTTGGTTGGTGATTGCTTCAGATAAAGATTAAAGAATATATAATAAAATAAACAGTAAATTTGTCCGTGAAAATCGTTTATCTCAAAGTCGAGCACGATTTATAACCTCAGCTCATCTTTCTGCGTGTGGGTAGACTAGTGATAAACAATGATAAAAATTAAATCGTCATGTAAAGTTCAAATTCTAGTGGAGACAGTATATGATCACTTTGCATTAATTTCCTTAATGGAGACAGGATTGCATCTCTTCTCTGTAGGTTTTAATATCAGAGTGGTTGTTAGCTGGTATAGAAGAATTGGATTCAAAAACCTGATGAAGTCAACCTAAAACCAATCCATTATGTCTGCTAAGAATGATAATGTCAATCAATTTTACGGACGTTAAAAAAACAAAAACTGTGGGGGAGCTATGATTGTCTACATCCTAAAGGAACGTAGCACTTAAGGAGACAATGGAGTCATTATAAGGATAACTTATCAGAATATCATGGGTGTCAAATATATGTTATTGTATGGCCATGTGTTAAGTACATAATGCCATGAGAGTTTCCACGCTTATAAAATAATTTTTATACAGGTAGGTCCATGAAGATCGTTGTTAATGGCCATTCTTCTAAAGCCCATGTGCTCAATGCAGGCTTTTTCCAAGGCTCCCTTCTCGGCCTTATCCTTTTTCTGCTTTATATTTTTATTTTATCAAACAGCTCCAGCGCAACACATAACAGAGAAAAGTAAAAATTAATAGCATGGGGAACGTGCCTATTTAAAATCGGGCTTAGGACAGTATCACGTTGAAACATCGGTTCCCATATGATCACCGAAGTAAGTAACATCAATCTTGGTCAGTACCGATATGGGTGAACGATTAAGAATACCAGGTACTGTAAGCATGGATTTTGAGGTGTTGGATTTGTGAAATAATAGCGCAGAATTGTTAATCGGAGAGCCGAGTTCCATTGAGGTTCGTTATATTCACTTTCGCGCAAATATCATTGGAAACGGTATGAATCCATCTCTTCTCTCCAAGCTATGGGTTAATTAATAAGACTTGTATCACAAAACCATTATTATATCCAAAAAAAGAAAATAAAGTTACGTACAAAATATTTAGATCTAGACATTAAATAGCCCAAAGAGGTTGATATAACCAAACAACCAACTATTTCGTATGTTTTGAACAAAGTTAGACCTTATGTAATTGGTGGGGTTTGGTTACACTCCGGCCCATTCGACAATGTTGCTCTGTCACTGCTTTCTGCGCTCACGTTGTGTCGAAAGCTCCAAAGAACAATGACGGAGTTATCCCGAACATAAATGTGATGGGGTTAGATGAAATAATGTAGACATTTTTGGTCGGGACATTATCTAAGTGGTTCTGTTTTGTCACGATCAATAGTTGCCAGTGTTGTTGGCGACTTTTGAAATAAAGAATCTGGAGAGTTACTTGATAAGAAAGGTAAAGGCATTAACTGGAATCTAATTACAAATCATATATACAATATAAAAATCCGATATAAAATATGTCGAAATGGTAATGAGCCGTTGGGAGGATAAAGGTGTAGGGTTATTGTAAAGAAATCCCATCATAGAAGAAGGGCTTCAAAACAATAGTTTTCTGTTTTATATTAACGACCTTCTTAAGAACATACTCTGATCTCCAGGAAATATATAAGCAGATGATACAATAGTGTTTGGGTGCAACTCCAAAGTTTTAGATGAACAGAAACTGGCAGCTGATCGCTCCTCTGATCTAGGTCTAGCGGTCATTTGAGGACTGGCTTGTAAGATTCAAGAACTCGCAAACCAAACCAGTAACGTTCCGCCGACCCTGCTCTTTCACCTATTATGAAGAAGGGTTGCTTTCTGAAGGAGGCTTCTTGCTTCGAACTCCTAATGAGACTCAACTTCACCCCAGTCCCTTTGAATTCCATTCAGACGGCTTCTTCCCAAGAACATCTTCCCCAATCGTTACAAATCTTGACCTATTTTGATTCTACGGTTAACCGTTATCTTTCCTACAGATTCTCAATGAGTAACACTCTACCTTTAGTTGCTCACGGGCCTTGTATCGCGTGAACAATTAGTAAAGGAAAATAAAGTGATCACATCGCACTCGCAGAACAAAAATGTACAACAAATAGTTCACAGGGTCGCAGGGTCACAGCGTCACTGCTAACGTTGTCCCTTCTATGATACTTTTCTGAACTGACTCGTCAAAAGTGTTGTCTATATGCCGGCTTTAACGCATTTATACAAATCCTTTAAGCGATAAGCCCGGGTTATTCTCAATCTTTATTGTTATGCGAGGGTGAGCTGAAAAGTTCATAGGCTGACGATGAAGGCATGATACTAGAGCTGTGAGATATTTCATGCATTAATTTCTCTTCTTATTCATAACTGCATTTTTTTTGTTTTTGCTTTTCAGGTAAACTAGCAAAAGGGCAATGTTGAAAAATAAACCACATTTGGTCAAATTCCATGAGAGTATTTTGCTCAGTCTATGAACTTTTCAACTGACTGAATGTATGTGATAGAATGAGCTAACATGAGTTTTACAATGGATATCTGCGTCGGCAAGCATACATCTTCGGCCTTTTAAAAGGTAGGTTCTGCACAATACTATTTAAGGTACTGCCCATAAGGATACACAGTTTTGTCGAAAAAAATCTTCAAGTATATTTCAAACTTTTTCCTGATGCACGAAGTGTGCATTGTTGGCCACACATTAGATTGTTTCTCATTGTCTCAAATTGGTTCAGTTGCAATTGGTGCTGCTTTCATATGTTCTGAAATACCGTTGCACAGAAGAGAGAGAAACATCTACAGATAGTTGCCTCACTTCCTGCCGAATACTTGCTGACAATGGAAAACTTGGTGCAGTCGAAAGCTTTATAACGTTTGTTTTATATTTTTATAAGTTTCATAGACTACGCACAGATGATTATAAGGCATGACATAAAGATATAATAGAACTACTAGAGAAACTCGATTTATTTGAAAAATATATTAGAATAACCCGGAAAAAATACTGGGACAAAATGTCTGCAGACGGGTAGAAAAAAAAAGAATTGAGCAAATACATAAAATAGGAAGGAGCATAAGTCAAGGATATGTCTTCTCGCAGGATTTATTTAAACTGTGCAGAGAGGCGATCGTAAGAAAACAATATCTCTTACCAGGCCTTAATATTGGTTGAAAAAAATCTTAAACGCTTTAGATACGCAGATGACACCGTGTTGATAGCACACACAGAAAGAGAACTAGAGGAAGTCCTAGACATGGTAGTAAAAGAAAGGGCGGAGAAAGGACTGACTATAAACTGTAAGAAGAAAAACTGTATGGTCGTAAGCAAAAGAGATAACATTTATACATTAGAATCTTAATAAGAAATTTAAAAATATATTAGTCAGTTAGAATTTTTTTTTAAGCATTCAACCTCAAGTAAGGTTGGAAGCCACTATCACGCAAGAGGTTACAGAGTTGGAGCGAGAACAAAGAGGAGTGATAGAGGAAAGGATGAATAGACGGTTAGGGGATAGATCAGGGCATCTGGAGACGTCGATTGACATTACATTTGAATAGTTGGAGATTATAGCAATCAGGAAAACAAGAAATGGAGAGGGAGTTCCACAGGCGAGAAGTGCGAGTCATGAAGCTATTGGAGTAGAACACATTTAACAGTTTCGACAGTGAAAGGGTGATAGCGAGATGCCAGCCTAGTTGAGCGCTTAAATTCATAAAGTCTGGGAACCAGCGAAAGCAGCTCATTGGAGCAGTTACCGTGAAAGTATTTATAAAAAAGACAGAGGGAGGAAACGGCACGTCTGTGAGAGAGCGTCTGCAGACGAGATGCAAGATCAGGGCCAATTACATTGCATATCCGTCTTTGGAATTGAGGTAATATTTTCACAACTTCCAAACTTGCAGAAAATGATTCCTTGCCGTTAAATTGCTAAGTAAATCTTGATAAGCAGCGAAATTAATAAATCCCAACTTTTGAACGAACTGTTATTAGAAAAACTATTTACGTTCAACACATCGCTGTCCTTCGTATTCTGTTGGGCATTCACATCGATAATGGATTCATTTGGAAATACATTTACATCCAGAGGCGTAGGGTATCTCTTTATATGGATTTAATTATTAAGATTTTAGCTTCAAATTACTTTTTTTATACTTACGTTTAACACAGCGAGGACCTTCATATTCTGGTGTACATTCACATCGATAATGGATTCCTTCAGGAATACATTTACCTCCATGCTCACATGGCTTCAATCCACATGGATTTACTGAAAGAAGAAATTGAAAATTATTATATACAAATTGAATTATAAATCAACTTGTCATTAAGCTGTGCTAAGTTTATTTTAGTTCGGAGCAACATTATATATGCCAGGCATTCAATGAGATTCGAACTCATTACAGTGATTATTTGGTTAAACATTGCTCGATAGCAAAACGACTATAAATCATTTGGTTTTCATTGCAAATTGATAAACAATATTAAAACTAAATCAATTTAGTGTTATGAATAAACAAGTGTTGTCTCCCCTTGTTTCGTTTCTCTCCTCTTTAAGAGAGCTATTTCTGTTTACTGGGACTATTGTATTCTCACGTGAATAAAGCTTTTTTAAAGCCTACACCTGCGTACTTTTGTCATTACATTTAGTATTCTGTAAATAGGACTATATTTATTATCTACAAAGGCAACCCTGTGGTGCATTTGGCTAGCTTTCGAGAGAAAATTACGATCGAGAAAAGATTATCATTGAATTCGATCCCTCTCAGATTACATCCATTTCTGTGTAATACGTGCTAAAGGAAAAACTATATTTTGACACCCAGATGTTTACCTATATATAAATAAATAAAAGGTAATATTCTAAAATTATCACTGAATAATTATCTCCCTTGAAAATTCAATTTTTTTAGTTAAGTGTGAATGGAGGCAATAAGTACTGTTTCGAATCACAAGATTTCTTTTTTTTTCTTTTTTTTGATTTAAAATATTTTCAAAGTACCTTAGCTGAATACCACTGGCTTCAATTCTAATTCGATATTGTGTATAAATATACAATAACTTTAGAATGATATGGATAAATTAATTAATAACGAAATGTATTAAGCCACTAAAGAGAACGTGCGAATCAGTTATTAGCGCAAATTTTATATCGTAATAATTATAAATAATAATAAAATTCTAATGTAATAAAATGTAGTTCACTTAGGAAGGTTCTGTCGCTGCCGTTGGAATCCCCTGGACCAGGTTTCCATCACAACTTTAAAAGGAATAGAGAACAGATACTACACTTTCATCTATTCCTGTCCTTTGGAGCTCTTAGTACATTTTGTCTTCTTATTATCTCTTCAAATCCCTTTTCTGCCAACCATTTACACAAGATCGTTACGTAGGTTATTCGCTGCTTTCTTCTGTCCCTCTGGCCTTCAACATATCCTGTGAGTGTTAAGACTTCCGAGCCCTCTTTCCTTATTATGTTCCCTAGAAATTTCACTTGTCTCTTTCTGATTCTAAGTATAAATGTCCTTTTTGTTTACATTTCCTCTAAAATTGTAATTTGAAAAAACAAAAAAACCCCGCATTTTTCGTAATTTTTTTAAAACTTGTGAAAATAGAGTTTCATGTTAGGTTATAAATTTATATTTTTCTTGAATATTTTCATAGTTTTATAAAGGTAAAATAGAAAATTTACCTAACTGCTTCAAAGCAAGAATTCTGCTTGAATCAACATTCCTCGACAAACCGAAGATTAACAGCTTCTTTGGAAGGCAATTGTTCTAAAGTATAGTGATTTATATTATGGGATTGTCTTCATTTTAAATATTTAGAAATATCTAGGTATATCTAAGTAGCTCTGTTAGTATTATTATATACAAAACACATACAATTATAATCCTCAATAAATTGTTTTAATTATTTGAATTGTAATTAAGAATGACAATTTATGATGAAAAGGTATAATGCAAAATTAATAAAACAACTTTTACTTTTCACAGAGTTTATCTATTTTCTAACCACTTGACGTTGCAACCATAATCATATCAGTAAATCGTGTTTTCCTATTAAAAACTTAATTCCAAATGACTGTTATGATTAATTAGAGCTATAATTAAATCATGGAAAAAGTTTTAAAAAGTAATTTTCGTTCCTTACTTTTCACGCAGTCATTTCCTTCATATTCTGGTTTGCATTTACAGAAATAACCTTCCTTATGGTTTATACATGTAGCGCCATTTTTACATGGATCGGACATACAGTGATCAACTGAAATAAAACAAAAGACAGCATAATTTAATATACATTATCATTTATAAGAAATGCGCATTCGTCTCCATAAGCAGACAGAGATATGAAGCTGCAAGAACAGCGACAGAAGAAAAGTAAAAGAAAACGAGAAAGAAGGACAAATGCAAAAAGACATCTATGACTGTTGGCAAGAGAAACAGCTCAAGATGCAAACTACGATTCGGTGACGTCAGAATCAAGATCAGTGCGAAAAGTTAAATATCTGGGAAGCGTTTTAACAGGGGATGGAAAAAATGTGACATGGAAATCCGAGCGAACATTGTAATAGGGAA
>OZ038492.1:4652283-4847283 GCA_964036315.1 Acanthosepion esculentum | reverse complement strand
AAAAACAGATGGATAGAAGATGTGTGAACGCGTGTGCATACATACATACGTGTGTACGAGAAAACATTATTCGGCAAACAAAATAGACGAACGGTCTGCGTGATGACACCGACAATGACGAAAGATGTTCGCTACACAATCCAACATTGAATACAGCGGACAATTGCGTATGTATGTACGCAACGACACATGGATGTGCATATATGCCCAGCCTCACACTGTCCATATATGTTTATGTTTGCATGAGCTCCAGTGAGTGAGTGTGCGTGTATGTATGTCTGCGTACGTCAATGAGTGAACGTGCGTGTATGCATGTTTGCGTACGTATCAGTATATATATATATATATATATATATATATATATATATATATAAAGTATGTAATTGCCATGACTTAAATAACATGATCCAATAGAGAAATAAATAAATTTTCACGAATAAATCTTATTTATTTACTGCTGACTTTGATCTCTATATATATATATATATTATAAATGACTAAAATGTGATTAATATAAGAGTACTGCTGAAATATAAACATTCTTTTTGACACGTTTGTCTCCTGATGACACCAAAATAAAATGGAATTATAAATGATCAGAAATAAAAATACTGGTAAAGTGTAAATATTCTTTTGTCACGCAAAACTCGACTGGGATTCGAACTCGTCTTATCCGATACATCAATCCAGGACCCTATACATTACTCCGTTGTACCTCCTAAAGAATGGCGTAAAGGTGTTTTTTTTTCTAATGTCATGAATCAGCAGAGGAGGTGCAGGTGGCCTAAATAGTTAATCACAAACAGAATGGAGTTGTCGAGCTGAATTCAATTAGACAGTTTGCACTAATTTCACATTAATTTCTTTGGGAAAGACATGAATGCACGTTTTCCTGTTAAGGACAAATAACAAGGTAGAGACCTTTAACATTTTAAATGCAATCTACCTTAGGCATTCAATACTCAGTCATATCAATCAGTATTCCACAATACACTCTGTCACATGTTATTTGGAGAGGAGATGGGAGCTTACGTGTAATCCTCATTTACATAAGAGATTATATAAAAAGGAATCACTCTAATCTGAAACCAAGTAGCGTCTCCGATATGTCATTTCTGTGTCTTCATGAGGTCAAAACGGGATTGTCCATTATTTATGAGGTATTGCCAGGGCATGACGGTCGTGCGAAGTAACTAAGAAACTAACTAATGAAGAAGGGATACGCATAATTATACTAGAGATTTTTTTAATATGTGCCTTACCTTCAATGCAGGTTTTTCCCATAAATCCAGGTGTGCATGTGCAGATAAACTCTGTTCCGTCGTTTGTGCATTTGGCGCCATTCTTGCATGGTTTCAGTCCACAGGGATTGGCTGAAAAATAAACATGAATGAAATGTTTATCTCAGACAAACAATAAATATTTCAGGGTGAAATTGAAACGATCCTGGAAATAAAAAAAAAACTTTTCAAGCTCTTGATAACTGAGCAATATTTGTGTAAAGCTTTGAAGATTTTTATTTTGTTAATTTTTGGGGGTGTTTCTTAAGTTAATGAAAAGAATACACATTTTTTGTAAAATCATTGAAGCCCTATAACTTGAAATAAAAGGAAATACATTATATGTAATATTATCATTGTTTATTAAAATTATTATTATTATTATTGTTATCATTATATTAATATTATTATTATTGTTTATTAAAGGACTAAAATCATTGAAGCCGTATAACTTGAAATAAAAGGATCTATGCATTTTAAATTATGCAAAATCATTTCATAAAGCACATCACAACGAACTATTGGTTGATTGATTGACTGTTTCGTTTTCCATGGCTTATAAACCCTTTACTGCTTATTTAAAGCCAGGAAATACATTTCGATTGTAAGAATTTGGGGGGGGGGGGATAATAATGATTTAGTTATACAAGTCTTTACTAATTAGCACATTGCGAGAGGGAGGGAGGGAAGGGGGATTCATAACTAATCATAATTTGAAAAACAAACAAGAAATTATAATGTGGATATAAAATAGGGGATCAATTGTAGATTAAAATCAATATAAAAACTGATCCCTCATTTTGTAACCACAGTAGTTTCTATACATTTATATTGCAGAGAATGTAAATAAATCCAAAAGACATGTCTATGTAGCTAATCAGTATTTCATTGATTGATTGATTCGTTTTCTACGGCTTATCAACACTTTACAGGTTATTTAAAGCCAGAAAATACTTTCAGTTTGTAATAATTTTTTGTTTTTAGATAAAAATTATTAGTCTTATTAATTAGCCTATAACTGGGTGGAGGAGAAGAGGTGGATTCATACCTTTCCCATTGCGCGTAAGGAAATATAAGAAACCCAATAGGAATTGGAACTCGGCTCTCCAGTTAACAATTCCGAGCCATTATCCATTACGGATATTGCTGTCACATCTGGTCTAGTGGTTCTGCTATATATTTAAAGATTCTTGACAAAATCCAAAGAAAAATCTGCAACGTTATTGGTCCTGACCTGGCATCTCAACTTCAGTCATTTTTCCAGTGCTGTAACATAATTTTCATGTTATTTTCTATAAGTATTTTCATGGCAATTGTTCTGATGAGTTTTTGTTTGATTCCTCGACTATATTAATTTAATCGCAGTACTAGATTGGCAGTTAGGTCTCATCATTTTATAGTTGAATTTGATAAATTTAAACAAATCTTATGCACTAACAGTTTGTTTGTTTGCACTTCTCGCTTGTGGAACTCTATTCCAGCTTCTTGCTTTCCACTCAAGTTTGATCGTCAAAAATTTAAATGCAATGTCAATCATTATCTTCTGCCTCCCTAATTCATTATTTTTTTATTTCTCCGTCGATCTCCTTAATAATGTTTTCCTTTTTTGCATAATCTTTCATGTACAGGAATCCCCTTGCATCTGAGGCATCTTATTGACTTGTTTGCAGTGAAATTATTAATGTCTTTGAACTTTTTATTTATCTAGTATTGATGCACCATTTGTTAATATTGATAACATTATTTACAAAATCTGCTTGCCGCAAAAGCATAATCCTGCAGCAATATGCAGATCGACAGGCTTTTGAGGTGTAAACAATTATTATTCTTATTGCTACATATATATATATATATATATGTATATAAGGAAATAGATTAAATCTCACATTTTTTTAATTTATTTACTTAAATGTTAGGTTACTCATACTTGAGTAGATGCACTGGTGTTTATTTTTAAAAGAAGTTTACATATTTTTCTAACAAGATTTCTCCAGTATTCAGTCCGGTAAATGTAAATAAATATAGAGTTTAATAAATAAATAACAGAACATATACTCAAATAGGAGTATCCATTTAAAATAATGATTAACCAAATAAATAAAACATATATATATATATATATATATATATATATATATATATATATATATATGCAAATTATATATATATATAATATATGCAAATTATATATATATATAATATATATATATATATATATAATTTGCAACTTTTCAGTTGTTTTTTCTATATTATATATATATATATACATATATACATATGTATATATATATATATATATATATATATATATATATATATATATATATATATATATATATATTTATATTTATATATATATATATATATTGTATGTGATTAATCATAGTTAATAATTTTAATTCATAATGTAAAAAAGTTTACATTTATTGTAATATATAACTTTGGTAGGTAATCATTAACTTACGTTCAACACAGTTTGGTCCCATGAAACCAGCTGTGCACACACATTTGTATTTTTCACCATCATTGAAGCATTTAGCACCATTTTTGCAGGGCTCAAGTCCACACGGGTTTGCTATTTGATAAATAGAAAATATTTTCAATGCAAGTTATTATAATGTCATGACACATTCATAAATATGTTTTTAATTTTAAATGCCTGTTTAAGATTAACACTTCTTTCAAATAGTTTTTACAGGAATCAAAGTTTTGCTATTCGGTAAAGATAAATTATTTTAAATGTAAATATTTT
This sequence comes from Acanthosepion esculentum, assembly GCA_964036315.1. NCBI lineage: Eukaryota > Metazoa > Mollusca > Cephalopoda > Sepiida > Sepiidae > Acanthosepion > Acanthosepion esculentum. The sequence continues at coordinate 4,843,251 of OZ038492.1, read as the reverse complement.
TAATTTAATGCCATTTCTATAAATATAGTGATTTTAAAGCCATATACAGTTTAAAAAGTAAGACTTCTTTAATATAATTTTAGCAGGATCCAGATTCAAGTGAGATGTTAAGGAGAAATTATTTTAATGTAAATATTTTTTAATTAATGATATATTTTACAAATGTTATGATTTTACAGCTAATTTCCTTTTAAACTTCTTTAATATAATATTTGCAGGGCTCAAGTCTGCATGGATTTGCTATTTAATATAGATAAATTATTTTCAAAGTATTTTTTAATTTAATGACATATTTATAATTATATGACTTTAATGCTAAATGCATTTAAGCATTAAAACTTCATTAACTCTGTGTGCAGTAGGAATACCTCCCACATCTTCTTCCCAGAAATACCTCCCACATAATGGTGATATATTAGCTAGATTAAGACACCATTGATACTAATGTCTTACCATTATATGGGAGGTATTTCTGTGAGGTAGATATTGGAGGTGTTTCTGTCACACACACTATCATTTTTGTGGTGCTTGATCTGGATAGGTTTGCTATTTGATAGACATAAATTATTTTCAGCATAATTTTTATTTAATTTTTATAAATGATTTCAATGCTAAATGATTTTTAAAGATTAAAACTTCTTTACTATAATTTTAGCATGGTCCAAATCCGCATGTGCTGGTTGTTTGATAAAGAGTAATTATTACAATGTAAGTATTTTTAATTATTTGGTAAAGGGAAATTATTTTGATGTATTTTTCATTATTTGTTAAAGAGGAATTATTTTAATGTAAGTAGTTTTAACTATTTAGTAAAGGGAAATTAATTTAATTTAAATATTTTTTATTATTTGCTAAAGAGTAATTATTTTAATGTAACCATTTTTAATTATTTTGAAAATGAAAATTAAATTTAATGTAATCATTTTTAATTATTTTGTAAAGGGAAATTATTTTAATGTACATAGTTTTAATTTAATGATTGTTTTTTTTACAAATGATATAATCTTAAGTCTATTTTCCTTTCAAAGATTAAGACTTCTTTAATAATATATTTGCAGGGTACAATTCCACATGTGTTTGTTATTTGATAGATAGAAATTATTTTTAATATAATTATTTTTAATTTAATGACATTTTTATAAATGGTATTATTTTAATGCTATTTGCCTTTTAAATATTTAACTGAAACACATAGTAAATAAAACAGTTATACATATATATATATATATATATATATATATATATATATATGGGGTGGGAGAATATGATATATAAATTTCTATATATCAAACCATTGGTATGTGACTGAATTACAAAATGGAAAATCATATGTGGCACGTTTCGACCATTGAAAGTACTTCTTCAGACTAAATATTTTTTTTACTAATGAAATCATATATATGTATTAGGGGAAGGGACTGAAATATAACAAATATATGTTATCGTTATAAATTGAGTGAAACACTGAAGATATAGAAACAATTACAATAAAAAAAACAAAAGATGAATAAGGCTGGCTATACTTCAGTTCTAGACATACAAGATGGCAGAAATTTAAAATTATGATTAAGCGTTGCTGCATCTTTAGCTTTTCTCTTGATAGAACTAAGCTGAGCAGACCATAGTTTCTAGGAGAGGACATCCAATCTGGTGTGATCAAGTTTTGTATAAGGCCAATAAGCTACGGTTACCATGACTTGTGACTTCCTGCATGCCTAACCATCAATGACTTCCTAATATTTTCTTATAAATTCAGTCAAACAATGTTTTCGATCAACATGATATATTATAGATATATTAAATTGAAAATTACGCATTCTGTTTTGTTAAATGGGATTTAGATATTGTTTTGATAAAAAATATCAATAAAAAAGGGAAAAAATAACTTTGATATGATTTTAAGAAATATTTATGAGTCTAAGAAAATATAAAGTTTTCCCTATATTAAAAAATAATTATGAAAGGGAAAAATGTCAGAGCATAATTGCCTCACAATATTTGTGACATTCAGTATGCGAAATTTGTCTCAAAATAGTACTTATTTTTATAAATAAATACAAAATGTGAGATAACAACAATTGATCTTCTTAATGAGTTTGTGTGAATGGATGACTGAACAAGGACAAAGAGAGATCACTTTACTAACAATGAGTGCTTGAGTACATGCCTGTTAGTATTATTATTAATGATATGTTATTGGCACACACACACACACACACACACACAGATACACACACACTGAGCTTTCTTTCATTCTGATCTGAAGAAGCCAATCTAACGAAGGTGAAACGCATAGTCAATAAAACAGTTTTCCCCATTGTCAGATTTACCAAATATATATATACATACATACATATATATATATATATATATATATATATATATATATATATATAGTCATCCCCAGACAGGCTGTATCACAGCTCTTCTGTCCCAGATAGGCTGTATCACAGCTCTTCTTCTTCGTATGGCTAGACATCTGATTGCTTCAAGTCGGGATCTAAACTTGACCGCTTTAGAATCAGTCAGAGATCCTGCCATTAAGCCATCAGAGCAATATATATATATATATATATATATATATATATATATATATATATATATATATATATATACATGTATATATATATATATATGAAAAATTTCTCAGAGTTAACCTGTAGAAAAAGACAATATTTATAAATATTTTCCACTGAATAAGATTTTAAAATATTTTTTGGCATATTATCTGATTTTAAAAAATATTCTAATAAGATTTAAAAATACGAGTTGTTTATACAGTAAGTATTTTTATTTAAACTTTCTTCAGACAATTTTTTTAATGTTGAAATCAACTTCAATGTTTTATAAACTGAACCGTCGGTGTCCCAACGTGTCACGGGTGGTCTAATATATATATAAAGTTCTATGGCTTCTGTTAGTCCGTCCGTCCGTCCCTCTAAAGTAACCATACATTGACTGATGAAAACCGAAGTTTGGGGAGATATGCAAATAGGTAATGGGTGAGGTAAAGTACAGTTCGTTTTACTAGCTGCGTAGCTTAATACAATAAATTTTCATTAATTGCTTTAGAAAAATTAAAAGTTTTATTATTTAACATACAAAATACACTCACAATTTTAAAAACTATTTAATGGTTAAAATAAATACTTATTTAATAAAAATGCAATATTGTTTTTTGCACCTCATTTCTTTAACTTTTTAGATACAAAAATCCAGTTTCAAGTTCACCCTGCGTTTGCGAGAACTATAAACAAATCACAAGGCCAAACGCTTCAAAAAGTTGGAATTTGGTTCCAGAAAGAAATATTTACGCATGGCCAGTTGTATGTTGCAAACTCTAGAGTAAGAAATCCTAAGAATTTATTCTTTGCTGTTAAAAAGGAAAAAGGAAAAAAATAAATTTTCTTAAAAATATTGTTTACCATGAAGTTCTATAAAATTAAATTAAATCAAAGTAATTAAACAACGAAGTAGGGTTTTTGTCGAAGTATTTTTTTCCAAGTAAATCAGCTTATTCAAATTTCATCGATTGGTTTGCAAAATTGAACGAAACGTAGAGTTTGTAAATCACGACTAAAATGTTATCAATAACTTCAACAATACTTATATATTGTTAGGATTTCAACACGCGTCATCGTGTTGCAGAAAAATATTCTAGTAAAATCACAGATATCGTTTGCAATTTGTTGATTCCAAAACCGAGAGAAATTACTGAAAACAGTTGAACAGAACTTGACAGCATTTTTTTTTATAATTCAACTAAATTTCATTCACTAAGAAAGATGTGAATTCGAAGGAAACTTACGTTCAACACAATCTCTTCCCATAAAACCAGGGGCGCATACACATTTATAAGTGTCTTTGTCATCGAAACATGTAGCTCCATTCTTGCAGGGTTCGAGTCCACAGACATTGACTGGAAGAAGACAAAAATAATAGTATATATTACAGACATGAATTAATTATAAATCGTCTTAAGGCGACTGGAAGGACAATATGTGAACACAACTCCCCGTTAGGAGAAAACCAGGAAAAATAATAAACATAACAATTAATAAAAATCACATATATATATATATATATATATATATATATATATATATATATATATATATATATATATTGTTGTGACCAAGTAAATGATTAAGTAGTAAAAAAAACAGGTTTGCAGATATATCGTATATGAAACAGTAACTGTCTATATTTCTGAAATGAGGTATTATGTACACTATTTACATTATTCGGAATATTGTCCTCATCTTTGTTGCCATATTTATTACACCGTTTCGGCCGTTGCACGCTCTGGCCTTCTTCAGGTAGTTGGAATGTCGAACTGAACCCTTCGCTCACTGAGGTAGAGTGTTCTAGTTCCACGTGCCATGTTTTTAATGGATGTCAGTTATCAGTTATTTCCTGATAATTCCCCTCTCCAAGTTCTCCACTGCCTTAACCGGGTATTGAACTCACACTTTTTGGGTCCTGTCACTGGATCTAACCAACGCCTTTATCCACTGTGCCATGTGTCCTCGACCCGGTTAAGGCAGTGGCGAACTTGGAGAAGGGAATTAACAGGAGATAACTGATAACTGACATCCTTTAAAAACATGGCACGTGAAACTAGAACAGTCTACCCCAGTGAGCGAAATAAAGGGTTTAGTCCGACATTCCAACCACCTGAAGAAGGCCGGAGTGTACAACGGCCGAAACGTTGTAATAAATATGGTGACAAAGATGAGGACAATAGTCCAAATAATGAAAATAATGAAACAGTAAGTACACCAGAAGAGTATTACACGACTAGTGATAGTGTATCGTATGAACCAGCGCTCAATCTATTCACCGTTCACTGTTCCCCGAACGTTCTCTCCTACTAAACTTATAGTTAGCGGAAGAGTCTAACGTAGACTTTTTAGAGGGAGGACACCACAACATATATATATATATATATATATATATATATATATATATATATATATATATATATATATATATGAAATCTAGTTGATATAGAATCCAAGTGAATTCTATTAATATAATATAAAATAAAATATTACAACTGATTCACAGGGAGAGGTCAATGATTTATCAAACACTGCATATAAATTACAAACAATAAGAATTAGAATTATTACATGATATTGATGATCATCATTTCCCCTTATAAATTAAAATTAATTGATAAGGATTTTCAAATCCATCATTTCTATTTTCTTAATTTTGAATTAATAGTAATTTGTTAATATAAGATAATTGGAAATATTTTTCCATAATTTTCCACTTTTATTTTACTGATTGAAATCAGATCAGTATACATGTATCTATCTCCTCATACCATTACCATGTCTAGACATTACCACTCCCTATCTACTTTCTCCTTTCCCACCTCCTCTCTCTTACATATCTTCTCACTATTCCTTTTTCTTTCTTTTTTTCCGTTTTTCTTTTCTTTACTCCTGCCTGGCTTTTAAAATTGGTCTTAAGCCAGTTTCATTTTTAATTTTCTTCTTAACCTGATGAATTTGAAAATTAATTTGAATTTATAAGGTGAAATAATCATCAATATCATGGAGTAATCCTAATTCCTATTGTTTATACTATATATATATATATATATATATATATATATATATACATAAACTAACACTGTGCACACCTATTGTGGAATTGTTGCAGTGGTTTCAATAGCCAGTATATTTGCAAGAGATGTTGTAGCTATCCCCATACCAAACTGGTCTTGAATTCAAATATAACCTGTTCCTAGACAGGTTTAGAGCGACGGCTAAAGAACCCAATCTAGTCTCCTATTTAACCCACAGCAGGAGGCATGTTAAATGCCCTGATAACATATCTTAAACTTAATGGTGATAATTTATAAGCGTAGCTTAGATGTGACGCAAGACCGAAAGTATTAGGCACCCAGTGATGATTGAACTTACTATTCAGTCGTAAATGATCTAGCGAGACAAGCTATATTAACCTTAATGGATATAGTATTTATAAACAAGCGATGTCTTAAGCAAGAGACTTCTTCTTTTTCACGCTGTGCCCCTTCAGGACCTGGGTGATCATGTCTACACAATTTTCTGTCCTTTGTACCTCTTAGTTTGTTTTTTATTTTTTGCTACCTCAATTAATCCCTGTTCTATCATCCATTTAGAAAAGGTGACACAACTAATTTCAAATCGGAACTAATTTCAACTCAGAATTAATTTTAAATCAATTTCTTGTATCGTTCTCTCTCCTTAATAATGTTTTTTTTTTCTTATATTCTCTAACACTCAGTAAACCTTTGCATCTTATGGGCTATATTGCATTGCTTGGGGTGAAATGATTATAGAAAAATATATACAATCAACGACGAAATTATTCGTACACCCATCAGTTTTGAATATTTTTATCCATTTCGCAGAATCTAGATTTTGATGAAATTTGAACAAGACTTTTCTGGGATTTTCTTTCATTCTTCAATGGCTACACGTTCTAATTCCTGAAGGGTTTTTTCCGTGACCGACGATTTATTTGGACTTTCAATTCTTGCCATCGATTTTCATTAGTATTCAACTCAGGACTCATTGAAGGCAATGGCAGAACTGTGATCTACTTTTTCTGAAGCCACGCAGTCATTGATTTAGATGTATGTTTGGGATCCTGGAAAGTAAATCGCCGACCTATATGAAGATTTTGCGCTGATAGTTGTAGATTTTCATCCAGAATTTTGATACAGTCTGCAGATTTCACTATTCCTCTTATTGCAATTAATTGTCCAGTTCTTCCTTGAGCTAAAACAATCCCGAAACATCATCGAGCCACCTCTATGTTTTAATGTGCCACTTCCATTGGGAGGAAAGCCTAACGTTTCTTGCGCCAAATCTTCAGTACGCCATTATGTCTGAAAAGCTCAATTTTTGTTCCATCACTCCCTAGTACTTGTTCCCAAAAGCAAATTTCTTTGTCCAAGAACGTTTTGTCAAAATTAAACCGAGCAACAATTTAACATGGTTTGTGAAGAGGGGTTCGTCGTTGTCGGTTTCCATACAACCCATTTCTATTTAAACAACGTTGTATTGTGCGAGTACTTACGCTAATTGTCATCGTATCCAAACTTTTGGCGATGTCTTTCAGAACAACTCTCAGGTTTATATTAACCTCGCGAAACAGTTTTCGTGCAGTTCTTGATGGCAGTTGGAGTTTTCTTCCACGCCCAGGCAAATTCTACGTCGTGCTATACTGCTTAAACGTCTTTATAACGGACTGTGCTGTAGATCTTTGGATAGCTAACCGGTTTGAAATAGCACTGTAACTATTTCCCGACTTGTAGAAGTTAATATTTCTCTGTCTCAAATCAACGCTAAACTCCTTTGTCTTCTCCATCGTGTTGTTAACGTAAGAATAAAATGTTGACACTATACGACACACGATGTTCTTTGCTGGAATTATCACTACTGAATAAATAGTCTAGAAGACTTCACCGATAAAATAATTATGCAAATTACTCATACTTACACGAATCAATCAATTTAAAACGATATTTTCTACTGTACAAATAATTTTGTCTTTTCTTATTTTGCATAATTCGCCTGTCAAATTTGTGGTACTTAACCGATTGTTCTAAAAATTGAGGTCTATATTCCTTTTTTGTGTTTATTAACATATAAAAAGTATAGCATCATACGGGTATTAGATTCTGGGAAATGGATAAAAATATTCAAAACTTATGGGTGTACGAATAATTTCGTCGTTGGCTGTATATATTTTTCTATAATCATTTCAGACCAAGAAAGACAGTAAAATCACTAAGACGCAAATGGTTACTGACTGTTAGAGAATATAAGAAAAAAGAACATTAGCGAGAGAAAAATACAAGAGCAAGAATTAAGAAGATAGAACATAATGAGTGACATTGTATTTAAATATTTAAAAATCAATGTTGACTGGAAATCTAGAAGCCGGAAGAAAGTCCCACAAACGAGAAGAAACTTTTAGCGTAGAATTTACTGATGCATCTAGCTATTTTAGTTTGCTTCAATTCGTAAATCTGGGTACCAAAGAGGAAAGTCCATCAGAACAATTACTATGAAAGTATTTGTAGAATAGCAAAACCGTATACAAACGGATTGAAAAATTGTGTATCAATTTGGCACCTTTGAAATGAAGTCTAAGCGTTCTAACATGCCTACAATTGTTTGATCAGTTTCTATTGAAAAATGTTTTTCTTGAAGACTAATCTCGATCTGAACGACCGATTTCTATCAATATTTGGCTTCTGTAAAACGTAAATGAGGACAATCCTTAGAAAACTGTGCCAGAATTAACGACACAATTCAGTAAAAGCCACTCTTCGACCATAAGACAGCTTGATGAACTCAGAGAATGTCTAAACATGGTCAATAGGTCTCTAATCATCTGACTGCTTCTCTGTTTAATCAAAGAGATGTCCTCTGATCATCATTGAAGAGTAGATCTGCTATCAAATACGGATAGAATCGTCACCATTGATAAAAAATGGGATCTCTATAATTATATCCACTGTATATGACAATGGTTAGCACCCACTGAAAATGTAATACCCATCCCCGAGCTATGACCAAACCCGATAAATTTATGCATAATGTTTCGTTGTTTGTAATGAAATGTTAACCCAAAACGAAATGATGATATTAAGTACTGTGGTCAGTTGGAAGCATAGCAGAAAAATTTGCAGTAAACGCGTTCATCATTGGTTAATTGCAATGCTCTTAAACGATAATGCGTGATAATGCCGATTCACTCAGGGAAAGACTACGACGCTAAATATGTAAGTTTTTTCACATCCTTCTTACTCTCCTGACATTGCTCCATCTGACAATCATCTTTTTCGTTTGTAAACATTTTTTAGGGGGAAAACATTTGGTTTATTGTGAACAAGTTAAAACTAACATTGAGTGTTTGTTTGCATGGAAACCTGTAGTATTTTATACTCGAGGGACTTCCAAATTTTCAAAAAGAGGGGATTATCTGATCGATAATGAGAAGAAATATTACCATAATTGAATATATCGATTAAGATCAAAGAAGCATTTAGATCCTTTTCATCTTCAAATACGACTTTCTTTCTAACCTAGCACTTTTAAAAAATAAAATTTTGAAATAGTGAGAAATACAATTCCTTGATGGAAATATGTCGAATTTTCGTTCGAAACACACTTAAATATTTAAAGTTCAAAATAATAAATGCACAGAACTAATCTGAATTTGTTTGTATTCTTTGTGCAGAATAATTTGCTTTTCAAATTAAATATTCATCTAGGTGTTTGAAGATTAAAAAAAACAGTTCTTATATAATCAGCGAAATGTTTTGAAACATGACTTCTCTTTTTAATCATGAAAAGCGGCCTTTTGCGCATGCGCGCCTCTACCCTACATACAGAACGTTCCTATGTAGTTCCAGACAAAAGGCTCCTGCGGCTTTTTAGTAAGGTATAAATTATATGTGCATATTTTTTATTATTATTTTAAATCAGGTAGTGAAAATAAATTCCACACTTCACAACCATAAAACCTGATTTGAAACATTTTGCTCCAAAAGTTAAAACCTTTGAAATTGTGACAGAATTTACTAGTTATAACATTTCCAATAAAAGGAGAAACTGCAAGAAAATAATTAAAATGAGGACTCACTTTCGACGCAGGTTTTTCCTTTAAATCCAGGTTTACATTCGCAGAAAAAGTGTTCATCTTTATTAAAGCATTCAGCGCCATTTTTGCATGGTTGCAGTCCACAAGGATTGGCTGTGTCGAAAAAATTAGTCACATAAATTATTCGAGAGTAGTGTGATCGAATAATTTTCTTTTCAGTAAAATTATTATGAAATTCAGAAATAATAAGTTAGCTTCTGTCAGTAAAGTTATTATTATGAATTATTCAGTATACATAAATTAATAAGCATTAACAATTCCAAAACTTTCTAAATAGTCATTCGATTGATCGAAGATTATTATCAGATGACCCTTATCAGATATCGGTAGAAAAGATAGAATTCATAAAGTCTTCTACACAGTTCTCGGTTTAGTGCCCTTCTCCAAATCTGACCAAATATTAGAATATTTAAAAAGAAAAAAATAAAGTGTATTGGAATATCAAAATGTACAATTCTAAATCTCAAAACAGAGTATTAAGAGACAGGAAAATGTCTTCAGAATCAAAAAGTGTGGTGGACTGCAATGTAATATCATTCCTCCTATATGGCAGTGAATTGTGGTCAATTTCCTCACAGATGAAGAGACTTGAGTCAACAGATATAGTTGAACAGAAGGATGCTACAAATTCCTTAGACAGTGCATGTAAGCAATGAGGAAGTCTCAAGGAAAATGGAAATTAAAAAAACGCTTACAATCAGAAAGACCATTAAAAATTTCTAGGACACATAATGAGGAAAAAAGTTTTAGAACATCTGACTCTTACAGGACATGCTGATGTCAGGAGTTACAAGGAGTAACGGGGTTAAATTTACCTAACGCGTTTGTGTAAATGTATAGCTTAAGGGGAAAAGGGGTTGATAGCAAATAGGCAAACGTAGAGATACAAAAGATAGAAAGTTGGGAGTACAATGCTTGCCCAAATATAGAAGGGAGACGATACAGACACGAAGAAAAAATTAAGGGAATAAATTCAAGTTAATCAAACACGGCCACCATCTCCAGGGAGTTTAGTCCAAAACAATGACATTCAGTTTGGTCATTTTAAAAAATAATTTAATCCGGTAAGCAAAAGAAACAACCGAAGAGGCTTATTGTGATAGCAACAGAAGCTTTTCAAAAGCTAAGCAAAGTATTAAGAAACAGGAAAAGTTTTTCGGGAAGAAAACAGTGCTGGACTGTTATGTAATAGCAGTCCTAGTATATGTCAGTGAACGCCGGAAAATCTTCTCATAGATGAAGAGGCTTCATTCAACATAAATGTGGTTCTACAGAAGGATGCTGTGAATACGATGGACTGAAGATGTGAGCAACGACGAAATTTTAAGGAAAATCAAAGCAAAAGAGACAATTCCAATTAGAATCAGAAATTTCTAAGGCACACAATTAGGAAAGAGAGCATGCAATGTCGAATTTGAACTCTACTGAATGTACTTACAAACTTCACAATTGTACATAAAAACAAAAGTTCACATAACTCTGTAAAAATTCAGAAATATTTTTACAGAGTTATGTGAACTTTTTATCGATATTTTTGGATTCTGACAAATGTGATTTTTGGAATGTCTAAGGAATTCTTATCTATGAATATTATTCCCCGAAAAAATATTCTTCACCTTTTACGAGTGGACTACTTTTTAAATTAGTGCCAGAACAGGGCATTCTGCTGTAACCAGTTGTAGGATTACTGTACGGCTGCATCTGCTGTTAAAGATTCAACAGTAATAGATAACGTGACACCGGAATCCGAACACGCATTGAAAGAGCAAAAGATGCGTTCCAAAAGCTAAGCAAAGTATTAAGAAATAGGAAAATTTTGTTAGAAACAGAGAAAAGAATGTTAAATTGCTATATAATATCATTACTCCTACATGGCAGTGAATGCCGGACAATTTCATCACAAAAGACTGGTGGTAACAGAAGTGTGGTTCTATAGGAGGAGGCTGAGAATATCAGAGACAGGTTGCGTAAGTAACAAAGTTTGAAGGAAACTGAAAACAAAAAAGAAACTTATGTTAAATAATAGTTTAGCAGACTCTTATGTTTTTTAGAGAAGTGTATCTCTGCTCCGACGTGCTGGGATTGACTTTTCAGGTTAAATGGAAGACAAAACAAGAAAGTCGATTTTGATTGGCTAAGCGAGCGTGGGAATGATAGATATAAAGAAAGGGTTTTTGGGGGAGTCGAGTTTAAATAGTTGGGGAGAGCAACGCCACTGGATATTTAGAAGATGTATACGCCGACTTTAATAAACTAGCTAAGTTAAAATTCCCTGTGTTGAAGTTTTTTTTTTTTATCTCAGAACCAAACCAACTAGCGATAACTGGCTTGGAGAAGACGAAAGAGAGAAGATACATTGTATTAACTGGCGCAATGACCAAGACCTCCCAGCATGAGGGAGAGTATACAACACTTAGACTCAGAAACAGACAGCTGAAATTCATTGAATACACAACGAGGAAGGACAGTTTGGAGAATTTGACATCCACAGGATATATTAAAGGCAAAAAGAGGAGGATATGTCAGGGGGCCTCCTGTTGAGCTAATGTGAATGGATGGCAGAACGGGTGGTTGGAGGAATAGCAAAAAACGTTACTAAGAGCTACCAGGGATAAGATGATCGATCGCACATGTCTTAAAGGGACATGGTACTTAAAGAAGAAGCTGTCTAACCAAGAACCAAATCAGTTCTCTTATATATATATATATATATATATATATATATATATATATATATATATATATATATATATATATATATTGCATAGATAGTGAAGAAGAGACGGATTCATTTTTTTTAAGAACAGACACAGATTCGACTTGAATTTGAGCTCGTCTCATTGGTTTCATTTTTCCGCAACAGTCACCATTATGGCCTCTTCACGACAAAGTACGACATAATACAAATTCATTGGCTTCTGCGGAACAATAATTTTATGACACTCAAATTATGTTAAGTTTAAATTCTTATACTTACGTTCAATGCAAGTCGGGCCCATGAAAAGAGCTGTACAGACGCATTTGAATCTTTCTCCTTCATTGACACATTTAGCGCCATTTTTGCAAGGATTAAGTCCACAGGGATTTGCTACAAATGTAGATGTAGCCACAGTTTAGTTTGTAAGATTAATTAATTGGTTTGTTTGTTTAACGGCATATCAACTCCTTATTCAATGCAAAAATTTAATTTTCTTGTGAGCTTTGAAGTAATAAAAATATGATATACGTTATTCTGCTTTCACAATTGAATACATAATAGATGTAACTCAGCTATTGTGCATATACATGTTTGTGTAAACATAATTACCGCAGGCGGTGATATGTGTGTTTTATGTTGTAGTTTTGTTGAAGTGATACTTTGGAATACAGTTTGAATTTCTTTAAGAAATTGTAGGATATTATATGGATTCATGTCATGAAAGAGTTCTTTCATGTTGGTTGGTTGATTTTGTTTAGTGAAATATCAATCTCTATGAGTTATTTTATGCCGGAATCTAAATATTTTGTACGAAATTTTATGCTTTCAACTACATATATTTTGTACTTAAATTAATAATTTCAGAATAAAGGTATGTTTTTTTAGATACATATTTCGTAGATCATAAAATGTATTGTTGGTAATACTACTATAAAATGTTCTGTTGGTTTTGTTTGGGGGTTCACTATTTGCCCATAACTCGTACCCTAATAGGTGCTACCATCCTTAGTCAGTGTGTACCTAGAAACAACAGCTCTTAAGAGGTGGTTCTAGCCCCATAAAACCTCCAAACTCCGGATCGGCCTTGCTGCTAATGTAGTTTATTGTCATACACAGGACGAACTTGACAAGTGACAATACATATATAAATAATTTATTATCTCTGTCCTATAATAACTGGTATATTAAGGCTATGAAATGTGTATGTAAATGCAACATTTTTTATGAGACAGAGGTAATATTACATAAATAATTTATTACCTCTGCCCCATAACAATTGATATATTATTCTAGGGAATATGTATGTAAATGTAACAATTATTGTGGAACAGAAGTAATATTATATAAATAATAATAATAATAATAACAATAATATACTTCTGTCCCATTAATAGTTGGTACATTTAGTACATGAAATGAGAGTGGAAATATAACTGTTACTATGAGACAGAAGTAATACAATTTTCACAGTACTGATTTAATAAATATGACAGTGACATAGTTTATGGTTAAAACAAACTATAACATTTAAAGTTTATTTTCAGTGCAACAACAAAAGTTACAAATATGGTATTGCACGAAGTTTTACATTCTACAGATTTCATAGTAGAAGCCTCACAAGAATTAAAAAAGGAAAATATGAAAATGGTTTTAGTGATTTTGTTTTTACTTACGTTCAACACAAGTTCTTCCCATAAAGTCAGCAGTACATTCACACATGAATGTATCTTTTTTATTGAAACATTTGGCACCATTCTTACAAGGATGAAGTCCGCAATGGTTGACTGCAAATATAACAGACAATGTGTGAAAATATTCAGCCTGAATCAGTTCCATGACAACAAATGAGATATTTTAAATAATAAAAGCCGGACTCACTTTCAATGCAAGTTTTCCCCATAAATCCAGGTTTACATTTGCAGATAAACTCTTCCCCATCATTTATACACTCAGCTCCATTCTTACAAGGTTTCAGTCCGCAAGGATTGGCTGCAAGGAATAATATTAAATCAACATTAAGCTTGGGTTTAAAAGAGGAAAATACAGATTATAAACATTTGAAACGAATTTGTTGAAAGCAAAAGGCAATAATATTTCACAGAATTAATTTGTCACTTTATCAAACATAATAATGAAAGTCATTTAAAATAAAATTTTCAAGCAAAAGTTTTTTTTAGATGATTAAACTCATTTATTTATATTTCTTTGATTGTAACCACAACTTTTTGGCTGATCCAATCTATGGCCTTCTTCATGTCTGCAATCTAGAAGGAAAGACAAAGCTCACTTTTTCCAGAGAATATTATGAACAACTCTTGGAATGATAATAATCAATTCTAAAGCCTTCTATTCCCAAAATTACCATAAATATATATATATATATATATATATATATATATATATATATATATATAAAACGTAGTAAAAATTTGTTTTCATGTCTGCATTTTGAGATGAGCTCGGAACGTTTATTTAATAATTTATTTTGGTCTGGGAAGGTAAAGATAGCTATTTTTTCTTCCAAGCAAAGTTTGCAAGTTTTAGATTGGTTGTTGTATGCTGATGATCTTTTCCTTATTTTCCAAGATATTTTTGGTGTGATGTGCGTTTTGTTTTTAATTTCCCAGATATATTTAGAAAGCCTTGTGCTGTTCGTGTATTTACTATTTGTGAAAGATGTTTTGTGTGCATAATTTCTTTGTTTCCAGGGTCCTTCAGTTACTCCTATGCATACATTTTCTTCATTATGACCTGGCATCTCGGCTGAAGTCAATTTCCTACACCTATAACGTAGCTCCAATGTTCCCTTTCTATAAATATATATAATGATATTTGTTCTGATAGGCTTTCCTCGTTGGGAGCTCGATTTCACAGATTTAAGTGCAGTACTAGATTGGCAACTAAGTGTCATCATTTTATTGTTGAAATTGCTAAGTGTGGGCATGAGTTTTAATTTAATGGTTCCTTCGCTCACACTTATTTTCTGTAACAATCCCTTTCGGTTTCTTGCTTCCCTGTCAACTACAATCTTCATAAATTTAAATACAATGTTAATTTTCACTTTCTCTCTTCTTGAATCCTGGTCTGTTAATGACTTCGCTCTCCTCAACGTTTTCTGAGTTTCTTTCACTCTCAGAAACTCCTTGTGTCTTAGTGGCTTTGTTGTCTTCTCTGGGGTAAATGATTTTCAAAATAGCATTAAATAACGTATCTTCGAACACATGGTCCTGTATTTTAAAGTGCATATTTACTCAAGACAATGCACTTTAACGTCCTGTGGCAACTGGCCATTGCCCACTTTGCCATAACGATTTCGAAGACAACATATTAATGGAATGTTCCTCCATAGAAAACTTGCGATGCTTCATTTAAACAAGAAATTATTAGGTAAGCAATTAAGACTACAACATGGAATATTAAAGTCAAATCAATAGAAAATTTAACAAAATCAATGAATTGGAAACTGATGTAACGTTACACAGCCAGATAACAAAACCATTGATTCAGGTCTGTCAAATACCGTGTTAAAGAAACATATGCAAAAGAAATATATCTACTCACGTTTAATACAATTTGGTCCCATGTAACCAGCTGTACACACACATCTGAATTTCTCTCCTACATTGAAACATTTTGCCCCATTCTTGCATGGCTTTAGTCCACATGGGTTTGCTACAAAGAGATACATTTAGTTTCAAATTTATCATGTTATTTTCGAATATTTTATATTAGAGGCACGATCATTTTTATGTTATATGTATACAGTCCGTTTTAGCTGACATGAGTGGTTTCAGCTGTTCCTAGTCAACAACGTCTCTCTTCCAATAAAAAAAGCTTAAACGTTTTCTTATGCAACATTCGTTATTCGTATATTAATAACACCCTATATAGGCGCATGGCCTGGTATAGGGAACGTATAGGGAACATGAGACGAATGTTCGAATCTCATCAAGGAGCTAACGATAATACAGGACTAGGTGACCTTCCTAACACTGGAAAATTCTTGAAAACCATATCACAAATTTCCCAAGTGAAAGTTATTGAAATTGGGTAGACGGAACTGTTTGGAAGCCGTCGATGTCCCGCTAGCACGAAGTCACACGTCATCGTGACCGAGGGTTTAATCGCACTGGCTTTGTTCAAAATGCTGTGACTACCAGATTATGCTAGTTATCCCAGCAGCTGTAACTAAGATCAACTCAGCATAGATGCAGTATAGAGATTTACTACGCGTAGCTTAGTTGTGGCTCAACCCCGAACGTATGTGAGAATCGAACTCACTACTCAGTTGTAATTAATCTAGCGAGACAAGCTTGCTAGCTATTACACCAGGTCGAAGTGCCCAGCATAGTTGCAGTGCAAGCCAGTGTTTGCTGTTAAGTGTGTTGGGTGAATACAAATGAGCCTAAGTGTACGATTCCCACCCTAGCAGTCACGTAAACTCGGATACGGGTAGCCAACCATACTAACACAATTGTTTCTCCAGCTTTGCTTTCAAATCATATGCAGGACTCATTTTTTATCACTAGCCATGATGTTTACCATCTATGCTTGTGTGATGATTTTTCAAGCCTAGCTTAGATGTGGCGCAAAGCTGAAATTATTGGGCATCCAGTGAGGAAGGAAAGCACTATTCAATCGTAATTTATCTAGTAAGACAAGCTTGCTAACTGTTAATCAACTTTGAAGTGCCCAAGCTATGCCTGTGTGCGTTCGAGAGAAATACAATATATGAACACTTCTAAACGGTATTATTTGTTGTTGGTCATCAGTAAAGAAGGCATCCATTTTCTGAGTTGGGGGACTCTATTAATAACAAGAAAATGAATCGGTATGGTTGGATGAGATAAGCTAAACTACGACGCCATTTTTCAATTTGTCAATTATGAATTAAATTCCACAACGTAGGGTAATTCATTCGGATTCAATTCCGTTCTGATGTTTACCCACTCTCCTGAAATCACCTTGTTTTAACGTAGGGAAACCATTAGAAAAACTGTAACACAGCTTATATTTCTATTTCCAAGTGTTTTAAATCTTGCATCAATTCATCTGAACGGAATACTACAATGAAATCATGCAACAAACTAAATCAGCTAATCTTGCTAAAATAAAATTTCAGAAAAATATATTTTATTTTTAAAGATACTTATAACAGAAGCTCACGTTTGTGCTTGTAAGAAATATTTTTCTGACACGATGATTACTTAGATGTAGGCACCTACACAATTCGCTAAAGATTAGCATACCACGATGAAGAAATCTCCCAAATTTTATAAAAACAAAGATTGTCAAACACATTATGTTAATATCAAGAGGAAAGAGCAACGGATTTTCGATTATTAAATTACAGTTTTTAATCTTTTTAGAAACTTTCAAAATTTTGGTTAAGTATATTTTTTCTTGCGTCATCGGGTGAACATAAATTAGTAGAGTACATTTGAGCAACTTTTTACGGTGAAAAATATAACGATTTGAAGATTCTTGCAAAAATCAAATAATTGTCGGATTTTAACGAAACTTTCAGGATTTATTCACAAATGAATTAAACTATTTTAGAAAAGTTTCTTTTAGAAAAGCTTGGTATAATATTTGTTGCATCTGTTTCTCCCCATCAACACCACACACTTATTTAATTTTATGAAATCTCGAGAAATTCCTTTCTTAGAGCTTCTTATTTATATTCGTTACAAGTTCTTGGAGAATATATATCATTAATTTTCGTTTTGAAAATAGGACCTCCAGTTATAGAAAATCTGCTCTGAAATGTAAAATAAAAAATTGAATTACAATAAAACTAAGACGTTATTTAATTTGAGAGGCCTTGAACTAATTTTATAAATAAGATATATTAGGAACACTATTTTCTTAAGAAAGAAATATTTTTTCAATAAATAATGAATTTTTACAATAATAATAATTTATAATAATGTGTGAAATTTTGAATCTTTTAAAATTAGGTATTAATTTGTAACGGTTAGGTGATATTGTTATTAAGTAAAACTATATTTACTAATCATAAATGGAAAAGCTTACTACAATTCACCGACCCCAAGTATTTTAAAGAGAATTCTGAATGTAGAAACGTGCCGATGTTTTTTAAAGAACGGACGTATATACACGACATTATCAGAAAATAAGTGGTTATCTATAGTAAATTTTAAGACATTACCTAAAATTTAATACATTATTAGATTACTTAGAATATTTTCTCAATTTTAAGATTACCGTGTAGTTAAAAAAAAATTAGAAAAAAAGGCACTCACATTATAGTCGTAAAGTACTTTTTACAGATTTTTCCCCACGAAGAAATAATTTCCAAATTAATAATAAGTTTATCAAGATAGTTGTCAACAGCTCATAAAGACACTCCACTCCGTGTTAAAAAAAATGCTTTTCTGCGATATTTGAAACTAAAAGTAATATTTGTTTCAAATCATATTAATTAAACTCTAAATCAGCTAATCTTCCTAAAATAAAATCTCAGAAAAGATACATAATTATAACAGAGGATTACGTTTATGTCCCCTTTCTCTTACTATATATATATATATATATATATATATATATATATATATATATATATAATTCCATCAATAAAAACTACTCCAGCCCGATGAAGTCTCTCTCGTAGAACACGAAACGCGTTACACAGATTTTTTCCACATTCTCATTCAATTGCCTAATATACATAAAGGGTGCGATGGATAAATTGTCGTTTAAATTACGCAAAAATAAAAATAATACTGACATCTCATTTTAACAGATATATTTACTAAAATTACACAAAAATATCTTCAAATATTAAAGAGTAAATTTATTCAATAAAGACGCCATTGGCTTCAACCACGGCCTCAGGTAAACATCTGCTTCTTTAAGTTGGTGAATGCTGCCATATTCCTTGTCTTCAGTTCGTCTTTGGTGCTAAAAGGAGTTTTGTTGGTCGCTCGCTCAACTCTGCCCCACATATAATAATCAACGGTGTTGCAGTCTGCGTAGTTAGGTGTCCAGATCTAAGGGGTGTTGTCAGACATGGTGCAGAGTCCTGTTGCCAGACATAGCGTCTTCCAGCAGCCACCCTATTAACTACATCCTAAAGAGAATGATGTCGTCCGCCGAGTTGAGTCGGATGGCCCGTGGGAAGATGAATGGAGGCATATTGTCGCCATCACTAGTGATCACTCCAAACATCATGATGTTGATTGGATATTTGATTTTCATCACTCTGGGTACATCTTTTGGGGACACAACATCCTTCGCACTGTCCTCACATTAACAATGAAACACACTGAAATGTTCGTACTGGAACTTTCGGCAAGAATACCAAGCAGTACAGCATGACGTTTATAAGTTGCTGGCTGAGTGAATTGTATGATAGTGCTCTTTTTTCACAGACGGCGCCTAACTGTCCCTACTATACTATGCAGTCGACAAAATCAAAAAGAAGCAACGCGCTTGCGTGAAGTTAAAAATATAAAATGGCGACAATTTACCCATCGTACCGTATACATTTACTCATAGACACACAGTTATACACACACGCACGCACACATATATATATGTGTGTGTAAGTCCCCAAGCTTCGCATAGATATATGTACATATATATTATATTGAATATATATATTGTATATATATATACTGTGTGTATTGTGTATATATATATATATATATATATATAAGTTATTGACATTTGGAATATATCTGGAATATATTTGGGATATATTTGGGAAATATATATATATTACATACACACACACACATATATATACACACGTATATATATATATATATATATATATATATATATATACATACATATATATATATATATATATATATATATATATATATATATATATATATATATATATATATATACACAGACACAGACACATATATATATATATATATATATATATATATATATATATATATATATATATATATATATTACCGGGAAAAATATGCAAATTTCATCATTTTATACATTGCATTGGACCCAGAGTTTGTCAAGAGATTGTGGAACAAAATTGTAAATACGTTGCTCCATTAATTTAATGCCATATTTTTAAACACTTTTCTGATATTTTATTTACCTTTATTTAATAAACCGAACACACGTTATCTATAATAAATGTTTACTACCTTTCTTGTTGGCAGTTTCTAGTCCCTTGTTGGCATTTAATGCTCTCTCTATAAATATTCAATTGTGTATAACGTTTAGAAAAGTCTATGACATATCAAAAATTTGTAAAACACCTTAATCTTTCTTTCATAACATTTAGAAATATAGAAAGAAGAGCTTGAACTGTCTGAACAATGTTGGAAATTCAATATATATAGACAATGGACAAGAAAATGCTAACTGCTCTCGAAAACGACCTCCAATCAATGGTTAATGGGGGAAAGGAATTGCTTGTAAATTTTAACACCTCCAAAATAAAACTGCTTTCATTTAATCACCACAGAGAAACATTTCTGTCTGCCATCAGCATGTTTGACGCTAGACTCCAGGAGAGTAGCACACTGCAACTTCTTGGTCTCACGTTTTCAACTGACTTGAAGCGGAGGGAAGGATATATCGAATCAGTTGCTAATCTTTTTACAAATAAAGTTGGGGCAGTGTGTCATACCAGAATGGTTTGTAAATTTTAACGCCTCCAAAACAAAACTGCTTTTATTTAATCACCACAAAGAACCTTTTCTGTCTACCATCAGCATGGCTGATGCTAAACTCTAGAAGAACTCTCTGTCCATTCTAATGTGTAAATGTTATCTTCTTATCTAAACTAACTTCTTCTTTAAGTTGGTTACTTCTTATTTGGATTTTCGTGTTTTATTGATAATATTTAATAAAAAATAAGTTTTATTTTTATTGATTGATTCCTTTTTTACGGCTTATCTATCCTTTAAAGTTTATTCAAAGCCAGAAAATATTTTTAGATTGTAAGAATTGTTTTTAGATAATAATTATTTAGTGGTGCATATCCTACAAGTTATCACATATCTAAAGAAGAAGAGGCGGATTTATAACTTTCCAGTGTGTATTTGCAAGTACGTGAATATAACGAACCCAACCGGAATTGGAACTCGACTCTCCAATTAAAAATTAGGAGCCATTATCCATTAGATTTATAGAATATATATTCAATCTAATGATCTCTACGTAACTGTTCTTATCAAGACGTTTCAGCTATTATGCAATCCGGCCTTGTTCAGGTGTCTATCTATTTGTGTAACATTTATGGAATCTCGAATTGAAGCCTTTATTTCATCTACGGAATTACAGCATTACAGAACTGGTTCGCGAATTTTGCCGACACGGTAATTGTGAGTTCAATTCCTGACTTGGTAAGTATATGCATGCTCACTGTGAACGGGGCGGGGAATAACTGAGCGGTTCTAAAAAAAAGGGTGGGACAAAATAAGATATGACTAGACGAAGACAACGGAATGAGAACAATCAGCACTATTTATGGAGACTGGTCCACTCGTACAAAAGCTAAATTGGCTAGATGTAACCGTAAGTTTAACAGTTTCCTTTCACAAACTTTAATTGCAATGTCTTTCGTTATCTACTGTCCTCTTAATTACTCTTCTGTTGTTCTCGCTCCTTAATAATGTTTCACCTTCTCCTTATACTTTCACACTCAGTACCCACTTGTGTTTTTGGTGGCTCTACTGTCTTGCATGGGTTGACTAAAATTATGATTAAAAAATATGAAAAAAAATATGCCAAGGTTCAAAAAGCAAGTAATGAAAATGTAAAAAGAAAACATACTGTAATATTTTAATTTTATTATGAAATTTAATATTGTAACTTTTGACAATTCTAATGTAAGTAACTATTAATGTAGTCTAATGTGAAAATTCTTCCTTTTTATTAGCAGTGTAACTTTAAGATGATGTCGATCATGGCTCTCGACATCTTCCTGTCCTCTGTAGTAATGTTTATTACCTTAATATCACTCCTATTCTCTACTCTGCCAACCATTTACCCAAGCTCGTTAGGTTGGTTACTCGCTGATTGTCTCTGTCCTTCGTGCTTTCAGTGTCTTATGAGTGTCAATTTCTGCACACCCTCTTTCCTCATTTTCAGATGTCTCTTTCTGATTCTAAGTTTCCCTTTTTTCTTCCTAAAAACTTCTTAGGTGTTTACAGGTTCCAGCCATAGTGTCCATATGTAAAACTATATCTCTGATGCCTTACATCACCCTCTCATCTGTGAAGAAAGTGTCCATTATTTATTGAAATATAATAGGATTGACATGACTTAGAAGCTCAGCGCCTTTCTTTGTTTCTAACGAAAATCTATTGTCTCTTAATACTTTGCTTTGGTTTTGGAAGGCATCTTGAACTATCCCAATGCGCCTTAGGATTTCTGTGTCATATTTCTCATCGTTTGTTATAACACTTGCCACATATTTAAATTGTTGTACTTGTTTACTTGGCTTCAAAAACTATTTCCATGATCAATTTTCTTAACTTAAATTACATCACCCCAGGACACCATTCTCCATTGGTATTTGATAGTATGTTGATTGGTGAGAAAAAAATCATATAAAATTATTTTCTTCTTTTTTTTTACATCTCTTTATCTTAAACTTTGTTTTGACAACAATTTATTCGAGCTTTCTAATTAGATTATGCGTTGTTTTCCTCTGTTCCTCTTCCCTTCAATATGTCTTGTGAGTGTCGAATTTTCCAAGCTCTCTCTACTCATTATGTACTCTAGAAATTTCAACTCTCGATATTAAGTATTATTTTTCTTTTTGTTTCCATTTTCACTAAAACTTCGTTGTTGCTCATACGTTCGGTCCATAGTATTTTTTGTTTCTTAATAGTTTCTTTTGCTATTTTGTACTTGTTTGCTGGGTATTACTGGGTTTAAAAAATATTTCCATGATCAATTTTCTTGACCTAAATAACATCTTCGGATGACACCATTCTGCATCTTTATTTGATAGTATGTTGATTGATGAGGAAAAATCATATAAAATTAATTTCTCCATTTTTTTTTTTACATTTCTTTTGTGGAGACAAAAGTGTAAAACCTTTTTTTCCAGTCAGGTTTTTAGGTGGAATGTGAAAAATTTCAAGGACTACATGAGGAGAAATTTTGAAAGCATAACTACAGGAAATATATGTTCGAAATTTTAGGATCAGGACTTGCTTGGGAGATATGACTGGTAAATGTAATATAATCGAACAAGGTCTGCTTTAAATACTTTAAGAGTATAATAAACTATTAATTGAATTCGTTTTATTGCCGACAAAAGAGCTGAACCCTTGAGATTAAAAATTAATCCATAAGAATAACATAATACAAGAATATACCTGGGATAAGCGGTATTGACATCCAATGTCACAATAGATCGCTAATGTTCAATTTAGAGTTAAAAGCACATCTTTTATATGATGCTGTATAAACCTCCGGTTAGCTAATTACAGAGGACTATATATGTTTTTGTTTATAAAAACAACCAGATAAGCAAGCTTCTGTACTTGCTTGATTCTGATGTTTCCAATTCATAACTCGCATCTTATATTCTGTTGTCTTACAATTAATGCTTAGTCCTTTCTTTTTGCTTTCCTTTAATACTGAATCTAGTAATTATTACAGTTTTCCTTCTGTGTCTGTCATCAGCCCGGTGGCATCTGCGTGCGTCATGTTAAGGTAATCTGAAAGTGAAGTGTTTTAATATAACGATAAAAAATGTTTCGATTAACTTACGTTCAACACAAGTGGTCCCCATGAAACCTTCTGTGCAGACACATCTGAACTTTTCTCCATCATTGAAGCAATTGGCCCCATTCATGCAGGGGTGAAGTCCACATGGATTTGCTGTTGAAAAATGTTTAAGTATTTTTTATTTGATACATACTTTCTCGGCAAATAATGAGAGCCATTTTGCCAATGCATATTATGTACTCAAACGTTTTAAACACATTTATCAATTCTAGGAGGGGATTATATAATCCCGGCTATAGCAGATATTGATGATGATTCAGTTTTATTTCAACGTAACTTTTACTTTGCTTACGAGATGTTTAAAAATAAGAATTTTAAAATATCGCATGGAAATCACGTGGAAAGACGGAAAGGACACATCAGAAAATATACTATTCGAAAGAAAGAAAGAAAGAAAGAAGCGTTTAACGTCTCCTGCCAGTAACACATAAATAATGGAATATACCGTGTTGATATCAGTGATAGACGGAAAAGACATATCAGAGACACTACATGGTTTCAGTGAGAAAATGAAAGGAAGGAAGGAAGGAAGGATAGAAGTGTTTAACGTCTGTTTCAGTGAAAGGGAAAATGTCAAATCTTTTGATTTGTATCCACTTTTTAAAATAACAACCAGCATTCATATTTATGATTGTTAATGCAATATTTTTAAA
Organism: Acanthosepion esculentum; assembly: GCA_964036315.1. NCBI lineage: Eukaryota > Metazoa > Mollusca > Cephalopoda > Sepiida > Sepiidae > Acanthosepion > Acanthosepion esculentum. The sequence continues at coordinate 4,818,468 of OZ038492.1, read as the reverse complement.
GATTTTAAACTCGAATATTTAGCGATTGGATAGGGAAATTTCAATGGATATTTTATTGTGGTTGAACTCGCCGTGAGCTTATTCAATTATTAACTTAAGAATTAAGATTCATCAGAATATTAAAATAGAAATATTTTTACGGATATTTCTCGTAAAGAATAAAGCCATATTTTATACATTCACCAACTTTCAGACATTTTTTTAAAAAGTAAACTGTCCTTATATTATTTGTATTCCAACCTTTAAATTTTTATAATCTCAACATTTCGGCCGTTGTATTCTCCTGCCGTTGCGCGGTTTCTATTAAACTGCATAACCCTAAGGGAATTTCGAACCGATCCCTTTTATTTAGATAAAATATTTAGATATATTTAGATACATTGTTCTCTTTTCGCTGTTCATATATAAGGATATCCAATTTGTTCCTTTTAGTACTGCTCACTTATAGCGCCTACTGTTTCCACTGATTGTGTTCCTATACTACCGGACCAAGAGATTAAATTCACAATGAACTATTCTAGCAAATTCAGGAACCAACATATAAATCCATGTCTTTATGGCTGTGCAGGCCAATCCAGAACCTAGAACGTGTAGCCTAAATCGACAGTGAGGTCAGAAAAGCTTCGCAGCAAGGCTTCAACAGCAGCATTAAGAAAAGAGAAGTGGCAGAGAATCAGATGAAATGTAAATGCAGTAAGGGATGCAGTAGGCAGCCAATAAGAATATTAAGTTTCAGACTCCGTTCTAGGCTCGGGGCTGTCCCAAGGGACAATAGCCCAGTGGTTTAATTTACCAATTTCCGTTGTTTCGTGAACTTGGTGACTTGTTAATTGATACCCAACTCTATTAGTACAGACTAATATTAACTGTAAACAGGATGAGCAATTCTTGTACATTACTAAAAGAAGAACGGACTTACAACCACATCACGTTGAAACCCCGATCCCTGTCTGATCATAGAAGTTAAGCAACGTTGAGTTGTATCTGTACGTACATGGGTGGCCGTTTGGGAATACCAGGTGCTTTAAACTTGGATGTGTGGGTGGTGCAATAGACAATGGCTCGGAATCGTTTCAATTCCTGTTTGGTAATGGCATAAATCCACCTCTTCTCACCCAGCTATGGGTTAATTAGTTAGACTTTTATCACTAAAAAAAAACATTATTATCTCCCCCAAGAATTCTTATAATCTGAAAATATTATCTATCTTTAAATAACCTGAATAGGGTTGATAAGTCGTAAAAAACGAATCAATTAATCAATAAAATGAGAACGGTGAAATATCCCTAGATATGGAAAGCAAAAAGGGGACAATCTACCGGTTCGAAAGTCCCAGAATATTACACGGATCGACGGGAACCCGAAAAGGGTAGAATGGCCGAAACAAGAAGGATGAAAGCATTAATCCGAATGTAAATTACAATAACTCCTCAACCCAGAAATTCAAACACAAAGTATCCTTTAAAATTCTCAAATCATATTTACGTTCAACACAGGTTGGTCCCATGAAGTCAGCTGTACAAACACATTTGAATGTATTTTCTTCATTGAAACACTGGGCGCCATTTTTACAAGGTTTAAGTCCACACGGGTTCACTGAAGAATTAAAAATGGAGATTTTATCATTGTGTATAAACTTAGACTTTATAAATATTCGTACAAAATTGAAATGCAGAGAGAAAAAGGAATAATACGGAATTATTTTACAAATTCAATTTACATTCAATTCAAGTTTTTTTCCCATAAATCCAGGCTTACCTTCAATGCAAGTTTTTCCCACGAATTCAGGCGTGCATGTACAGATAAATTCTTTTCCGTCATTTGTGCATTCGGCACCATTCTTGCATGGTTTCAGTCCACAAGGATTAGCTACGAATAGACAAGTACGATAATTATATATATTTTTAAATGATTTAGTAAAATACTCTGAAAAGAATGTTGTTTGCTTATTGCTCGATTATATATAGTAACAAATGAAAACAATTGTTTTTGTTTTTTTTACTAAACTGGAATCATTATTATGCACTGATTTACTCGGACATGCGTCCTCGTTATGGTTGCTATGGTCGTTGTTTTAGGAAGTTGGTAACCTTCTAAGAATTGAATGAACACTTTCTTCAGCGCGACAGTGGGGGGAGCGATTTTTCTCACCCCCTTATCATGCGTCTTCCTTGATTTCAACTTATCGAACCGACATTAGAGCACCATTTTGTTGGAAATCTATAGCGGAAATTGTCGTATGTCAATCATTTACTTTGCATTTATGCCCTTTAGAAATACACTAATCCATTTATTCACCTTATCTCCAGCTATGGATTAAATAGCAAGATAGACTCTCTAGTATTCGGCCGTAACCATTCTACGACAAGGACTACATTGAATTTATAACCGTGGAGAAAACGATGAGAAACTCCTCCGCTATAATTTCCAATAACTCTCTACCGCTTCTTCCCAGTTAACTTTGATCTTCAAACATTTAAATGCAATGTCAAGCGTCATCTTCTGCCTTCTTAATTCATATTCTTTTATTGTCTTCTCTACTTAAAAGTATATTTCTCATGTTCTCTCGTGCTCAGTCCCCTTATGCTTTGTTGCCTTGCTTGAGAAGTATTTATGCACAAGAGCAAAAACCTTATTGATTTTTCAAAAGTTTTGGTATAGGAGTTCTCATGAATATTCATCAGGTTGGCGGAAAGGTTCACAAAAATACTAAAAATTAAAATTAAAAAAAGTTAGATCCATAACTTCATGTTATTTAAAACATATAACACATAAATCAATCCCAATCCAAATAACTGAAATACTAATTTACATATATATATATATATATATATATATATATATATATATATATAAATATACAAAAAATCTCCTACTCACTTTCGTTTATTAAGCATTTAACTGTTTCACCTCGCGTCCATGAACTTGCGTGACATTTTCCGCCAAACTGATGAATATTCATTAGCAATGATGTACCCAAAATTTTGAAAACCTATAACATTTTTACTCTTGTATATAAATATTTGTCGCATAATAAAGCCCAAATTTGGCTTGATAAAGTCTCTCAAATGACGAAACGTGTCAGCTAAGGTAAATTTTCCGGTTTTCTTTATTCACGCACACACTCATACGCACTCACACAAACATATATACAGGGTGTCCATAAAGTTCGTGTGCACTTTAAAAAATTTATAACTCTATTTGTATTTGCGATAGAAATAATCTGTAAAAAATGTTATAAAGTTTAATGTACCCAGTTTTAAGTATAGCTAAAATAACTAATGTGATTTCAGGCATTACTGTAAATCAGTTGGCAAATGTTTTCCGTGAACTGCAAAATCGTATTACACTTTGTATTGCTAATCATGGAGGACATGTGGAAACTTAAATAAAATTTAAATAAAACCTTAAAACATATAGATTTGCTTCTTTCTAATCCTTTTTACAAATTATTTCTATCGCAAATACAAATAAAGTTATAATTTTTTTAAAGTGCACACGAACTTTATGGACACCCTGTATATATATATATATATATATGTATATATATATATATATATATATATATATATATATATATATATATATATATATATATATATATATATATATATATATATATATAAGCAGAAAAGTATCATTTAGGCATGTCTGATTAAGTAAATTACCAACATTATTTCTGCTTATTTTTAGCATAATCCGTTCATATTCACAGATACGTTTTCCGTGTATTACAGTGATGCAAGAAATGCACCGTAACAGTGAAAATCACTTTTATTTCCCAAGTATTTTTCATCTCTTTCTGAGATAATCATCAGGGATGCAACTGGTAACGCAAAAACTGTGTAGCTATCCATTGCTGAATTCTTTCTTTTTGCGTTTAAATGCAACGGCTGACAGTTATACTTTAGTGTCTATTAGAACGTGAAAAAATTATCCATTATGGATTTTTTTATGTTATAATGTCATGGTCAAACGCGCATTAAAGCATGAAAAGTCTTCTTTTTATAGGAATTTTTAGAACGTTATTACAGTCTTCGTAGCTGATTCCGTTCTGTGTCGGTTTCATTTTTTAATGTAGATTGCTTCGAGGATCTGTAGTTTGAATTTGTTATTTTCTTGGTGTAGGATAGTTGTGTTATGAATCAGTATTTTTCTATACTGTGAATATATATATATATATATATATATATATATATATATATATATATATATATATACGGGGTGTCCCAAAATAATGTATACAGTTTTTGAATCGTTATAACTTATTCAGTTTATGTATTTTGACTTGTAAATAAGATTAATACAAGAGAAAGAATATACTATTAAAGAATTTGAGAGTAAAGTATACAAAAACATAGAAAATTAACTTTAATAAGATAAAATCTACTTGCGGCAATGGCAGAATATTGATACAATGAGTTCACATCAAGTGCTCAAACTGGTTGCCGTTCTGTTCAATACACTTTTCATATCTTGAAAACAAACGTCCAGTATCATTTCCTCTGGTATTTGAGCAAATTCTTCTTCAATTGCTACTCTCATTTCAGCAACTGTTTTAGGTTTCAACTTTGTCTTTCAGAAACCCCACAAAATGAATTCCAAGGGTGTCAAATCTGCTGATCTAGGTGGGTATTCAACAGTCCCTCTTCCAATCCATTTGTTTTGCATATTTTCATTCATATAAAAAATGTATTATTAACTATTAATATTTAAAGAGAGTATACATTATTTTGGGACATCCTATATATATATATATATATATATATATATATATATATATATATATATATATATATATATATATATATGTGAGTAAAGTGTTAAGTCTCATAATACCTTTCGAATCTACTTACGTATTTGACAATTCCTTCCTTCATAGCCCGCCTTACATGTACAGATGTAGTTATCATCCTTATTTGTACATATGGCGCCATTTTTGCATGGTTTCTTTGCGCAGTGATCGACTGAGGAAATAAAAGAGAACAGATTAAATAAATAAATAACTGTAAAATAATTATATGGACATATTTTCAAACATCATGTCATTCTAACGCATGGGAAGAATAGATGTTGCCATTTGAATAGAAGGAAACTGCAACACGGAACCTACGATCTTGACACTTTTATCCAATTGGCCCAGCTTGGTGTGCCAGAGCATATCAGCTTTTGGCTTAAAATTTAGGGTTGGCCACGTGCCTGCTGTATAACACTTTACTGGTGCAAACCACGCCCTACCCTCAGACACGGTAAGCTTTCCAAAGTTCAAGCCTAGATAACTTGACAAACTCATAGTTTACAAAATTTACCAAACCGAATAAATCCAAGTATAAAATAACTCTAGATTTTCTAATAGAATTGTTCCTGGGAATCAGACTGAATATTGGATGGTCTTGGGGGATTTAAGATATATATAAAATTGCATGGGATGTGAGTGTTGAATTTCAATCTGACGCTCAACGTCTTTTCATATCTACCTATTAAACCTCTCTCCCAATGACTTACTTAAATCTCCACCCCTTTCACCTCTCTCCCTCTCTCTTCCCTCTCTCTCTATCTATCTCTCATAAAAATAGGAGTCATGATCGCCTACGTCTTGAAGGATTTTGGCAGATAAAAAACGTTTACCTTCAGTACATCGGCGACCATGGCTTTCTGCATATTCTTTTTGTTAATATCTACAAGTTTTGTATTACTACGACTGTTCTTGAGAAAGTGGATTTATTTTTCGCTGTCTTTTTCGCAATCTTAAAACAAGGTTCTTTTCCAAGAAAGGTTGCTTTACCAAAGGCTGAGAACATATTCCGCCCTACTATTTAACTCAGGACAATGACTAGAGAAACTGATTCATACCTGGTCTGTGTTTATATTATTTGTCTGTGTGGCTAAAGTTCTTCATTTCCCAAGGGATCACCTTTCCTACCCATCCATGTTTATTGTTGTATTTTTTCTAATTTGATACATTCCCCGGTAACTGCCCCATGTTACCATTATTATTATTTTCACGAATAAGGATTGATGTAGTATTCTATAACGAGTTTGGTGGTCTAAAATGTTTGATCTGAGTCTCAAGTATACGAAAAACGAACTTTGGCTTTATTGAAATCTGTATACTTACTGACAGAGCATGTCTTTCCTTCAAATCCAAGTTTACAAATGCACTCAAAATCGAAAAGTCCTTTGTTGATGCATTTGGCGCCATTTTCACAAGGGTGCTTTTCACATGGTTGTACTATTTTCACAACTGCGAAAATAAGATCAGTTTATTCAAATACAATCAGCCATTAAGAATGCACATTGATAGCTCTCATATAAAACAATCTATTGCACTTTTTTCTTATCACTGATATTCTTAAAGCCAATACTTAAAGAATGTAAGCTCTAAATCTTAGGAGTGGATGTAACTGAGTATTATACATTCATTTTTAACATTCGTCATATCATGCAATTAAAATGCACTAATATAGCCAAAGAAATCCGAAGGTACATTAGGATAGCGAAAGTTGCCTTCTAAAAGCTAAGCAAAGTACTAAGAAACAAAAAAAACATTCGTTAGAAACAAAGAAAAGAGTATGTAATATCAGACCCTCTCTATGCCGGTGAATGCTAGATAATCTCACAGATGAAAAGAGACGTGAAACAACAGAAATTTGGTTCTACATAAAGATGCTGAGAATACCATGGGCTAAACATGGGAGCAACGACGAAGTGTAAGAGAAAATGGAAACAAAAAGGACACGTATACTACGTGTATAAGTGTCCAAGCAGTTCTAAGCTTCACAGTAAATATCTGCCATGGCCCCATACATTGTAGCGTATCACCCTCATTAACTTCGTATTATGCTGGTTCCACACGAACAGCTTCCTCCCACGAACCGCTACTTTGTGTAACCAACTCTTAAGTGAATGCTTCCTCGATCAATACATCTTAACCTGTTAAAATCTAGGATTAACCGTTATCTTCGACATATAGCCTCATAAACTGCCTTTACCTATCATTCTGTAATTATCTATCTCGAGTGGCTCTTATGCCTTGTACAAGACGAACATTATTGTAAAATAAGATTAATACGAAATAAAAATGAATTATCTCGAAATCAGCTTATTGATTCCATTTCACATATTAATAACAATTTGGCCACTGTTTTGTTTTTTTATAAATATAAATACTTACATAGTCGTCTGTAATTAGGTTAACTGCGGTTTATACAGCATCACGTGAAAGAGGTGCTTTAACTCTCTAAATTGAACTTGGCTAGCTGTTGTGACATTGGAGGTCTAAACATTTTATCCCATTTACATCCTTCTATCAAGTTATTCTCATGGAATACTTTTCATTCTCCAGGACCCAGGTTTCATGCGGACCAGTTGTGTTGAACGTAAGTTTATCGAAACATTTTTATCATTATATTAAAACACTTTATTTTCAGATTATCTTAACAACATGACGCACGCAGATGTCACTGTGATGATGACAGGCTCAGAAAGAAAACTGTAATAATTACTAGATTCGGTATTAAAGGAAAGCGAGAAGATAGGACTAAGCATTAATTGTAAGACAACAGAATATAGAGTCGTTAGCAAGATGCAAGTTATGATTTGGAAACATCAGAATCAATCAAGTACAGTAGCTTTCTTATCTGATCGTTTTTATGAATAAACAAAAGCATATATAGTCCTCTGTAATTAGCTTACCTGAGGTTTATAAAGAGTCATGTAAAAGATGTACTTTAACTCTAAATTGAACTTTGGCCACCTGTTGTGATATTGGATGTCAATACTGCTTATCATATGTACACCCTTGTATCATGTTATTCTTATGGACTAATTTAATAAATAATAAATACAAATAATAATTTATTATACTCTTAAATTATTTAAAGCAAAACTTGTTCGTTTATATTACATTTACCACAGTTATATCTCCCAAGCAAGTCCTAATCTTAAAATTTTAAACATAAGTTTTTTTCCTCCTGTTATGCTTTCAAAATTTACCTTCATAAAGTCCCTGAAATTTTTAACATTCCACCTAAAAACCTGACTGGGAAAAAAGGTTTTACACTTTTGTCTCCGCAATAGAAATATAAAAAAAAAACAGGAGAATTTAATTTTATATGAGTTTTCCTCATCAATCAACACACTATCAAATACCGATGGAGAATGGTGTCATCCAAAGATGCCATTTACGTCAAGAAAATTGATAATGCAGATAGTTTTTTTTTAACCAAGCACTACTCAGTAAACAAGTACAACAATTTAAATATCTGGCAAGTCTTTTAAGAGAGAGCTGAAAGTGCGACACTGAAAACCTAAGGCGCATTAGGATAGCGAAAGATTGTTTCCGAAAGATAAGAAAGTATTAAGAAGCAAAGAAATTCGTTAGGAACAAAGAGTACTGAACTCTTACGTAATGTCAGTCTTCCTATATGGCAGTGAATGCAGGACAATCTCTTCACAGATGAAGAAAACACTTGAATCAGCATAAATGTGACCGAGAACAATATAGACCAAACATATGAGCAACAACGAAATTTTAGAGAAAATGGAAACAAAAAGGAAGTTAACACCGGGAAGAGACAGTTGAAATTTGTAGAGCATATAACGAGGAGAGAGGGCGTGGAAAACTCGACACTAACAGGACAGATTGAAGGGAAGATGATAGCTCGAATAAATGGATGAAAGAACAACGTTTAGGAGATATAACAAAAAGACAAAATTTATTAAGAGCTACAAAGGACAGAAAACTGTGGAGAGCAGTGATCGAAAATATCCTGAAGGGTCATGGCACCTAAAAGAAGAAGGATACTCAGCAGTTCTGTATGAAGAGGTTTGTTATGCGAAGGCGCGAAGGTAAATCAATAATTCCGTAACCTAATCATGAATAATGTATTTATTTTACAAAAAATTTTTTTTTTAATATAATCTTTTTCTTTTTTAGTACACTTCATTCAGTGCTTGATAATGGTAATATTAACCATTTCCCTATAAGTAAAAAAAATTGGCATTCATTAGATGAGTAGCTAGTACTGCTGTCGGCTGAAATTTATAAAATATTTTTCTTAAAACTATTTTTCAAGAAAATAAGTTTCTCAAGTCCAGTAGCTGTTATCGCTTTTTCCACTACCTGATGGCCCTCTCCTTCCTAACCTTTTATTTTATGTAGTGTGGAAGTCAACATCTTGATTATGTCATTGTTTTCTCTTCTAGTTACACGTGATATCCATTTTAGCCCGTGCTGTTGTTGAAAGTCCTCAAGTGATGTGGTTTCTGTTATTTGATACAGTTCTTTGTTTGCGATTCTGTAGCGCTGAATCACAGGTTTCGAAAAACGTTTTGCCTTCACCTAGCGACTCAAAGGCTTCACTCGCTCAAAGCCATTTTTGACCATTGATCTTAGAAAGCGGTTTCATACCGCTGACAATTTAGATATTTCTGAAAGGGTTTGACGCCATGCAAGTCATCCATATGAAAGTCTCGATCTATTTCAGAACACGAATCGTGTTTTCAGGTGAAGAGATATATTCATACCTTTTCCAAGGGTATTTTTGTAAGTTAACGTAACGTACTCTTGACTGGAATTCGAACTCGGCTCTCCGATTTCTCATTCCAAGCCGTTATCCATCACACTACATCCACTGCCGAGTATTCCCACGCTTACGACTGTATCACATTAAAACACCGGGTCTCGTTCGATCATTGAACTTAAGAAACTTTGAACCTGGTTAGTACCTTCATTTTTCATTCAAATTTTACTAAACAACAGTTCATATTTCCATACTTAATAAATATTTAAACATACTTACTGCGGCGTTTGCAATGGCCTGATTCCAATATATAACCAGAATTGCAAACACATTGATACTTGTCAACTTTTAAAACACATTTGCCATTTATACAAGGTTTGGTGACATTTTTTTCCAATTTTCCAGGATCAACACATTTCAATTTCAGTCGGCAATCCTTAGAAGTAATTTCCTCTCCCACCTGAAATTCAAGAGAAAGATGTCGTATAAAACACACAAATAAATACTTGAATTAATCGCATTGATCACTTAACGACTCGAGCATAAAATGCAATCAGTTATAGTTGATTGCAGAAACATTTTTATATTTTATTTTAATCTAGTTTCGATGTGTTGAATCATTGACTGAATTTAATCGTATTCTAAGATAAATCTGATGGTTTTATGAATTTTAGTTTTAATTTCGAGGATATTAAAATTACGTGTTTCTTTTCGGATGTGCGGATGGTATAAAGGATAGCTATTTGGAAAGAGAAATCGGCGAGTCAAGTTCGAATTGCTTGTTTATTTGTTTAAGGGCATATCAACACGTTAGGGTCATTTAATGCCAAAATTTAATTTTTTTCGGATTTTTGTTTTTATTTTTTTCAAGAATGTATTGTTGGTAATTTTTCACTACAAAAATATATTTTTATAATTTCATAGTGATTTGACCACAGTTTGGGGTTAACTATTTGCTCATAGCTGGGACCCTAATAGGTACTACCACCTCGGGTCAGGCTGGACCTGGGAACAACAGTAATAAGAGGTGGTTTCACGCTACTCAAAACCTCCAATCTTCCGATCAGAGGCCTTGCTGTCGGATGTAGTTTATCGCCATACCCAGGATGACTGAGTTCGATTTCCAGTCGAGTTTGGCTGCATTCATAAATAAAATTATAAATTAAATAGTAGAGTAAATCGTGTTCTTCAGCCTTTGTTGGGAACTAATTTAGAAAGACAACTCTGAATTCAAAACCGTATATTGCGCATTCTAGGTAAACAACGAAATTATCGTGAAATTCAAATGATTCTAACTACAGTCGATCTGATGGGTGTCAGTTGAACAATTGAAACTGTAGAAAAATATGTTTATTTACTCATGTTTATTGAGCTATAACGCAAGGAAGGATAAAAATTTGTCATAATTTCCTTGCAAGATACGGGATTTATCCCACTGCAATTACATATTTGGCTAAATGTTGGATTAACAGTCTAATTCAATACTTTTCTTTTCTTTCTTTAATCATTTCAACCCAAGCAAGGCAATCAAGCCACCAAAACGCAAGGAGGGATTGCAGAGTGTAGAGATTTTATTTTTTTTTAAACTGGTTTAAAATGACTTATTTCTACCTTTTCGTCTCTGAAAAACCGGACCTGAGTTTACGTTTTTGAGTCCCGTGCAAACTAAACTCGTGTCAACCTTTTTGACTCATGTAAACTGGGCCTACTTTCTAAATCTAGTGCCAACCGAACCTATGTTTACATTTTTGATGAGTCATTGTGATTTTGTTCTTTCAGACTTCATAATCGACTTCAAATAACCCCCAAAATGTTAAAATGTTATTAAACACACTAACCTAATACTATCAATAAATCCGTTAGAAGCGAACATTATTCAAATTATGTAAACAACGACCTACAAATACGAAAAGCAATATAAAAACTATCCTATGCCATTATAAAACATGGTTATTTGTGACGAGAGTAAATATTATCCGGCTGCTTCTGTCTTGCCTTGGGGATTCCAGAATTGGACATGCCAGAATTGGACATGCCAGAATAGCTCTGACCTTACACCTTCGCGGGCAATGAGTAGGTATAACTTGAGGGAATGGAAGGAGACATTTAACTATTGTTCCTAAACCTTTTGCCGCTTAACCATCATCGTAGTTGAATATGTTTACAAACTCAATTATTCTTTAATTCTTTTAATTCGATTTTTTTTTTAACATATCCCTTCTGGGTTTATTTAGATCATGCCCCCTACAGCTTCTACCAATGTCGGCAGTTAAAATTGACACGAATGAACGTTGGCTCCCCTTTGCTTTCTCCATAGTTTTGATTTCAAACTTTTACACTGACTGCCAACCAAGGCTACAGATCCTAGTATTCCTGCTATTTAACCCATATCTGAAAGTTGAGGGAAAAGAGATGGATTCATTTTTCTCTAAGGGCATTAGTGCAAAACGAACACAAACAGTTTCAGCTGGAATTTGAACTCGACACGCCGATTCTATTTTCCGTAATATTAACTGCTAAGCGATCTAAACTTGATAGCTTCAATACCAATGATAAGAATCTAATACACCCAACGACCCATCGAGTTATCACAATTCACAATGGTTTTGATCGTTCGATACCTACCTGAATAAACTTGTCGTTGTAGGTGCAACCACAAACGGAATAAGGTACGCATTCAGTGCCCTGGCGAATGAAACCTTTTTTGCACACACACGCTCCTTTGTATGTTTTACAAATTGGAAAAGGATTGGAACACGTTGGCTGACAGGTGAGGGCATGAAATTGATATTCTTCATTTGATCGACAGGTAATAACTGGAAGTAAACCAATGTTGGGTTCGATTAGTCTCTCTTTCTAAAGAAAAATGTGGACGTTTATTTACTTGTTTAGACTAACATTTATTTGAACGAAACAACATCTGCCCAATGAAGGACAATATTTCAGATGAATTAAATACACGTATCGAAATTAGGTATAATGGTTGACAAAGCTTCATTTGATAAAAATTAAAGATGAAAGTAAATACTAGTAAAAGAAATGAATAATATTGGTTGATATCTAACAAAAAAGATGAAGTTAAATATTAATAAAAACAATGAATAATATTTAAAAATGCTTCAACAAAAAATAAAGATAGAATTAAATACTCGTCAAAAACTAATAATAATTCTGGAAAATGCTTCATCTAATAAAAATGACGATAAAAGTAAATACTAGTCAAAAATTAATAATAGTGATTGACAAAACTTTATTTAATAAAACACGAACATGAAAATAAATAACAAGTAAAAATAATTAATTATTGGTAATGCTTCATCGTATAAAATCAAAAATGATAACAAATACTATTTAAATCGATAACAATGATTGTGAATGATTCATTCAGGAACAATAAATTAATTTAAACTATGACAACTAATACTATGAAAATAAATATGATGCTGTAAGCGATCGTGGGAGGAATGGTGAGTTTATAGGTTGGATTTGATCTTCTACAAAACAGTTACGTTCTCTTGGCTTAGTCAGCTAAAACTGCTTTAGCCTGAGGTATGTCAATCGTTTACAACTATGTAAAATACATAAAAACAAAATTAAAACAGAAGATTTGTTTACAAGCCTGAAATAAATTATATAATGTAAAAAAAGGGAGAATTGTACACAAATGCAGTAATGTTTTTTTTTCTTTTATAAATAATGGAATACCACTTGTCCTGATGGTGTACGTGCGATAATGTGTACATGTTTGTATATTTGAGTGTAAGTTAGCATTTATGTTTATGTGTGAGCGTGTGTATATGTGTGTACTTGCGTGTGGGTAAGCACGTGAGCGAGTGTGTACGTATGTTTTTGTGAGTGAGTGTGCGGGTGTGCATATGTTTGCGTCTGCGTGCATATGTGGGTGCGGGGATGTGTGTTCGCTCTTTTGCATATTTGCGTTTGTATATACATGTATGTCTGTGTATAGGTGTGTGAGCATTTTTGTTAGTACTTGTACGTGCGCGCATGTATGTTCGTGGACGTGTATGCGAGTATGTGCGTGTGTGTGTGTGTGCTTCTGCCTATGCGTGTGTTTGTAGCTATTAAAATTGCTTCTGATTCTGAAGACATCCTTCAGTATTTGTTTAACAAATTTTCATAATTGCAAAACGCAATCTTTTAGCATATTTTCTCCTAATCTAACAATCTGAGATAAAATGTTACTGTTATTTAGATTAAGATCAGGATATTAGTCTAAATAAATTAAAGAATAAACCAGATTTATTTCCAAACTTACCACAGTCGGTGGCTTCCCTCCAGTTTGGAAATATTCCTTCTTTGTGACACATCTTAGCGAAATGTTGGACGGAAGCACACATAACACTGTTGAACATCTTCGGTTTGTTATAATAGCTACAAGTGGTTATTTTGCATATGGACACGTGTTGTCTGACGGTTGGTAATCCAAGCTTGTCAATGCAAGCACCGAAATATTTGCGATCTAACAAGATATTACACTTCTCTGTTTCGCTTAAAAAGCATTCGTCTTTAATGAAGGCCGTCACACAACTAAAAAATAATAACAGAAAAATTAGATTATATAGAAAAAATCCTTAATTTCAAAATTAAGTCCCCTTAAATGGCACCATATTTTCGTTTGCTTTTTCTTTTTATCTATCTTTTTTTTTAAATCTAATTTGCTCCAAGCAAGGCGTTGAAGCCCCTAAGACACAAGGGGTTACTGAATGTGAAAGAATTAGAAAACAGAAACATTAACGAGTGGGAACACTAGAAGAGAAATTAGGAAGACAGTAGATAGCGATTGACATTGCATTTAAATTTTTATAGATTAAAGTTGGCTGAAAAGCATGGAACCAAATCTGATTTCACAAGCGACAAGTGCCTGAAAAGAAACTGTTAGCACCGAACTTACGGTTACATCTAGCCAATTCAACTGTAATTTGATGAGACCTTGTTGACGTACGCTTAGATTCCTAAAGTCCAAGTACCATAGTGAAGAACTCATTCGAACAATTACGGTGAAACTCTTTATAGAAAAGGCACCGGGAAGCAATTTTACGGCGGTGGGAAAGTGACTGAAGCCGAGACGCCAGGTCATGTCCAATAACATCGCTGATTCTTTTGGGGATTTTATCAAGAATATCTAAATATGAAGCAGGAGCACTGGACCATATGTGGTAGCGAATGGTAAACTTATAGATATGTGATAGATTCTGGAAAGAAAATTGTCTAGCACGACACAGTAAATTAACTTTCTTAGAAGCTGACCTAGAAATGGATTCAATATAGTTTTTCTACTTCATATCAGCCGAGGATGTTAGCCCGAGAAAGCCTCGGAGTTTAGCATCAACCCTGCTGATGGAAGAAAAAAAGGGTCTCTCTCCCTCTTCCTCTCTCTCTTTCCCTCTCTCACTCTCTCTTTCTCTACCTACCTATCTATCTATCTATCTATCTATCTGTGTATCTATCTGTCTACTATGAAACACCTTTTCCAGAGACATAACGTCACAAGCCTATCACAACTCTTTCGCTATTTCCATGGCAAACGTTCAAATAAACTCCATTCTTTAGTTCCACCAGTTCAAACCTTTACAGTTAGGACACTCCACGCTACCTCCACCGAATAGCTAAGCTATATGCCATGTACATCATAAGATATAAGGCCTCTGTAATCGAATTTTTTTCACTGTGTGTGTTGATTGGTCCCATGACCATTCACCGTGCTCTGAGGAAGGGTTGGCTTTCTGTTGGGTATTTCTCCCCTTAGACGATCACAAGTTCCATCTACCCACATTTTGGAATTTATAGTTTTCCTTCTCCTAGACAGGTTGTCAACTAAAGTTGAAGAGCTTAATGTAACCTACTATTTAACCCGAAGGAGACGAGATGGGTTCATGCTTTTTCTTAAGGACATTTGCGCGAAAAGAAATGTAACTAAACTAGAATTCGAACTGCTGCTCGCCAATTTCTCGTGTCGAGCAGTTATTATTACACCAGCTGCACCTCCCTAGTGAGATGAATTGCACTCACTTTCTCCGTATTCCATTTGTAAGGAGAAAGTTCTACTCAGACAGCTTTTCCGCAAGAATTGCTAGTTTGTGGAACCGGTTCCCGCGTGGATACTTCCCTGAATACTACACTATTAAACTTTGAATCAAGAGCCATTTGTACACTATCCTTCTTCATAATATTCACTTCCTACTCATCTTCATGCCACATATCTCATTCAGTAATTCTCTAACTTGAGTGGCTCTCTAAACTTGTTTGAGGTGATAGTGTATATCTTACTTAGTTATTAACTCTCGTGCGGGTAGTGTATCAGATTTCAGTAAGGAAATTTTAACCTAAGTCAGGCAGTAGATCTCTCCTCTGACCTCCAAAATCAAACTAGTAACATATCAGCCTTATCGGCATCGAGCAGGCAATGAAGTTTTTTTTTCCAGTTATGACGAACGGTTGTACTCTCAATGAAGTTCCTGGCTTTGACCGTCTTTAGAGACTCAGGTCCACCCAAGACCTCAAGTGGAACATATATACGATATATTGCTAATGAAGCTGGAAAAACGGTCGTTTACGTGTACCGCTCTAGAAAATACCTGATTCCATCGACCATGCTCTATCTTTAAAAGAGTTACATCTTACTGAAAATAGAGTTCTACTATCATATCTGGACGAGCTGCCCAACATTCTCTTTCCTACCTTGACAGAATTCAAAAGCGTTTACACTGTCTTGTGGGAAATTAATTATTTTCACCATGCAAACCGTTTCACACAGACGAAAATTTGCAGGCCTATCGCTGTTTCCATGGTGAGTATCTAGTTGAACTACACTTAGTTCCACCAGTTCCACTTCACAGCTAAGACCCGTCATGCCACGCACATTGTAGCGAACCACTCCATTCATATCCCCCTGGTGAGATGTAAGTTCTACTCAAGCATCTCCTTCTCTCGAACCGCTGCTTTGTGGAACCGACACACAAAACCCTGCTTCCCTGATCCATACAATCTTAAACTGTTCAAGTCTAGGGTTAACCGTTATCTTCCGTACATATCCGCCTAAACTTTACTTCTTAGTCCTCTACCTCAAGTGACACCATGGCCTTGTACAGGATGAACACCACTGTAAAAAAAAATTACTAGGCCCTCCTGCCAGTGTAAACAAAGAAAAATTCAGATCCCCATTAATAAATAAATTATAGGGAAGACTGGATTCTTTATAGGGCAAGCATTCTAGGAGATGGTTAACTAAATTAAAAATCTTATAAAAAGCAGCGGGAAACCATTTTATTGTCTTTCTGAAAGTCATGGCAATTCCCAAATAATTAAGAAAAGGAATCTGTGGAGAGTCATGATCGCCTGTTTTTTGAAGAGACATGACAATTACAAGAAAATATTTAGCGCTCACCCAATCTATAAATAAAAGAAGACAGATATTCGTAAATAATAGTTCAGACCAAGCCGTTTAGCCATGGTAGGGCAAGCCGTCTAAAGAAAGAAAACGCTGGATTTAAATCCACGTAAATAATAGTGGAGCCAGGAGTCTTTAATCTTGGTAGGTATTTGGGATTAATTTGGGAGAAGAAAATTCTTAATTCAAATCTTCGCAAATAGCAGGACTGAATGGATTACTTAGACTTGGTTGGTGACTAGTCTAGGAGAAGAAAAAAAAGTGAACTCCATCCGGCGATTTATTTTTACTGTTGCAGTACATGTGATGTTCCAAAGACCCTAACGTTTCACGATGATTTTGAGCATAACAAGTTTTCATAATGCGCCTTAAACAAAATTCCGTGGAAAGGTTTCTGTTCTAAAGATTTATTTCTTTATGTCAAATTTTGTTCTATTTAAGTTCATTATGTGCGGTTGGTGTAAGGGTTCTCTGTGCGGAAAGTGGAGGAAAAGAACCAGGTTCAAATTCCGTTTTAGTCTGTTGCGTTCTCTTCCGCACTATTGCTCTTAGGAAAGGCATGAATCCATCTCTTTCTTTTCTAGCTATGAGTTAAACAGTATCGTAAACAAGACTCTCTTAGCCTTGAGCGACAACCTGTCTATGCGAAGGATAATTCTGAATTGACAACCGTGCAAAGCAATGCAGGAAAGAACCTTGCTATCTCTCTAAAGAATCTGACTATATTTACATTATTATTATTATTATTACTATTGTCCTCATATTTGTTGCCATATTTATCACAACGTTTCGGCCGTTGTACACCTTCGGCCTTCTTCAGGTCGTTGGAATGTCGAATTGAACACTTTATTTCGCTCGCTGGGATAGACTGTTCTATTTCCACGTGCCATATCTAATGGATGTCAGTTATCAGTTATCTCCCGTTAATTCACCTCTCCAAATTCTCCACTGCCTTAACCAGGTATTGAGCTCACAACTGTTTGGGTCCTGTCACTGGATCTCACCAACGTCTTTATCCACTGTGCCATGTGTCCTTTTTATCAAAAACGTATAGCCGGCAACACTATTCTTTCAAAAAAACGTATAACCGGCAATATTATTTTTTCAAAAAACGTACAGCTGGCAACGTTTTATCGGAGGCCTTGCTGTTGGACATAGTTTATCGCCGTACCCAGGACGTAGATGTAGTTTATCGTCATACCCAGGACGTGGATGTAGTTTATCGTCATACCCAGGACGCTAGTATGAATTTGTCAATATTCAAAGTAAGAGGGTACAAATGAAAAGATTAAAATTTAACGTTGTTTTCCATTTCACAGAAGTCGAGGTTAAACATAGGAGAGTTTTATCGCTTTCTCTACCATCACTTTCCTTTTCTAATTCTTTTTTTTTATTATTATGTATGCTTTCTTTTTCTCACTAGAAGCAAACAACGGGGCTTACGCTAACATCGCATTGAAGCACCGGTTCCCGTACGATTACCGAAGTTAAGCAACGTCAATCCTGATCACAGCCTAGATGAGTGACCGGTTGGGAATACTAGGTTCTGTAGCCTTGGATGTGGGGTTGATGTAATGGATAATGGCTCGGAATTATTAAGCAATCGGAGAGCTGAGTCCCAATTCCAGGTGGGTTCGTTATATTCTTCCGTGGAAATACCCTTGGAAAAGGTATGAATCCACCTCTTCTCCCCCTAGCAATGGGTTAATTAGTAAGTCTTGTATTATTAAAACCATTATTAACTCCTCCCAAAATAAATAAATAAATAATATAAAATAAAATTGCGTTCAAAATATTTCGGTATTAAATAACCCATAGAGGTTGATTGGTCGATAAACAATACCAAACAACGTCTCTGATATATCTTTTACTTCAAACTTTCATATCAATGAAAAACGGAATGGTCCATTATTTATCTTAAGTAATGTCTAAGTATAACGCACGTGGTAACTTACCAGGATGATGATGGTGATAATAATAATAATAATAATAATAATAATAATAATAAATAGAAGCAACAATGATATGAGGCATGGCTTTCAATGCTTCTGATCGTAATTGAATGGAAGTGTTATCGTGTAAATATTTTATCTTGGCGAATTAATATAGGTGACAGTCAATATACCGTTCAGTAGCACACATTTGCCTAAACAACACCAGTTGGGCTAGTCATCTAGTCAGTGACGCAATGTGAATTTCTTCTCATAAGCAGTTGCTGGAGAGCATCGTGGCTGCGTGTTGAGAGCGTTGAACTTTTAAGTTTGAAGGATGATGCAACCAAAGTGACATGGTTGAAAACGTCTCGATTTTAGAGAATATCCTCAACTGGAGACCGCTCGAGGAGATTGACTTACCCGATCTGAAAGTATTTCTACCTGGGTTCCAACTACAATGCCCTGCGCTGATTTTTATCAAAACCTTCCACCACATCGCGAACATTTGGCTGTGGTGCATGTGTGCCTGGTATACACTTGTTTGGGTCATGATGGATATATTGAATTTCGTATATTGGAACTCCAGTATCACTTTGTTGGTGTGCTGCCCACTCACTCAATAATATTAAAACAACAACAACAACAGCAACAACAACAATAATAATAATAATAACAATAATAATAACAATAGCTTAAGTTCAAGATCAGAGAAATTGACAAGCTTAAGAAATACACCGACTAACGGATTGAAATTGCCAGAATGTGTGACGTTGAAGCCATTATTGTCTCAGCTATCAATCGAGCGGTGGTTTCTATACCATCGATTTAAAAGCTGTACTTGGAGAAAATCGAAATAAATCCCAGTATCTCATCGCTTAAGAAGTCTGCATTGCTTGGTACTGCAGATATTCTGCGAAAGGTGCTTTCTGTCTAAGGTCGTACGATTTGATGGTGAACACCGTTAATGCACGAAAAGACATGCAGAAGAAAATATAATAATAATAATAATAATAATAATAATAATTTGTATCAGGTTGCACGTTATTGGCACCCACTGAATATAAAAACCGGCATGACAGAGTGGGCCAATATCTAAACTGGAAAATTTGCAACTACTACGGGAAGAAAACTGAAAGAAACTGGTACGAACACCACCCAGACCCGGTTACGGAGATAGGACCTGTTACAATTCTATGTGACTACACAATACACACTGACAGAACAATCAAAGCCAACCGCCCAGACATTGTTATTAAAGATCACAAACAAACAAAAAAATGCTTCCTTATTGATATGGCAGTCCCTGTAGACTGCAATGTATCTTTGAAGATATTCGAAAAGCTGTCAAAATACAAGGACCTTGAAATATAAATCTCAAAAATGTGGCACATGGGAACATCAACAATCCCTGTAGTAGTTGAAGCCTTAGGATTAGTTGGAAAAGATTCCAATAGACTAATTGAAGGGATCCCTGGAAGTCCATGCCTCAAAGAGATACAAAAAAATTCAGCCCACACTTTACGAAGGGCTTTATCTATGTAATATTTTTTTTTTGGCAGTGGAAAGTGTCATAATACCATTTCTAACCTTAGGTCCCTGGGCGGGACCCTGAAAGAAATGTGTAAACGCCAGATATCAAAGAAAATAAAAATAATAATAATAATAGTATACTTATATACTTGATTAATTCATTCATTTTCTACGACTTATCAACACTTTGTAGGTTATTCAAAGCCAGAAAATATTTCTAGATTGCAAGGATTTGCTTAGATAATAATGATTTAGTTAACAAGTCTTACTAATTAACACATAGCTGGGAGAGAGTAATATCTTTCCCAAAGGTATTTGAACGTAACGAACCCAAAAGGAAGATGAACTCGACTCTCCTATTGACAATACCAAGCCATTATCTATTACATCACCAGCACTTTCAGTTGACAGCATCTGCTATTCCCAAGCGATCACCCATCTATTAGGTCATCCCATAAGGTCTGTCCGAATTTTAACTCTTTGTTAAAATGAACGAAATTTAAAGAGTATTTTATAATGTCTAATGGAGCTGAACATTATTTTTATGTTTAGATGCATTTAAACTGATCAAATTTTATTTCAGAGAACAATAAAATTAAATTTTGTTTGATTAAAACCCTGCTAACATGGACGTACCCAAGAATCATTTGAGGCACATAATGCTTTATGAGTTCAAGAAAGGAAACTCAGCAGCCGAAGCGGCTAGAAACATTCACTCAGTTTATGGAGAGGAATGTGTAAATGAAAGAACTTGCAGAAGATGGTTTGCAAAATTCAGAGGTGGAGATTTCACCCTTGAAGATGAATATCGATCCGGACGTCCAGTTGAATTTGATGAAAAGCTTCTTGAAGCAGCACTTGAAGAAAATCCTGCTTTATTGTTCATCGTCATCTTCAACAACTTGGAAAAGTTCCTAAACTTGGAAAATGGGGGCCTCATGAATTGTCTGAAAACAACCTCAAATCCCGAGTTGACATCTGCTCTTCTCTCCATTCTCGCCAACTTGTTTCCCCTTTTTTGGATAGATTTGTGACTGGCGACGAAAAATGGATCTTTTATCGAAATGTTAAGCGTCGCAGATAGTGGCTTGGTAAAGGTGAAGGACCCCAGCCACAGCCGAGAAGGGAACTTCATGGGCAAAAGGTTCTTCTTTCAATCTGGTGGGATTGCCAAGGAATAATCCACTTTAAATTCTTACCACGTAATGCAACAATTAATGCTCAAATATACTGTCAGCAACTAGAGCGTTTGAACCAAGCTTTGAGCCAAAAAAGACCTGCTCTAGTGAATCGAAAACGGGTGATGTTTCATCAGGACAATGCGCGACCACACACAGCAAGAATCACGTCACAAAAGATCGAAGAACTTGGTTGGGAGAAAATTCCTCATCCAACTTATTCTCCCGACCTTGCTCCTTCAGACTACCATTTGTTTCGTAGCTTACAGAATCATTTGAAAGAAACAGCTTTTGTAACACAGGAAGAGGTTAAAACTGACATTTGTAAGTTCTTCGAATCAAAGCCAAAAGAATTTTACAGTAATGGAATTAGTAAGCTTGTTAATAGATGGAAGGAGGTCATAGATAATCAGGGAAAATACATTGTTGGTTGAATCTGTAATTAAATGTAACATTTGGTCACTTGTTTCAAAATTCAAAATTCGGACAGAACTTATGGGATGACCTGATAGTTACTGACGCCGCTTAATTCCGGTGACTGTGCGGGAACCGGTGCTTTAACGTTGATTGATTCGTTTGTTTAACGGCATATCAACATCTTCATGGGTCATTTAATATAGAAATTTAATTTTCTTGGGAGCTTGGAAGTAATATAAACATGATATATGCTATTCTGCTTTTACAGTTGAATCCATAGTAGATGATACTCTTCTTTTGTGGATATATATAATTGTGTGGATATCGTTACTAGAGGCGGTTATATGTCTATTTTATATTGTTGTTTTGTTGAAGTTATATTTTGGAATACAGTTTGATTTCTAAGACATTGTAGGATATTATATGGACTAATGTCATGAAAGATTTATTTCATATTCCTTGGTTGATTTTGTTTGGCAGCATATCAACCTCTATGGTTACTTAATGCCGAAATCTAAAGATTTTGTCCGTAATTTTATGCTTTCAACTACAGATATTTTGTACATCATTTTGTACTTTCAGAATAAAGGTATGTTATTTCATAGATCATAAAATGTATTGTTGGTAATTTTACTATGAAAATGTACTGTTCATTTTTGTTTGGGGGTTCACACTTCGCCTATAACTGGGACCCTAACAAGTGCTAGCACCCGGGGTCAAAGTGTACCTGGGACAACAACAATTAAAAGGTGGTTCCACTCCTCAAAATCCCCAGTCTCCGATCAGAGACCTTGCTGCCAGATGTAGTTTATCGTCATACCCAGGACGAATGTTTTAACGTAACATATCAGTAAGCCGCTTATATATACGAGTGTAAGGTAGATAATACATACTATTTTGAAAGTTTTCTTCCTTGTCACCGTGAAATAAAATTAAATAATTGAGGAAGGAATTTTCAGAGGAAGACATTTGAAGAGGCGTAATTCTTTTGATAATTATTTAGTTTACGAAACTGATTTCTTCGTATCAATTTATGTTCTCGGAAGAAATGCGAGCTGAAGAGAAAGCACTATTCGAGATTATTATTTCTCTCGTGTCAAAACCGAATAAAGTTGATTGATAAGGACTGGCGCAAACCTAATACTTGGTTCCAACAATTTCTTTCTCTGCGCTAATTCCATAGATTTCGTCTCCTTTTATGAATGATACACACGAACGGGACATTCAAAGAGACAGAACCTATTTTGAACAGCTTCAGCCGATGTAATATTTCTGATTAAAATGACATAGCTGCGATGACAGCCGTTTTCTATTAATAACTCTTTCATATATACGTATTTCAAATGATGGCGGACAGATGTATGCATAAAATTGGATAAACAATGTTTTTGTTGGTTGTGAATAGTTTGTATAAATTTATACCTTTGAGGTTTGTATCTGTGGGAGATTACAAACTTTTCGTTCTCTATTCCCATCTTTGGATAATTGACGAACAGGTTTTCAACAGTGTAACCAATATCAAGTCCATATAAGGTGTTTAAGTATAACATCCCATCCATGGTGTAGCCAGACAAACCCATGTAATTGTAAAATGGCGTTGCAATTTCCATTTGATTGATCTGTACAAAAAAAGCATATATAAAATCAATGATTACAATCATAATATAATTTGTGCCTCAACTTCTGGAATGAGGAATTATACTTATAATAAAAAGATGTAAGTGTTTTTTCGTTTTTTCTTTTTTCGGAGGGTACACTCTTTTCTTTTTTCATATTTTGAGATGAGAAATCATCGTTATTATTCACTGGTTCACTTGAAATATTGTCTTCAGCTTAAAATATATAGCCACCTCCACAAGAGTGGATTAAGAAGTACTGATCAGATACAAGGATAGTTGGATATGTAAGTATCAGAAATGATGGTAGTTTGGTAAATTAGAAATAAATGCAGAAATACTTCGATTGGTAAGGATCAAAGGCTACGCTGGATTTATAAGTAAGGTCCAAATTCAATTATAGTTGGTTAAGTGAGGATAAAAAACAAAGGCGAATTAATTGAAAAGTAAGGATCAAATGCAAAATACGGGTGGATCAACTACTAGTGTTGATTTATAAGTAAGGATCAAATCCAAGGATAGTTGTATAAGTTAAGGACAAATGTGATGTTGAATTGAGAAGAACAGATCAACTACTAGTGTTGATTTATAAGTAAGGATCAAATAAAAGGATAGTTGAATAAGTTAAGAACAAATATTATGTTGTATTGAGAGGTAAGGATCAAATTCTAGGGTTAATTTATAAGTAAGGGTTACATACAATGATTCTGTTTGAATGTACAGACTAAAAATTTGGTAGTATGTTTTGGAAAACCAAATGATTTAGCAGCATAAAATTTTTATTTGTTCCAAAAATTGAAATTGACATTGAAATGTGAACATTTTTTATTGGATGACAATGATGATGTTTTTTTTACGTATTTGGATCAAAATAAATCCAGAAACTTACTTCATAGGCAGAATGAAAATGTTTCTGAAAAGTTTTGAAGAAAGTGCATCACCAAATGATGAAAATCTTGAAAAATGAAATTGTTATTTTGAAAAGAAAGTTATTGAACTTAATTTGCTACCAAGTTCATTATCCTGCCTCGTCTAATCGTTTTATCGGATTGGAGATCTTATTTACCAATTAACAATCGGAATTCTGAAGAGAAATATAATTTTCTTCATTTTGATACCATTCTATCTAGTCTGAAAATTGTTTTATAGGACTTGTGACCTATTGTTAAAAATCAACTCTTGAACTTCCAAAGAGAAATGAATTTATTTCATTTTGATACCAGTTTCATTATTCTATCTTGAGTAAAACTTGTTTTATAGAATTGTAGATCATTTTGAAGAGAGATGTATTTCCTTTTGATACCAGTTCCATTATTATATCTATTTTGAAAATTATTTCATAGGATTACAAACCTTTCTCATCAATTCTCACCTCGCAATTCTAAAGAGAAATATTTTTATACCAGCTGATACTTTATTTTGCTACCAGTTTAGTTATTCTATTTAAGAGTGAAACAGATTTTATAGAATAGGAGACCTTACTTATCAATCAGATATTTTGAATAGAACTAAATTTACTTCATTTTTATACACGTTTTATTATTCTTTCTGATCTACATCTTGTTTTATAGGACTGAAAATTTTACGCATAAATCAACCTTGGAAATTCTAAAGAGAACTAAATGTACTTCATTGTCATACCAGTTTTATTATTCTAGTACTGAAACATGTTTTATAGGACTGGAATCATTATTTTGCAATCACTTCTGGTAACTTTAAAAAATGACTTAATTTTGTTACCAGTTTCATTACTCTGAGACTACACCTTAGATTACCATTGTTTTAGAAAATAGGAGACTTTAATTATTAATTACCGATCATCCATTTGGTTATTGGTTTATTTATTTGTTTGCAAATATAAAACCTACTTTTTACTTGGACTTATATTTGTCGATTGAACATTTCATGGCGACAATTAATAAAGTACTCACCGCAACTTTTTCAACTGACAACACACGAACATACATTTGTGGGAAAACCAATTCTACTAGTGGTCTGAGGGAGTGCTCGATACCATACTCATTGTTCAGAATCACTCTGTAGTAAGGATGGTCGTTTTTGACAAGAGTAAATTTGCAAACACCATGAAAGGATGACAATGTCAGGTTATTACGCTTGGAGCTGTAGCATACACAATCAGCATCTGCAAGGGGAGAAGGAAAACAATTTCAGATATTACACTTCCTTTTAAAGAAATAGTTCGTCAATTTACTTGCCTGTTACGCTATTTCCAAAGTTCAGTAATCTGACATAGAATAGTAATTTTAGGGCGAGTTCAGTTTATTTCTTACTACCAAGAGGAAACCGTTCCCTAATCTTTTTTTATCTTTTGCTTTTAAGAAAGAGTTCGTTAATTTTTTTGCTTCCCGGCGTGACGGGCGAGCAAATTGACAAACTATTTCTTAAATACTTAACTATTTTCCAAGATCCATGATCAGTCATATTGTAGTAATTCTAGGGTGGGATCAGTTTATTACTTAATATCAACAGAAAACCGTTCCCTCGCCTTCTTTTTATATTTCCCTTTTAAGAAAAAGTTCGTTAATTTGATTACTCCCCAGCGTGACGGGCGTGCAAATTGACGAACTATGTCGTAGTGTAATAATACTAGTGTGGGATCAGATTATTGCTTAATATCAACAGAAAACCGACCCCATACTTTATTTTCAGTAGAAACTAATATTAATATTTTATAATAATAAATAAATAAATCTTGAAAATTTCCCCAACCTAAATTAGTTAATACTAATTTTATGATGAATCATAAAATCGGACATATCGTAATAATTCTGTAGATGCTAACAAATCTTGAAAAATACCGAAACATTGGTTTCTTAATATGAGTTTTACTGTGAAAACATTGTTCGGAATAATAAAATTCTATATAATAGAACGGGAGGTCAATATTGCTTTATATGTACATGCTTGTGCAAATTAATTGAAACAAAACGAATAATTCAGTTATTACTTTTTTTCGTATTTTACCAATGAAACATGACACAGTGCACATGTTAGTCCTTCGTATGTCCGTTCCTCGCAGATTGACCACAGATTCTCAATTGGATTTAAATCAGGGGAATTTCCGTGTCAGACTATAATATTTTGATTTGCTCACTGGTAAGGCTTGCCAGTGCGTTCGTGCAGCGTTACAATTTTCGTACGCTTCCTTGGAGTAACGTCCATCGCAGACAATGCCCGTAAGACAACTAATCGACAGTCGAAACACTAGTATCTGGGTGTGATGAAAATCTGATACAATCACGGATGACGCAATATTTTTCAAGACCAAACAAATTTACAGCACCTTTTAGCCAATTTCAGCGCTTTTAATATAAAGGATTTTTTTAATTTAATAAAAATACTAAGAAGGTCAGATTCAGTCAAAGCAGATTGAACTATTTAGAAAAAACACATTTTCATATAAAAATAGTCCTGATCTAGGTTAGCTCAGCCTCCTTGTCTTTGGTATGATAATAAACTACATTCGCGTCCTGTGTAAGACGATAAACTACATCCACGTCCTGGGTAAGACGATAAACTACATTCGCGTCCTGGGTATGACGATAAACTACATCCGCGTCCTGGGTAAGACGATAAAGTACATCCGCGTCCTGGGTATGACGATAAACTACATCCGCGTCCTGGGTCATACTATAAATTACGTCCAACAGCAAAGCCTCTGATCACGAGGTTTTGAGGAGCGTGGAACCACTTCTTAATTGCTGGTGTTCCCAGGTCCACCCTGACCCGGGGTGGTAGCACCTGTTAGGCCCCCAGCTATGGGCAAATAGTTAACACTCAAATTACATTCGTGTCCTGGGTGGGATGATAAACTGCATCTGCGTTCTGGGTAAGACGATTATCTACGTCCAACAGCAAGGCCTCTGATAATACCTTTTTGAAAAAATAATGTTGCCAACTGTACGTTTTTGAAAAAAAAATATTACCAGCTATACGTTTTTGAAAAAAAATAATATTACCTGCTATACATTTTTGAAAAAGAATATTACCAGCTATACGTTTTTGAAAAAAAATAATATTACCAGCTATACGTTCTTGAAAAAATAATATTACCAGCTATACGTTTTTGAAAAAATAATATTGCCAGATATACATTTTTGAGAAAAAAATATTAACGGAAATGGATTTTTGACAAAACAAAAATATTACCAGGAAAAAAAAGTTGTCGGCATTAAATGACCCTTTGAGGTTGATATGCCGTAAAACAAAACAAACCAAACAAACCAATCAGCCTCCTCGATATATCTTATTAATATTCTAAATAAATGAACTACTGCTGCTATGGGCAGACATGTCTCATTGGACTAAACATGTGACCGTTCCTGACAGCGTGGGATATTTCCTTTAAGAATAAAACATTTTGAAATCTATACCTGCTGACTTTATTCATTTGTACCTGCGTGGATGCGAGGGGGATTATCTCCCTTTGGGAAACATGAATACACGAGGGGAACATGACGGCCAGTGAGTGACGTCAGTTCATAGAACGACAAGCACTATTTATCACGTTTAGCGGCCAGACGTGTCTACGCACTAGCAGTTTAGAGAAAAGAGGAACCCACGTGGTCTCACCAGAAATTTTCTGAGGAACTTTCCGCTACAATTACTAGACTTCACGAATTTAAATGCTGTACTAGATTGTTTCATCAAGGTTTCATCATTTTACAATTGAAATTGCTATATGTAACCGTAAGTTCTATGCTAACAGTTTCTTCTATCACACGTCTCTCTTCCGGCATCTTGCTTCCCAATTAACTTTGATTTTCAAAAATTTAAATGCAATGCCAATCGTTATCTTCTGCCTTCTTAATTCGTGATCTTTTATTGTCTTATCTCATTAATAGTAGATTTTTTCTCGTGTTTTATAATAATCAGTAACAAATTGCGTCCTAATGTCTTTATTGCTTTGCTTGGGGTGAAATGATTAAAAAACATAGACTACACCACCTGCCTGCCCTGCCTGTCTTCCCATCAGAAATTATTACAAGTAAGAATCTTTCACATTGCTTGTTTTATCTACATGTTATAACTTATCTGCGTGGAACTAATTAAAGACAAGTGTGTATACATTAGTATGAAAAATCTCTTTGAGAATCATGCATGTTTGTCATTCCTTTCTTTTAGCTATTCTGTTCGGTACGTTGTAATAAGGTGTTGGCATATCACGGATACTCTAATGGATATAATAGGGAAATCCACACTATAAATATTACTTCTTACCTAGCACCACCATTATACACAAAGCGTAAACAAATTTCTAAGCAATCATGTTTTTTTATAATCATTTTTATATTTTAATATTAATATATATATATATATATAATTTCTAAAACAGGTAGTATAATATTTATATACGTATATTATATATGTTCCAACGTTTATCATAGTCAGAGGTTGGAGTGGGGACAACCTTCCGCTATCTATAAAATGCTTTCGCGGCATGCATCTAAAATAGCCTCTGACTACTAAGTCCAGGTCCAAGCCGGAAAGTGGGCGAAAGTGGACATCTGGTGCTTCATAATTAGCTGCTTCAGGTAGATGAAGCTCAACATCCCAGGAAGGCAATCCATCTAGGGGGAGGAAATCCTGATTTTAAACATCCGCCACCTTGCGGTTATAACCAAATACGGAAAAAGGCTATAGAAGTAAATCCAGACAGAAAACCCGGAGCCCCGAATGTGGTTGTCTATCAACAGTGACAACTTTCTTGCAATTTCTATAGCCAAGCCGTACCCAAATGTAATACCCTGTATACCTTTGGATTTTTTTTTTTTTTTGGTACGGACGAGAGGGGGTATATAGTCTGAGCAGCGAGAAAGGTCACTTCACTTGTTTGTGAATACACCTGTTTTTGAATATATATGTTTTGGAATCCGGGGTTAATGCGGATATTAAGATGCCGGCATCTATAGGTCGAAAGAACGAAAGGTTTATTAAAGGAAGCAACAAGAAATGAACCTGTACTTAATCCTATGTATGACGATAAACTATATCCGGAAGCAACGCTTCTGAACGGGAGACTGGAGATTTTGAGGAGCGTGGAATAATATTTTAATTACTGGTGTTCCCAGGTCCACCCTGACCCGGGGTTGTAGCACCTGTTAACCCCCTCGCTATGGGCACATAGTGAACCCCCAAGCAAAAACTAATCACTATAAAAGTATAAAAATACATTGTTATAGTAAAAATTACTAGTAATACATTTTTATATAAAAAAATTACCAACAATACTTATTTATAGTTAAATGACCAACAATACATTTCATCGTAGAATTATCAACAATACATTTTATAGCAAAAGGACAAGCAAACGATTGTTGAATGTATACTATTACATTCAACATATATTTAATTGAAGCCATAACATGTTGTTCAAAATATATAGATTTCGGCATTAAATAACTGTTTTAACCTAGGGGAGGTTACTGAATAGAATAATCAAACGAAGGTTGGTAGTGAACGATAATAGAAAGACAAGAACAACACATATAAGATTTGACAGCGGCGCGTAGAAGTAGTAGTCAACTGATAAAAGCGAGTCAAGTGAATTCCACATTGAATTTCTAACTGCAGATCAACATACAGTATTTACTACTGTATTTATATGAATGGGAACATACCCATTATCGTCCGTAGGTATGCTACAACAGTAACCCATAGAAGTGTTTATATGCCGCTAAAGAAAATCAACCAACCAAATCGAACCTGTATTCTCGCTAACCTTGGAAAAGTATATAAGGATTTTTTAACAATATCTTTTCATTCACTCATATTGCCTAAACATTGAATCGCATGACAAAACAAGATGTCACGTGACGTATGTCTGCAGCGTTTCGGCTCATTCGGTTCTACGGTTTAGGTTTGCTCAACGTTTTAACCGACTCGAAAATTGTTCGCGAAAGTGGAGTCGGGATTAACACTTAATTAAACTTACTTAAGCATTGCACGTTCTGTTCTCAAGAAATCAAATATTTCTACGCCTCAGCAAAGCGAGGAAAAACTTACAAAGAATTTGGCAATATCCAAATATGTATTTTCTCTCTCATTTTCTTCATCCTTTTTCCTCCCGGGATATTCAAAAACTATTAAGAAACTCGGCATTTTCAGAATGACGTTTATCCTCCTTTACAGCAGCGAGTGTTGGACGGTCTTCTCAAGGCCGAAGAAGAGACTCGAGGCGACGGAAATATGGTTCTACAGAAGGATGCTAAGAATATCATGGACCGAGTGTGTGAGCAACGATGAGGTTTTGGAGAGGATGCAAACAAGGAGGAAGCTTATACTTAACATCAGGAAGAAGCAGCTGAAATTTCTGGGACACGTAATGAGAAAGGAGAGCCTGGAGAATCTGATACTCACAGGGCGAATAGAGGGGAAGAGAGACAAGGGAAAGCAACGCATGACATACCTAGCGGGTTTAAGCAAATGGATGACAGAACATGGCCTGGGAGAAGTAGCAACGGAACAAAATTTATTGGGAGCTACAGGGGATAGGGAGAAGTGAAGAGCCATGATCGCCTACGTCCTGATAGGATATGGCACATAAAAATATAAAGAAGAGGAATCAAACAATGATTTAGAAATAGGAATTTCTAAAGAATTAACATATTTATTTTTAATCCGAAATTTCTATTTACACTATTTACATTGTTCGGACTGTTGTCCTCAACTTTATTGTCATATTCACAATGTTTCAATCGTTGTACGCTTCTGCCTTCTTCAGGTGATATACGTTGGAATTTCGAACCGAACCATTTATTTATATTAATAGTGTAAATAGTTACAATACCTCATCTCAGAAATATAGACAGAAGCCTATATTTTTATTACTGTTTAAAATAAAGATAGACACGGAGCTTCTTTTTTAAATACGAGTATCCACTATAATAACGTTTGAAGATATAAATATAGGAATATAGACGTTATAAACGTTACTCTAAAATAACATTTACTCAAATTTATTGTTGATAATTCATATATCAAAAAGAGAATTGTACAGTTCTTTTATCTCGTTTAATATTTAAAATACACGTTTAGTTCCAAGAAAATATTTAAACATTCAACTCATCCCACTGGGGCACCCGATAAAAAAAAGTCTTCTAAGTATTAGTGCTGCTCCAGCTATTAATCGGTTTAATCTATTCAATAATATAAAACACAATGAATGTTCATATATTAATCGGTCACGTATCTTACTCGACTTTATTAGTAATGAGATATCCCGTTGTCATGTTAACAAGAAGCATTACTAGACACTAATAAACGAACAATTTTCACGTTATCTCTACAAGAGTATATCTTATTAGTAAGTAGATAATGTTATTAGAAAGTTTCGTATATACTACCGTAATTTTCAGATGGTATGGGTAAACTATTAGCCTAATACTTTTCTTTGATATTTTCTGGTTGCATTATTGTCACAAAATATTAATCTGAAAACTCGAGTCATCTTCTTAAATGGCTTCATCATATGAAGATATTTATATTGAAATTCTATTCCACCAATATATTCTAAGATGGCAGTCAACATGTTAAGCTAATTTGTTATATTTGTGTAATGACAAAAGTACGCAGGTGTAGGCTTAAGAAAGCTGTATTCAACTGAGAGTACAAGGTTCGCGTATAGTGTCTTTTTATAGTCCCAGTAAACAGAAAAAGCTCTCTCAAAGAGGAGAGTAACAAAACAAGTGGAGACCACTCTTGATTATTCATAACAAATTGCTTATTAGTTTAAAGATGCCATCGAAAATTCCGCATTTTTGCAATAGTACTATCATAATTTCAAAAACATCATTTTGCTCGTTTTTTTTTGGTTTTTTTTCATATTATGACCAATATTTCCAAGCTATTAAACTAGAAGTAAGATTAACCTATATGATTTTGGTGTTAGTCTAACGATTTCATCTGTTGAGTGGGAGATGATCAACTAACAGAAAATGGCGGACAATTGGAAATTTTGGTTGGCGATTAGGATTTCGAGTATTAAAAAGGCATTTCAAAATATGTGAACCGAAAAAAAATTTCAAAGGAAATATGCAAAGAATCAGTATCAAAAATACAGGAGGCTAAATGGGAATAACTTAGTCACATTCCTAGATAAGCTACAGATATCCCCGCAAGCAACGAATATTTTGATATTTTCTATTAGTTTTGAGAAGGGTCATTAACATTCAAATATTTCTCCAAACGAAATAACATTTTTTCCATATAAAAATCAGATAAGGGAAGACCAACAAAAACAAATAATTATTCGCTGAATTTTTATTAGTTGCTAATAATGTATATTATTTTCAATTTTATAATCTATATAATAAATGCGAATGTCAGTGTGTCACACTTTTTCAGCTTTACCCCTAGAGGCCGTAGCCCAACATATCATACCATTTTGGAATCAGGCCTCCACCGTGAGCAAATTAAAACCATTACGGGCCGGATCCTGTCCCGCAATCCTAAAATTCTGGATTCCCAAATTTTTATTACTACGATTGTTTTCGACGAATTTTTTTGTACGATAACAATTTTTATAACTTGGAAATAAATTTGTGAATAATCGAAATTTTACCCCGATATTGCCCACCAGTGGGTAATTTCAACTGTTGGGTTGGCAATGAGCAACTGAACAGAAAATGGCGGACGATCGGAAATTTTGGTTGGCGATATAGGATTTTGAGTATTAAAAAGGCATTTTAATATATGTTATTCGAGAAAAAAATATTCAAAGGAGATATGCAAAAAATCAGTATTTTAAAAAATATAGGAGGTTAAATGGGAATAACTTGGTCACATTCCTAGATAAGATATAAATATCCCCGCAAGCAACGAATATTTTATTTTTTATTAGTTTTGAGAAAGCTCATTAACATTCAAATGGTTCTCCAGACGAAATAACATTTATTTTTTGGAGATAAATCAGATAAGAGAAGACCAAGAACAACAAAAAATATCCGCTCAAATTTTGTTAGTTGCTAGTAGTGTATATTCGTTTTAATTTTATAATTATGAACAAAAATTGTTTAATTTGTTGTCAACACTTGCAACCCTAGCCATAAAACTAACCTTGACCATAAAACTAAATTATATATATTGTGTTCAATGGTTAAGCTTGCTTTCGTTTGTTTTTTAATACGGGAAGAGAAGCAGCAGGCGCATAGGACGGCGTTATTTGTTACCTCCCTTTGATATTTTTACTACATCATAAAATCAGTTTATGAAGCAGTAAAAAACTTGGACCAAACAATTTTGGTATGCCTTTAAATATTTACTATACAGATGAGTGGTGGAAAAATTTTCATGTGAAAGTGAGCGATAACACAAAAAATACTGAGAAGCCCTGGTCTAAACAGACGACTTCTTTTTCTATAAATTGCGTGTTATTTTGATTTCAGATGCAAACTTGTAAATTTTCCAGCATATTTCAATTAAATTTTCATCTTCCAAAAGCATAATTTAGGTACATGGGAAAAGAATGTCAGTTATAAAATTAACGACAGGGGGGTATGAGTTAAGTACATTCCCAATGAAATTTTAAGAAGAATAATAAGAAAAAAAAACTAAAGAGTTAGATTAAATCCAGTATCTTAACATATATGTCGGAATCGTAAAAATCATCGACTATTTTCTTATCTTAAAGATTAGTTTCCAGTTAGTTTTAATTTTAGAACCCAGTTGATTGCACAGTTCCTTGTATATAATAATATCCCACCTATCATGTCTGTTTTAATATTTGCATTGGTCTATATTGTATCATATATGATTCGGTTTAGAGTCTCAAAGTTTTTTTTAATTTTTCTTGGGTCATGTGATACGTCCTTTAAATTAGAAGGCAATTATGGCTCTCCACTACTTCTCATTGCTCTAATTTTTTATCCGTTAACATCACTTTTTGTCTCTATTTGTTATCCCTTCAGTAGAAAGGTTGCTCCCTGTTTTTACTCTGCTTCCCATACTCCACTGTCTTGAGAATTTTCTCGGTCCTCTTTCCACATTACGTGCCCAAGAAATTTTAGCTGTTTTTTTTCTAATTGTTACTCAGTAGTTCTTATTTTCCTTTATCTGATTTTTCGATTTCGATTATTTTTAACTAATTTATTAATTTGGTGACCTAATAGTTGAAAGCCTGTTTGAATTATAAAAAAAAATATTTACTTACATGGTTCAACCATTTCCTGGGAAGCTGCAAAGAAACAAAATATATAAAATTAATCAGTTTCGTATTTCCTCAAAAATAATTGCAGTTATTTGAAAATCTTTACAAGGATTGCATGTTTACGGTTAAGAATTTACCCGACGTTCTTCTCGCTCATTATAAATGTTTCTCTTCCTAAATCTTCCACACCCAATAACCCCTTGTGTCTTAGCGGCTTTACTCTCTTGCATGGGGTGATACCGATTTAAAAAAATGTTTAACCTTTACCATATATCTTTGTCCCTGTTCTGCTATTCATAAATGCAAACTCATTAAGTAGATGATCCTGGCTCTCCACAAGTTCCTCGCTTTTGAGGCCCTAAGTAACTTTTAACGCTTTGTTATCCTTCTTTGGCTCAGATCTGCTCTCAACTGAAAATCATTAAGTAAATGATCATAGTTCTCCACAACTTCTTGTTTTTTGTTACGCGAAGTCATTTTTTACTCTTTATCATCCCTCCTTGTCCCTGTTCTGTTAACAAACTTTTTAAGTGATCAATGCTCTCCACAACTTCCTCTCTTTTGATACCATGAGTAACTTTTGACACTTTGTCATCCTTCTTTGACCCTGTTCTGTTCTGTTATCAGATCCCAGAAAGTCATTAAGTTGATGATCATGGCTCTTCACAACTTCATCTCTTTTGTTGCTCGATGTAATTTTTTACTCTTTACCACACCTCTTTGTTTCTCTTCTGCTATCCATTCATACAAACTCATTAAGTGATTATGGTTCCCCACAACTTCCTCTCCTTTTTCGATCGAATTATTTTTTTAAACTTTTTACCATCTCTCTTTGTCCCTGTTCTGCAATCCAATCGCACAAACATGCTCAATAGATTACTCACTGTTCCCCCCCTGATTCTCCTGCCTTCAACATATCCTGCGAGCTTAAAAGTCTGTAGGCGATCATAGCGCTCTACAACTTCTCATTTTTTTCAGGTTTAAGTAATGTTTGCTCTTTTAACATCACTCTTTGTCCTGTTCTTCCACTCATTTACACATACTCGTTCGGTAGGTGTCTGACTGTTCCTACTGCTTTGAATAAAATGTAATTGTACTTTGTTTTTAAGGATAAAGTTGGTAAGCTAAAACGGAACTTATTTATAACTCAACCTAATATATCCATACGCGCTTATTCAGAAAATGTATCGAAAGAACAGCTATCTGCGATTTTTTTTCGAGTAGTCTTCAGAAATAAAAATCGTCTGCTACATACAGGACTATTTTTTCTATTTTATTTGGATTTTGCAGGTAACGTCAGTCAAAAAGTAATACCATTTCTGATTTTATTTTAAGAGTATTGGTGAATCTATAACTCCTATCAGGACTTATTCTTGGCAGACACACTCTTAACAACATAAAGTACACGGATGAGATAGCAGACGCATAAAGAAACCTGCAAGAACTCCTATAAAAATAGTAAAAGAAAGAGGGAGGAAAGGACTAATCCTCATTTGTAAGAAGACATAAGTTTACATAAGCAAGTGAAACCTAATAATTGATTTATTGATTCGTTTTCTATGGTTTATGAGCCCTTTGCCGGTTATTTAAAGCCAGAAAATATTTTTTAACTGTAATATTTTTTTTCTTTTTTAGATATAATAATTATTATGGGATACAAGCCTTAATAATTAACCCATAGCTAAGGAGAGAAGAGGTTGTTTCCTACTCCTTTTTCAAGTGTATTTGTGCGTAAGTGAATATAACGAACCCAACTGGACTTGGAACTCGGCTCTTCATTTAACAATTCCGAACCTTTGGCTATTATCCATTACACTACCCGCACATCTAAGCTTACAGGTATTGACCAGGCACGACGTTGCTTAACTTTGGTCAACGTATGGTAACCAGTGCTTCAACGTGATGTGCCCTTAAGACTAGAAACAAACAAGAACAGAAATTTAACTCTCCGGGAAGTTTTATAACAGACGACGGAAAATTCGAGATAGGAATCCGAAGTCGCGAAAGATGCCTTCCAAAAGCTGAGAAACCTATTAAGAAACAAGAAAATTCCTTAGAAACAAAGAAAAGAGTGTTGAACTGTTATGTAATATCAATACTTCTATATGCTAGTGAATGCGAAACAATTCCCTTACACAGAAAGAGTGTACAGGAGGCTACAGAAGGATGTTGAGACTACTATGGACAGAACATAAGGATAACGAATAAGTTTTAAGGAAAATTGAAACAAAAAGAAGCAGGCAGTTGAAATTTCTATAACACATACTGGGCAAAGAGGGTTTGGAAAGTCCGATACTCATAAGACTTACTGAACAATTATATTCATATATTAGAAGACAAAAGTTTTATCTAAAATTATATATTATTGCCGAACAACGCAATAATTGCTACTTCAGTGTATCAAGAAAGTTACCCTATCTCTAATGGACTGACAGAGAAATAAAAGGAAAGTAACATTAAATACCTCAAAGCTAAACTAATATAGTTTCATCAAAGTTCAATTCTCGTCCTGGATATGACGATAAACTACTTCTGCGTCCAGGGTAAGACGATAAACTACGTCCAACAGCAAGGCCTCTGATCAGGAGGCTTTGAGGAGCGTGGAACCTCCTCTTAATTGCTGGTGTCCCAGATTCACTCTGACCCAGGGTGGTAGCACCTGCT
Source organism: Acanthosepion esculentum (assembly GCA_964036315.1). NCBI lineage: Eukaryota > Metazoa > Mollusca > Cephalopoda > Sepiida > Sepiidae > Acanthosepion > Acanthosepion esculentum. The sequence continues at coordinate 4,781,030 of OZ038492.1, read as the reverse complement.
AGGGTCCCAGCTATGGGCAAAGAGTTAACTCCGAAACTGAGGTAAAAAGCATCATGAAAGTGTAAAAATAGGTTTTAATACCAGAAATACTTTGTAAAAAATTATTATTACCAGAAATAATTTTTTGAAGAAAAAACTATTACCAGCAATACGTTTTGGGAAAAAAAATATTACCAACTATACAATTTTGAGGAAAAAATACTGTAAGAAATAGATTTTTGACAAAACAAAAATATTACCAGGAAAAAAAAGTTGTCGGCATTAAATGACCAATTGAGGTAAAACAAAACCAAACCAAAACCATTGAGGTAAAACAAAACCAAACCAAAACCATTGATGTAAAACAAAAACCAAACCAAAATCAACGTTCAATCCTGGGTTTTCTCCGCTCCCGATGAACGTTTATTCTTGAAGTGAGACGCCATGCCTTTAACATCTACTGGAACTGAAATAAACTCCACATTTCAAAAGGAACTCTTATATAAAATCTATTGCCAAAGATGCTGAAGATATGATCACCTCATTCTATATACCAAACTTTATCTTTAAGAGAGTCAGATTAGACTAAAAACGGAGCATTGCTGTCATATCTGTACTGGAGTTGCACAATCTTCACTTTTCGGCATTCTGCACACTACAGCTGCATTCCGGCCGACTCATAGTTACAAAGCTATCGCTGCTCTATCGCTATTTTCCATGGCAAATGTTCAGATGAACTCCATTCATTATTTTCAACAGTTCAGACCTAGAACACGTCTCGTTGCTTCCACGAAATCGAATCACTCGCATTTCCTCCATATTCCAAATATAAGGAAAAAGGTCTACTCATACAATTTTTCATAAGAATTGCTTCTCTGTGGAACAGACTCCCGTGTGAATGCTCCCCTAAGCCCTTCAATCTGAACCACTTCAAGTCCAGGGTAAATTGTTATCTATCCCCTTCATGCTCATCATCTTCACTTTCTATCACCTTTTTTTTAAAACATATCACACACCTCATTCGTCATAACCGTTTTAACAGCAACTCTATCTTGAGTGCCTTTCGAGTCTTGTATGGATGACATTTAGTATAAAAAACAAGAGAATCAGGTAATGTTGTCAGCGTACGAATTCTTTCAAATTAGACATTTCGATGATACAGTGGAGTGCTGAAAAGTGCTCAGCTCGACTAAGGAAGTACTTTTTGAAAATGCCAATGTTTTGTCAGATTTTAAATTAGTTGGTCGGACCGAGAACTTTTCATTATACTCATGTATTTAGAGTTTTGATAATTATAGATGAAACCATGTTTTCTGATGAGTTGCTGTTGAGAAGTAATTTGGCGAATGGATGAAAAATCTGAAACGCGTGAAAGACTAATTTGAATCCAATTCCCTGAAGAGATCGGGTTTCATTCTTCAGGTAATAACTTTATTTTTGCTCTTCAGACAGAAAAAAAAACGTTTTTATTATACACAACTTGAGCTATCATACAACAAACTGTCAAATCCTGTCTTAGCAAATTCCCAGAGAATGTATCTTTGTGTTTAAATGTAAAATAAACATTCAACGTCCATTCAATTTATTTCTGTCTGTATTTCCGAAAAGAGGAGTTATCCTTATTTGCAACAGCCTAGTGGATTTAAGCGTCGGTTCGTGAATTTCGTGATATAATTATTCACAATCACGTATACCTAATATGCTCGACAGATACTGGAGTATATTAATTCTCGTCAAAGCAGATAAATATCTAGCTTCTTTAAGATAGATTTGATACTTACCTGGCACAGGGATACTTCTCTGGCACAGGTGGTATCACGGCTATGACTGGCTTGGACGAGCTCTGATCGGCTTGGACAGGCTATGACTAGCTAAGACAAGCTATGACTATCTTAGACGAGCTCTGACCGGCTTGGACAAGCTACCACCAGCTTAGACGAGCTGACCAGCTTGGACAAGCTAGGACCAGCTATGACTAGCTTAGACGAGCTCTGACCAGCTTGGACAAGCTATGACAAGCGGTCCGAGTGAAAACAGTCGGGTCCCCACGTTAAAAACCGACCTTGTGTCACAACCTGACTCATCGGGGAGGGGGCAAGTAAATATCTTCTTTAAGATAAATTTTACAAGTACAGAACGAACTTTAGATCGAAGAATTCTTCATGATTTTTTTCCTTTTTCCGCAGTTAATATAAACATATTAAACTTAAAGTTAATAAGGCTGTTATCAGTTATTATCCATATGTGGGGTCTGGACGAGGCAGATAGGCTGGTGCAGGTAAGCCAGCCGAGCAAGCAGAAGGATTACAACCACTCTACCCGCACACTTCAATTGCCGTTCATCCCAGTTAATGACATCAACCTGCCGGCCAAACTACGTGTGGGTAGGTAGTCGGGGATTCCTCCGGCTGGTGAAAGGCAATCACATCAGCTCAACTTGCACCCTGACACCACTTCTATGTAAGTGGCCAAGGACACCACATGGCTAGCTACCTAGATAGCAACCACACCACCTGTCTAGCCTGTATCGGTCTGACCACCTGGGCAGGTGAATCTTTCTATTGTTACGATACCCAGCAGATATTTTAACTGGACTGCCCTTCAACGGATTGGATCCCTGCTCCTTTCAATTATTAGATATCTTTGTTTCTAAGAAATAAAAATGTCACGAAATCAGTTCACACAGTGAAGAGTTAGTAAAAGAATATGCAAAAATGTTAGCTAGTATTGCTTAATGAATTTGGAGATGTATTAATTGTGAGTTCAATCCTTAGGCTAGGTAGTAGAGACTCACTGGAAACAGAGTGAGCTATAACTGAACAAAACTAAATAATCCAAAATCAGCAAAATGTTATTCTAGAAAATAGCAAAATGTAATTTAAAATGAAATTCCGAATCAGACTCTACAGAAAAATAATATGAAACCAAGCGCAGCTCAAAGAATAGACTGCTAGCTTTTTAGACTGAACTATTTTGCAGGTATTTTGTAGAAAAGAGTCACTGAACAATTGGCACGGCATAGTATGCCAGACCTGCTGTGAGAAAAAATCGATTTCAGAAGCATTTCTAACATTGTTAGTGTCTACTTGCGTTTTTTGTCTACAATTTCAAGAAAAACCATAAGCAAGGACCTCCATAGAAAAGCTAGCAGCGATGAAGGTCAACAAAAAACGGAGTTTCCGTAACGCACAGGATTCAACAATATGCATGCATATGATAGCTGCTGAGCTAAAAGGAGACCTCTCGGCCGTAAGAATGGCTGTACATAACGACCTGAAACTTATATTATGCGCAAAGACGTCAAGCGACCTCCTCACGGATATCCTGTATGCAAGGATGAAGGAAAGGCGAAAGAAAGAGCTCAAATAAATCAGCGGTCATGAATCTGTTGTAAAAAGGCTGTTTGACGAGAACATCTTCACAATGAATAGTGTTTTGAACCGCCGAAACAATTGTTCCTTTGCAAATCCAACAGCTGATTTTAAGGACATTCAGGGCCAAACATCTATCCCATATTAGTGAATTGGGGGTCGCAGCGTACAACAATAAAAAGATGCTGCCATTCTTTTAGAAAACTTGAATAAATTGTGGGGGCTGGTGTCTTTTACGCTGTCCTCAGGTTTAGTTTAAACAGTGGGCGATTGCTTGCGAGCCAACGATGTTGAAGTTCTGTAAAACTAACTTCTGCCCACCGCGGACCTGAACTCCACGTAGCGTTATCTGTAGGGTATTGTGGAGCAGGCTCCAAACCTGACCTCCCACCCTAATATCACTATCCTCTAGGTTACCACCAAGGAAGAGCGGGCCAAAATGGATAAAGACTTCGTGTTTAAGAGTTGCGCAGGTTTTTCAGCTTGTGTTGAGGCTGTAATTTAAAGTAATCGAAACTCTATTGAATAACTGATTCGTTTAAATATTACCCGTGTTTATTAATACCCGTTTGTCCTGTTTATTTATACCAAGAGAATTTCAAAGGTTGCAACCATTTTGTAAGTTATCACTAACCCATTGAGCCCTGGTCAACGCTTTACCGGTGGTAGAGAAAAATGACGTAATGCCTAGCCACCAGTTAAACAGTGGGTAAGCACTTGTAACTATTTTTATATCTACCGTGAAATATTACATACCAATTATTTGCGAATTTTGACTCTGGAGCTCAGGCAGAAGGGTTAAATTGTTCAGGAGCGCAGGGCTTAAAGGGTTTAGCCAAAAGACATTCCTTTTCAAAGAAGGTATATTTCTTAAGGTGAAACAATGCATCCCCAAAGCATAGAGAGTAATGTGGAAATGCATCAGTTATATGCTTAGTCCCTTTAAGATGGCTCTTTAACCCTTTGAGATCTGATCACCGCTTTAACGATGGTAGAGAAAAATGACGTAATACCCAGCCACCGGTTGAACAGTGGTAGAGAAAATGACTTAATGGCCAGCTACCGGTTAAACAGTGGGTAAACACTTGTAACTATTTTTATATCTACCGTAAAATTTTAACTAAGGAGCCCAGGCAGAAGGGTTAAAATTATTCAGGAACGCAGGGATCAAAGGGTTAATGCCCAAATTGCAAATATATTGAAAAGGAGAAATATGTATTTTTCTCTTTCTTTCTTTGTTGTTTTCCTGTTTCGTTTGCTTTATTTGGTTTAGTATTCTGCGTTTCTTGATCTGATTAGAAAACGTTTTAGTAGGTACTGTGTATTATTAGATCTTTCCAATGTACTTATATTTATTTTTAAATGTTGAATGAATATTATTTACGCGTGTGACTTTGTTAATGTTTACGTGTCCAAATATGTGCGCGCGCATGTGTGAGTGTAATATACGAGGCAGCTTGTTAAGATACTCCCGCCGAGTAAACGCTCCTTTACAAAAGTTACTTTATATTAAAGGATTTAAGTGAAGTTACTCACCGAGTGATTTACATTCTCCTTCAATGAACTCGTAGCCTTTATCGCAAACACACTGATATATCCCGCTTAGAAGGGCACATTTGCTATTAAAACTGCACGGCTTCAATTCAGTCCTTTCCAGTTTTCCTCCGGGGCGACATATTAGCTTTGTCTGGCAGTCGCTGGTGACAATTTCTTGGCCGATCTGAAAATAGAATTCCATTAAACTTTGAACTTTATCCAAACTACTAGAAAAAAAAAGATTTTTTTTTATTTCCTCGTGTATAATTCGAATTATTTATACAAGTCTACCACTATAGTTTAAATAAAGGAATCAGTTCGAATTTCCCTGAATGTTTACAGATTGGCCTGAAGATGGTCACAACTGAAATATTGTGATAACAACAGCAAAGATTACGACAAAATTTCGAATATAAATAATGTAATTAAATCGAATTATTGTTATGGGAACTTACCCATAATATTAATAGACTGTTCCGTACCTCATAAATACTGCGCCTCAAAAGGAAGTAGCAGGCAGGCAGTGTCAGTCAGTCAGAGACAGAGTCGCGTCAGACGATTACTGTAAGACATCGGAATAGTGATACTAGTCGAGACAACATAGTTCTCTCTAACCTAACCTGATTGTTATTACTAACACTTCTACTTCTTTTGTACATATTCTGTTTGTAATATATCTGTGTTATTCCATACCTGTGTTCGAGTTATTCTTCATTGGTTCTACTTTGGGCCATCACCGTGGTACAAGGAACCTGGACCATAACAATTATTTTAATATTTTTACATATAAACACGTTTTAATATACCGCAAAATGCTAATGGTAATATTAGCTATTTCCTTATAAGGAAATATTTGGCGTTTATTTCGCGAATAGCCAGTGCTTCTTTCGCTTGAAAATTATAAAATCTTTCTATTAAAACAAAAGGATAATACGTTTCTTAAGTCCGGTATGTATTATTGTTCTTTCCAGTATTAATGGGAGTTTCCTTCCTAACCTTTTGTCTTAAGAAGTGTGGAATATTAACATCATGATTATACCATTAATCTCTTTTCTACTTATATGGGCAAGATATTTCGGTTGTTGCAGTTGTTGAAATTCTTCAATTGATGTGGTTTGGTACAGTCTTTAATATGTGATTCTACAGCACCAGCCCAGAAGGTTCGAAGAAGGACGCTCTTCGCAGAGACCTACAGGTTTCATTCGCTCAAAACCATTTTAACTATTGATCTGAGAAAGTGGCTGTATACAGCTGACATTTTAGATATTTCTGAACGGGTTTGGTGTCATGACTGGCATCCATATGAGTCTCGATCTGACGAGGTTTTTTAAGAACATGACTCATATTTTTATTGTTAATCTTTTCAGACAGTGTAAATTTTACGTCTACTGGCCTGTTAATTCGAGAGTTTAGATAAAGACAAATGTAGCTCCAGGTCGGGCTCGAACCTGCATCAGCAAACCCTGTAGGTACTCAAATGTATAGGCCGGTAGATATAAATTTACACTGTTAAAAAAACCTGACTACTCAAGTGCGTGTAGCCTGCACAAAACACGGTCCGTGGCCTGAATGCGGCCTGCGACACTACAGTGTCGTCCGCGAAGGTTTTTCAAAATACTTAATATTTTTGAGTTCCACAGAATAAATTCAGCGAATGATGGCATACGAAAAATTCAATTAAACTAATGTTTCGCTGTCTTTCTATCTAATCCTTTTAAATCTCCGTAGAAAAACAAGTATTTTATTGCTACTCTTCTCTGTATATATATGTATCCTATTAATCATTTTGCACCAAACAATGCGATAACATCACTAAGACGCAAGGAGTTACTGGGAGTGGGATAAAATGAATGAGTTTAAAAAGAACCGAAAACTAAAACCAAAACACGAAACAAGGAATAAAGTTGTCAGTCTGTCTTTCTCTCTCCCTCTCCCTCATATATATATATATATATATATATATATATATATATATATATTAAAGAAAACGAACACTTAAAAGGCCATGGTGATATTTATTTCGTTAGAATCGAAAATTCGATCCCAACTCATCAGATCGACTCTTATACAAGCGTAAGAGTCGGTCGTTGACATTGATCTCTCTGGATTTATATCCCTTTTTGGAATTTCCACGCGGATTATCATATATTACAATTATCTATCTATCTATCTATCTATCTATATATATATATATATATATATATATATATATATATATATATATATATATATACATATATATATATATACATATATATATACATATATATATACATATATATATATATGTATATGTATATATATGTATATATATATATATATATATATATGTATATATATATATATATATATGTATATATATATATATATATATATGTATATATATATATATATATATATATGTATATATATATATATATATATATATATATATAAAGACAAAATGAAAACTTATATTAGCCAACGCGTTTCTTCATCTGACGGAATTTATCAAGGCAAATGTAAGGATTTTATTTTCCAGCAAATATTGATAAACGAAAGTATTTTTTTTAAATTTAAGAAACACTCATCAATATTCATCAGGTTAACTGAAAGGTGTTTGTAACTTATGGACGATCATAATTGACATAATTTAAAGTTTCATAAACAAAAGTGAATAAATGATCTGGTTGAATATTTTTAATTCTTGTATTATATATTTTAAATAAAAGGAAATTATGAATCAAATGTTTTCTTTCAATCTTGTAACATTTTCATCGTCATTTATGTCGGCTTGGGAAAGAAGTAATTCTTTCAAAAACGGTGATATTTGAAAAAGTCTGGGGCGACTTTTGATGAAATTCGATAGCGGCACTCTATATAATTTTCCGTTGAAATAACTTACTTTCTCTTGTAATAATTGTGGTTGAATTTATTTCTATGTGTGTCTCTGGGAAGACGATAATTTATCAAATGCATTTTCTATCTCCCTCGCACTCAGTAATTTTCTCTCCAAATTTTCCCTTGCGACCCATGTCTCATTTTCTGCGATCATTGTGACCATTCAGATTTTAATTGTGTCGTCCTGGTTTAAAGAAATAATGTCTGGATGTAAATAAAAAATTCATTAATTCCTTTGTTTGCATTTCGGAAACGAAAATAATGTCAACAAAAATAGGCTCCGAGTGATCTGAACTTGAAATGTGCATTTCTGAAGTAAGATAATTGAACTTTGCTAGACTGTGAAAGTTTTCCCAAGCTGGACGGTTTACTAGTGACTTCACCTACAAATAAAGCCTAAGACTCTCGTATGCACAGGCCAGTAGTTATAATATTTAACTGTTTAAAATAAACAGCGATGTCGACTGGATTTTCTAAGCGGAGCTTACACGTGGTATAAAGCCGAAAGTATGGAGACAAGTAGTGAGGAACGAACTGACAGAATTCAGTCGTAATTAATTTATCAAAACAAGCTTGCTATCCACTACATCACATCGAGCGCCCGAATTGTGGTTTTCTAAGCGTAGCTTAGATGTGGCACAGTGCCGAAAGAACGGGATACTCAGTGAGGATCGAACTCACTATTCAGTCGTAAGTGATCTAGTAAGACAAGCTTGCGAACCATTACTCCAAGCCGAAATATCGGCTAACACGAAACAACTTCGATTGTAAACGAACTGGCAAAATCACTGCGCATGCGTCATGGGTTAGGAATTTCCGTTCTATACTTGTACATTTTGAAATATGTAAAAGAAGCGTGTAACGACAAACAACCAAATAACATGAACAAAACTGCTCACCTGCAAGTATTTGTTTTCATACAAACAACCGCATTCAGATTCGGCAACACATACGCCATTTTTTAATATATAACCAGAACGGCAAACACAAGTTCCTGTGAAATCTTTGCATTTGGGAAAAGGGCTTTCGCATGTGGGTTGACATACTAAAGCGTGGCTTTTGTATACTTGGTTTACAGCACATTTGATCTCTGAAAAATAAAACAAAAATTAAAACCAATTATTTTGAAACTTCAATGGCTAATTACAAATATTTGCTCATCAAACAGGATTAGATCCGTTAATTAAGAAACTGATCTACAAAGTTTTCTCGTTAACAGTCTTACGGATGTTTAAAATATTTTTATAAACTTTCTTGTAGCTTCCAGACGCGCGAATATATTTGCACATTGTATTACTGGTATTTAATTAAAGAAAAAGGAAACTACAATAAATCCTACAGAAGGTAGTGAAGGAAAGCGAGAAGACACTAAACATCGATTGGAAGAAGACAGATTGCATGGTTGTTAGCAAAAGGAACAGTTCAACATGCAAATTACAAATTGGAGATACCAAAATCAAACAAGTACAACAGTTTAAATATCTGAGAAGTATTCTAACAGAGGACAAAAGTACGACAATGAAATCCGAAGGCGCATTGGGATAACGAAATATGCTTTGCAAAAGCTAAGCAAACTATTAAGAAACAAGAACATTTCATTAAATTCAAATAACAGGTTACGTAATATCATTTATTCTATATGGCAGTGAATGAACTCTGTGTTCCCAGTATATATATATATATATATATATATATATATATATATATATATATATATATATATATATATATATATATGTAAACAGACACGACAGAAAATAGAGATTTGAAAACGCAGGAAAACAGTTTTCTGTTTAAAGAATCATTTCATGCATTTTCCAATATATAATACAGGTAAAGAAATCCGTTGATATATAATCCAAGTTGGCATATAAATTACACAACAAAGAAATCCAGAATTACCTAAGGTAATTTTGGATTTCCCTGTCGAGTAATATATATATATATATTACTCGACAGTATATATATATATATATATATATATATATATATATATATATATATATATATATATATATATATATATATATATACTATCATGGGACGCAGTTTCAAATAAAAAAATTATATCTGCACATAACTTTAAAAAATATATATAATAATTGATATATGCATATAACTTCCATATGTACAAGGTAACCAAAAAATTTCTGTCCGTTTTTTGATTAGTCATTGAATGAAGTTGAAATATATACCAAATGCGTGTAGCAATTGTTTTCAAATTCGGACAGCCGGAAGTAGGAACATCACACGTTATAAAAAACATGCGCACCGTGCCCGGCCATCAGTTATAAGCCGGACAGCTGTGAGAAGGATGGAAGTGTCTAGAGATCTCGTTCGGGGCTGTTTGCTTTACGACTTCAAAGTGGGCTTATCAGCAGCTGCATCAAGTCGCCGCATATGTCAAATGTTTGGGGATAGTGCTATGGATGAACGTACTGCAAGGCGTTGGTTTCGATAATTCAAGTCGGGAGATTTGTTTCTCCATGATGGGCCTCGCAGTGGACGACCATAGGACTGAAGGCGGCCATTGAAAAGGACAGTAGTCTAACGTGTGGTGAACTTGCAAGACAGTTCAACGTTTCCGATGAAACAGTTTGACTTCACCTGCACCGCCTGGGTAAGACATACAAACTGAGCAAGTGGGTTCTGAAAACGCTGTTGGAGGTCCACAAGGGACAACGAGTGGCAGCCTGCGTATCGCAGCTTTCTCGCCACCGTTCCGCACCCTTATTCAATCGAGTGGGTTCTGTACGAAACTCCCAAGCGTTCCAGACATTGGTTGTCTCCTCAGGATACTGTCCCTCACACCGCAAGACCACCTATGCACCCACGCAAGATTATGTTAAACGGTCACTGGAGATCTATACTCGCAACAATTGAAACGTGTGCAACAGGCATTGCGCCAGAAGGAACCGGCACTGGTGAATCGCAAAGGTGTGCTTTTCCTCCATGACAACGCCAGGCCGCATGTCGCACAAGTGGTCAGGGATACCATACAGCAACTTGGGTGGGAGACTTTGTGCCATCCACCTTATTCACCTGACCTTGCACCATCCGATTACCACCTCTTCCACTCCCTGGATAATCATCTTCGTGGGAAATCCTTCACCAATGAAGCAGACTTGCGCAAAGCCCTCACGGACTTCTTTGCGTCAAAACCACCCGAGTTCTACCGCAAGGGCAGTGAACAGCTGGAGACACGTTGGCAGAAGGTGCTGGATGCCGATGGCGATTACTTCGAAGAATAAATATAAGTTACACATACTGTGAAGCGTTTTCTTTTTTTCCTTTAAAAACGGACAGAACTTGTGTATGTATGTGTGTGTGTCTGTGTGTGTCTGTGTGTGTGCGTGTGTCTGTGTGTGTGTAAAGAGTTATAAATAAATAAATAATAATAATAAAAATTAAAGGATTTTATTTATTTATTCGGTTAATTTATTAATCCGATATGGTTCGAACTTGCGTCCCCTAGGCAGAGTAATCCTCGTTAGATCCGACTTCCTCTAGACCGGCTGAGCTACAGTGAATAAATAAACGGAATTCCTTTTGTCATAGACATCTCAAAATTTTCACATCTCCTCAGTTCCGTTTCCAAAAGTAAACAAAGCAATTTTCTGAAGAAGTAATAGATTTTTATTTATTAAACCGAGAGATTTTACAAGTTTAAACGTCATTTTTACTGGCTACTTCGTATTTGAGTAGATGCTCCATTTATTTATTAAACAGCATATTCATTTTATATCTAATACAATATATGTAAATACAATATTTAACATATATATATATATATATATATAATTATTTCCGTTGACCTCTTGGGGGAGAAAAGTGAATTTATAAACAGTGACTATTACTGCTGCTGATGCAAGACCCTTCGTTAAGACGAATCGATTTCTCCCGTCACTGGCTTGTTTGTTTAAAAATAAATACTTCAAAATTCAGCTTCATCAATGGCCCAGGAGTAAAATCGCCGACTGTTACCAAATCAATTGGGTTTCGGCTTGAGGCAATCGAATGTCTAGCCACTCTACTGAGCTGCGAAACAGTCTGGCTTCGAATTAAATATATATATATATATATATATATATATATATATATATATATATATATATAGCGTGACCCCCAAAAAACGGGAATTTTTAAGTGTGTATTGCCAGACATGAGCAAGTGGCAACACTGCGAGACAGTGACCTTGAGCAAGTAAACATTTCGCCATTTTAGTAACGGGAATGAAATTCACAGTATCCCAGCTGAGATGTTGCAGCAGTCAATGGGGAATCTCAACAGCAGATTTCAAGAATGCATTCGTACAAGAGGACGCCATCTACAGGACGTAATTTAAAAAAAATGAAAATTCCATCATGGTTTCTTAAATGGCATATTTTAAGGTTTCAGTTACTATAAATTAAATATTTTTCTTCCATCAATCTTGGTTTTATTGGATTGTTAAAAAGTTCCCGTTTTTTGGGGGGATCACCCTGTATATATATATATATATATATATATATATATATATATATATATATATATATATATATATATATATATACTATCTATATTTCTCATGTTGTCTGTCTGTGTGTCTGTCGTGGGCGTTGTTACCTCGCCCAGCCCGCATTTCTCACCCGATTTCGATGCGGTTTTCACCACAAGTTTGCAAATGGCTGCCGTAAGGCCATGACGGAGCCCGATTTTTGAGTTCGGACTCAGGTTCTGAAAAAAACGATAATCGAAAAAATCTGCTTGCAGAAGGAATGATCGTATTTCAACCAAATTTGACACCCTCTTAGGGTCTACCATTAGAAGTGTTGTCTAGAAGTTTCATGACCGCGGACACCTAAACAGCGCGGAAAATCGCTAAAACCCCAAAACCGATACGCCCAGATTGCGCCTGAACCGCTTGTCGGTTTTTAGCGAAAACCCACTGGATTTATGAGGAGTCCATTGGGGAGTCACCATGTGAAGTTTCAACTCTGAGTGCCTCCCCAAACAGAGTGCAAATTGACAATCAGTCAACCCTTAAAAATGTTTTCCCGGTTGGGTATTTCCTAAATGCAGATTAATTTAAGGTCACACTATGCGCGGGAAGAAACAGGTCAGTGCGTGCAGTGGAGTGGAAGAAAACATTTGACCTCAAATTCTGGAATGGGTGCAGGGCCATTGAAATTCGGCTTTTTATCCCTGCTACCAGGTCTGACTTTGAGCCACAAATGACATATTCGACTTTGTCAACACTTTTGCTTTAATCGTCGCATCTTACCAAAATAAGCACTTCCTTTATTCGCGTCTTTACTGGAAAAAAAACCCGCATACGTGCTGAGTGAAAATGGTTCCGCCTTCAGCAGTCCATTTTCCAATTCTGTAAACCTTTTTCCCTAGCCCAGGCCACATCCCAGACCTGAGGAGGGGTTTTTGCGCTAAAACAGCAGGGCTTCCTCCCAAATCATTTCAAAGCCGGTAAATGGTTAGCGGTTTTTCGTTGTCGCACAAATCAAACGAGCAAACGCTTCATTGCAGCTCCTTGAATTCTCATCGCCGGCATCACGTGCGTTAGATCCAAGCTGCATATGCAGCAGGCAGCTTGACCCCGTTTACGGCCAAGCCTTGCGCTTGCCAAATCATGCGCGCGTGCGTGAATGCGCGCTAGCATCTTACATTTTGCGTGAGCTCATTCATTGGCCTAAGTCATGGCCATTGCCCAGGCTACACCAATCAATAACAAGTCACGCCCCCTTTAAATACCTTCAGCGCAGCTGCATCCGCACTCACGTCTTGATTTGATCGCCATTAACGCATCTGTCCTTGGATTAATTGACAGCTTCCTGCTACCGCAAGTTATCTATTTGTTTAAACGTTTGCATTACCCATTTTATCTCCGCGTGTTGCTCCTACTGCGCAGCCCAGTCCATCTTAGCGTTCCATACCTATTTCTACCTTTTCGTAGTTCAGTTTTGCTATTAGACAGTTAACTGCTGTCGCAAGTTACTTATTTACTCAATCGTTTGCCCAACCTTTTTTACCTCAACATTACAGTTTTCACTGTAAGTTGAAGTGTACTGCCTTTACTACGCGGCCCAGTACACCTCAGTACTTCACTGCCTATTTCACGTGTAACCCAAACTTCTTGCCTAGCTCACACTGCGAATTTTTTCTAAGCTCTATACTAAACATTAACATTGTTATTTTAAGTCGAGTGATAGCGATTGCTGTATGAGTCGTACTATTTTTGAATCAAGCACGGGCAACGCCGGGCCATGCTGCTAGTATATATATATATATATATATATATATATATATATATATATATATATATATATATATATATATATATATATATATATGATACCATCATACTATATATTACGACAATCAATGGGTAGGCATAAAGATATCTTAATTTCAACCCCAATGTTTATTATAATTGATGACGTCATTCAATCAAAATCCCGAAAAATGAATCTTTATTGACTTAAATTTTTTAACCCAGACCAAACCCCATTTTTGATTATTTATCTGGTAGTTACTTTTATTTTAGCCCTCCTTCATCTTTTTAGAGACACCCACTTTTATTTCAAAACCGTTTTGTTACATAATCTCCTTTATACTGCTAGAAGAAATGAGAGGGGAAACAAAAAATATTTATATGCAATAATAACGTAACCTAACATCAAGAAGTTAACATTTGAAAAATTCTAATCGTTTATAATAAGTTGTGTAAGACACCACAAAGGTTATGCAGATGGCACTCTTTTGATGATAAACACAAAAAGAAAACTACAGGAATTTCTACACAAGGTAGTAAAAGAAAGCGTGAAGAATGGACTAACTATTTGTAAGAAAACTTAATATATGGTCGTTATCAAGAGAAACAGACACAAATTGAATAAATGATTATCAAGCAAGTCTACAACCCTGTCTTAACTATCAGGGAAATGTTATAACAGACGATGGAAAATCCGAAACAGAAGTGCAAGGCGCATTAGTTTAGCGAAAGATATTTTCCAAAGCCTAAACAAAGTATCAAGAAAGAGGAAAATGTAGTCCTTTAGAAAGATAATGAGAATAATATCGATGAAATATGTGAGCAAAGAGAAAGTTTTAAGAAAAATGCGATAAGAAAGCAGACATGCCTAGGATCAGAAAAATACAGTTGAAATTTCTTAAAAACATTATGTGGGAAGAGGGCTTGGAGACTTTAACACTCACAGGACATATTGAGGGCAACAAGGAGAGTGTGGACTTGAGAGTAACCTAATAAGCTTGTATAAATGGATGGCAAGCAGGGAAAGTAAGAAGTCGAACACTGCCGAGAGCTAGAATGGATAGGAAGTTGTTGAATTCTCTGATTGACCACGTGTTGAAGAAGAAGAAGAAGAAGAAGAAGAAGAAGAAGAAGAAGAAGAAGAAGAAGAAGAAGAAGAAGATGACGACGACGACGACCACGAAAAAGAAGAAGAAGAAGAAGAAGAAGAAGAAGAAGAAATACTCACTGCAATCGGACACTTCTCTCCAGTGCGAAGATTCTCCAATTTTCTCACACATTTTAGCGAAATGTCGAATGCTGTCACACATGACAGTATTGTAGATAGTCGGCGTCATGAAATAGCTGCAGGCGTTCATTTTGCATAAGGTCACGTGTCGTCTGACTTTTTCCAAGCCGAGCTTCTTAATGCAAGAACCGAACAGCTTCTTCTCTAGCAAAACGTTACATTTCTGTGTTTCGCTCAGCAAACACTGGTCTTTGATGAATTCTTGTTCACAACTAGTTAACAGTTGAAAAAAGAAATGTAATATTAAAAAGGATTAACAGATAAAAATCATTTTTGGATGAGTGTTGTACTTTAGATATGAAATAAAATAACTAATAACAAAGAAAGTTATTTAATAGCACAGGATTCGCTTTATATCGAATAAAAAAATAAAGCGCTATATTAAACTATCTATGGGCGACTGGCCGAGTGGTTAAAAGGTTTGCTTTCCGGGGTTCAAAAATTACCACGGACGATTTGTCAGGAATGTGGCCTTGATGGAAGCGATTACAGTGTGCGTGTTCTTTGGAAATTGTTTGAAAATCATAAAACGTGTTCACCCAATTCTTTATGAGTGAAATTGAATAGATGGAACTGTTCGGCGGTTATGCTAGCGCGAAGTCAAAAGTCATCGTGGCTGAGGGTTTCAGTGTACTGGACTTGTTCACCTATTGATCAAGCCACTCCTAGGAACTATAACAAATGTCCGCTCAGCCAATTTGCTGCTTAAACCGCAGGTGAATCTCCGTTGTTGTTGAACAAACGCAAATGTGTCTTGCCTGAGTAGGTATCTGCAACAGGGAATGATTGACCGCCCTAGTAGAGGAACACTACTGAATGGAAATTACACACACACACACACACACACACACACACACATATATATATATATATATATATATATATATATATATATATATATATATATATATATATATATTAAGGCACTAAGATCTTCCAAGATCTTGCAATGAGTTGGGCAAATATCAAATGTGATGCTTGAGAAAAGGAAATCATTTGAGATAGCAATCGAACAATTTACAAAAGTTACATGGATAGAACTTTGACAAATTACAATCAATACTAAGCTAAGAATAAGTTACTATGACGGGTGTGTCAGAAGACCGGCAGCGACAGCTCCGGCCTCACTCGTCAGAATAAGATCCACGAGTAACATGAACAGAATTTAAAAAACAGACCCAGTCCTGTACAGAACAATCAAGATATTTGGATTTCCCACAAGAACTAAAACCATGGATCACAATTTTCGGCAACGGTCTTGAACAACAACCAGCATGTACGAATGTATGTATGCATGTAAGATCTGTAAACTTCTATGTGGGTTACACGGCCCCATACTGAGCGCACGAGACGCTGCTAATGTGGTTTTTACACGTAAGATTTGCAAGCTCCACGTCCAACCGATATTGATTTCAGACTATATACAACTCATGCCTCATAAAAATATATATATCTGGAAGCGCAAAGACTTTCACTGAAGAACATTTCAAGTTTGAAATTATATAACTCTTTATCTATTTAGAAAACATTGACTCCAAAAATCTTTAAGAAAACTTTGGTGTACATAGAATAGATTTTGAAAAACATGATCGTGTCGTGTTATGATATAAAAATTTTGTTATAAAAACCTTTCGTTTTGGTATTATCTATATAATTCTAAACTAATCTCGTATGTATGTGTGTTCCCGATGTACAGCTTAAATGATGCATAATACCAATTTATAAACATATTTTACCTTGAACCCCAGCCTAGTGCGGTGTCAGATTTTATTAAAATAAAACAAATGCTTCTTGAGCTAGTATTTCAGTGTTATTGATACACATTCTTATATCAATCCGCGTATATAAACAAACAATTGCATATTTTATTCCAACTATGATGCGTGTAGAAAATAATAAACATTCATAATACATCATAACAACATTATTAAATAAATTTAAATATTCATAAGACAAAATGTATTTATACAATCGACTACACGACATTTGAACTTTTTGTAAACATATATCTCTAATGTTTGGCAGCTACACGACAGGTAAAGAGGCTATGCGTGGGTGCCATTGTAAAATGTAATCTGTATTGATGGAAGATTGTGTCGTATGTGTTGGTGTTAAATAAATAAATAGATGCATGTTGGTTTGCCGACGTTACGTACTTTCAAATAAATGTGAGGAAGAAACATTTATAAAAAAACGTTTGCAAAATAAAACGTATGTATAAGAAACGTGTTTATAATTAAAATTTATTTGAAAAAAGTACCTAGAAAAATGAAACTAAGTGAAACAAAAAGAAGGTATTCATATGTTATTTCATTAAATATGTTTGCTTTTTGTTTTGTTTTTGGAGGAATTAACTTCAAAATGATATGTTAAATACTAAGTTTAATCTGAGTAATATTGTATAATGTGATAATTATTATTACAATATCTCATATTGCAAATGCAAATTAAATTATATGTAACTGTTATAGCCCAGGTTAGGACTCCTTTAATTTCTCCTTCAATTTCTCTGCTTCGGTCGATAACCTTTCCACTTTTTGGCAGAACCTATTTATCGGTAAATCCCAGAGGTCAAATTTCTGCATCCAGTCAATTCCAAATAAATTTTCCGTATTTTTTAGAACATACATCTTTAATTTCTTGGTCACCCCGTTGAACGTCACATTTGTGATAATCTACCCCTCAAATTTGATTTTTCACCTGTTACCGACCTGGCTTTTTTATCTGTTCTCAACATGGTCGGTTTGTTTCATTTCTTCCACGTCTGTAAGCTAATAATGGTTAAATCTGATCCGGAATCTAATTGTAATCTGATTTTTTTGTTTAACATTTCTACTTGTACGTATTTTCGTATGTTTATCTCGTCCACTTGGTCAGTTCTAGTGACTCTTACTCGGCTTTTGTTTTCTTTCTTTGTTCTACAGTGCGAACTTTTATGTCCAACTTCATTGCACGACAGACAAGTCTTATAGCGGTATGGACAATCTTTATACCAATGCAAAGTCCCACAGCGATAGCATGAACTGGGTGGTGGTTTCTTCTGAGTTTTCACTTGACTTTTTGTAGTAAAATAATTTGTTTGGTTTGTTTTTGAGGAGGGAAAAAACGTGTTTGTCGTTGTACTTTTCGTATGTGAGTGACGCCAGACTCTTCGATATCTTTCGAGTCCATTTTTACGCTTATACATCTCTGACAGTCCTCAGCCAATTTTTGTAGCGTCAATTCTGGTTCACTCTTCAGTTTTGTTAGAATTCTCCGTCTGATCTCCGCATCTTTAGTCGAAACCAGGCCTTGGACGAATATCAAAGATTTGAAATTGTCAGGGCTGAGTTCAGATAATTTGAAGTCATCGTAGTATTTGTTTACTATAGAAGCGAATGTTATATAGTCTTCGCTATCCTTTTTTGTTATATTTAAACATTTCCACCTTTTGTAGAATAGTGAAGTGTTCGGACTAAATAATTCCGTTAAAAGTTTCACAGCTTCCTTGAAAGTCAACTCATTCGTTTTCCTCGGTAGGATGTAGTCTACGAATTTAGTGCATTCGCTTGACCCTAGTTTTCTCAGTAGTAGACGTACTTTTTTCGCGTCTGACCAATTCCCGCAATCAAACTCATATGAATCTTCATATCTTCTGAAGTAAGGTTTTGTCTTCGTCCGGTGCATAAGTGAAGTCCTTGATAGAGCTCCATATAGCATTTTGCAAGAATGCCGCTTCATTTCCAGAATTTTGTCCTTTATTTGTTACTGCCCATAGTAGTAATTCTTGTAGTTCGAGTTGATTCTCTTCGTTTTTCTGTTGAATTTCTAATTGTTTTTCTTCGAGCCTCGTCTGTCTTTCCTCATTTGTTGTTGCTCCTCGAATTGCATTTCCATTAGTTCCAATATGGTTGCCTTAAAGTCTTCCATGTTTACACCGTAATTTTGTGTAACAATTTTTCCTTTTTTCTCAGCGTAGACTTCAGGTCTTTGTCGCCTGTTGTTCTGGAACCTTAGTACGAAAAAATGTTCCCGCTTAGAATTCGATTCTGTTCTGGCTGACAGGTAAAATTCGTGTCTTCGTTACCACTGTTAAGGTTGATGTCCAAGGAAATTTTTTCTTTTATTTTATCTTCGCTTAGAACTTGTTTTTTTTCTCTCAATACCTCCGTCGCCTCTGTTATGGACGACCGATAGCAAAAAGGGTTTTTGTTTTAGATTCTCCGCGTAGAATTTGGTTTCTTCAATATCCTCGTCGCCACTGTTATGGTCCAGGTTAGGATATATTACACGGAATAATAATACAAGATGTGGAAGGTGTTACTATGACTGTCAGTCTGGTTTGGAGTGAACTACTATCGGCTCGACTCGTTTCGTCCCTCTCTCTTGAGAGGCGTAGTATACATAGTGTTAGGAAGAGTTCATTCTGTAGTTATAGGTAAGGACCCATAACAGTAACTAATGACAATATTGTTACCTCGTCATTTTTCGTCATGAACTGCATTTAAAAGAATCCAACGAGACTATGGATGCCTAATACACACACACACACACACACACACACACACACACATATATATATATATATATATATATATATATATATATATATATATATATATATAGCGCACTGATTGATACTGATTGATACGACGTAAAATGTATATTAATAATAAATATGTATTTGTTCCTCACCATTTCCTGCAAATCATTAAACGGTTAATATATATATATATATATATATATATATATATATATATATATATATATCACATATGAATTTCTTCTTAGTGTAGTAGTCAACAGAAAAACCAATGAGAATCTATTTTTCCTTACAATTCTTGCTTTTCATTTCTGATATTGTCTAAAAGGAGAACGATTAAACTTTATATTTATTCTGTCCCCCAGCTACGGGTTAAATACCAAGTTAGATTGGGCACTCTAGCCTTCAGTTGCAGTCAGTCAAAGAGAAGAAAACACCGTGGAAAAGGAAGCAGTCCACTTTCCCATGAAGTCATGGAAATTAATAGATGATAAAGAAACGGAATCTGTGGAGAGCCATGATCGCCTACATTCTGAAAAGACATATTCTATAATATGACCATAATGACTATAGATTTATCGGCTACATAGTCTGATCTCACTTTTTAGTTATTTCGTATTTCATTCACATGATAACTAGTAACATTACTAGTAACATTACATAACAGCAATTATCTAGATTACTTCGTGTTACTACAACACTGGAATAGAACATTACTAAGAAATGAGAAAAAGGGTGTTTGATTCCTTTCTTTTGTTTCGTGCTACATTTATGTGGATTTTTTTAATTTTTAATGAAAACGAAAGATAATAGTTAATTTTTAGTGATGAAATCATAGACTATTCATTATAACCAATGAAATAGCAACTATTCTTAAATATGACTAGAATGAGTAGTGAATATTCAGTATGTACTAAAATGTAAAAGCTTTCTGTTAGTTTTTCTTTTTCCATTTTTACTTTTAATGATTTACAAAGGCAAAGTCTTTCTTACGAGTGAGAAAGAGTTAATTTATAAATAAAACCTGATGATTGCGTCTAGCATGAAACAATCTTTCGCCTCTGAGTGTTGACTTCGGTGTTCACTTTTATACTTGCACTAGCAGCCGGGCCCGGCGTTGCCCGTGCTTGATTCAAAACTCGTACGACTCATACAGCAATCGTTATCACTTGACTTAAAATATTTTTGCCCTTCCTTGCCTTTAAAGGAGTGCCCTTTGCCGTGCTGATATTGCTACATGCCTTACTTCTTGCCTATCTCACACTGCGATTTTTTTCTAAGCACTATACTAAACATTAAAGCTGTTACGAAAAAAGAACTAAACAAAATGAACACAAAACGATCAGCTTTAAAAAAGGACTCGTAACTGGAAAAACCGAATGAAAAAAGAATGTTAACAACAAATACATCTTCACACCCAACGCAGTTCTGCGGAATCAGAATCAACGTTGAGTTTAAGCAAGCGAATAAGGCAATTAGAGTAAAGTTCCTTGCAGATTAAAATTTTTCCCACTTGTGACGAATGCAGCTATCGAGTTTTTTTGCACGCTAGCATGCTAGTTAACATTCGTGTCAGTCAGCTGTTGGCTCTCACGCTGGCCAATAGAATCTTCATGCCTATTCGTGGCATCCAGCTATAGGCTCTCAATCTGGCCAGTAGAAAATGGCCGCAAACTACATGAAAACTACCGTAGAAGCATGAAAAAATCTATTATTTCCACTATCGATGGGAGTTGGGAAATGCAAAGTCGATGTTGGCTTTTTCACTAACTTGGAGCATGTGCATGTAAATTTTGGTGCAAATCCGTCGAAAATTGAGGCCGTGCATTCGTTACACACACACACACACACACACACACACACACACACACACACACGCACACACACACACATCCTGCCTTTTATAGATAGAGATACGCTTTATTTTTTATATTGAACACTTTATCCCATAAACATAAATATAGCACACCTTAAAACTATATATCTTCATAAAAAATCTTATGTAGTTGACAAATTATTTAAGTCTACCCGTCAATTTTGACGATATTAATAAACTAGTGTATATTTAATATATCATCATCAGGCCCTTGACTGCTTCAATCGTCGGGGTGGATGTGAAGTATAAAAGAAACAGACAACCTCCTCAGGTTCCGGCATTGTTATATCCGTACACTCTGTTTTCTGACCAGCTCTTGCGTTGCCGTACCCGGTTGCATCCATCTTCAGCACTGCCTTGCATGATGGTCTTGCAGGATCTGTTATCGTGTGTGACGTGGCCAAACCATATCTTCCGGCGCTTAATAGTCGCGAGTAACGATTCGGTCGGCCCATGAGACTTTTGAAATTGATCCGTACATAGTGATTTGTGTTGTGCTCCGAGTAAGAAACCCGGAGGAGCTTTCTCAAGTATTTGTTCTTGAACGCCTTGTTCTTTTTTCCTGACAGAACCAGACAGGTTCCAAGTCTTCCACCCATAGAGGAGGATGGTTACGACAAGTGATTTGTAGAACTTGAACATGGCATAGAAGCACTCTGGTTATCGTTACTGTGACTGGTGATCTCTGTGCGGATTTTTTACGTTGTCGGTGTCATCTTTTGACAGGGTTGCTCCCAACTATTTGAAGCTGGACACTTCCTCCAGTAGTTTGAGTTTACTCTCTCTGAATATTTTCATTTTTAATAATTTAACAAATTGACTTCTTTCTTACGTTACAGTAGAGTTCAATTTTTATAAAAGGGAAGTTAGATTCAGTCAGTCAGTTATGTGCGCGATACACGCTTAGGCGATCATGTAATTTTCGAATACATGACTGACGAGGCAGATTGTTTTATAAATTGATTTTATGATAATTTTTGAGAAATTGAATTCTTTCTTACGTTACAGTAGAGTTCATTTTTCATATAAGGAAATTTAGATTCAGTCATGTGCATGATACACTCTTAGACGATCATGTATCTTTCGATACATGACTGATGTGGCAGATTTTTTCCGCAGTAGGTTGTTATTTCTTTTTGCGGTAGGCCAGTTGCCATCCAAGGCTATAGAACCCGGTCTGTTCTGCTATTTACCCTGCTATTTCGTGGGAGAAGTGGATTCATACCTTTCCCAAAGGTATTAGCACGTAAGTGAATATAATGGGTTTGGCTGAAATTCGAACTCTGCTCTCCGATTCCTCAATCCGAGCTACTATCCATTACTCCACCGTGCCTCCTGTTAGAGTCCTGATGGTGAAAATATAGTCAATGTAATTGTAAAATTATTTAATTTTGGCCGCTATTTTTGTTCGTATAAGTTGTTTTAGCTTGCTTTGGGGACTTGATTTTCAATGACTTAAAAACATATTTTTTTTATTACGTGACAGTAGAGTTAACCTTAGAGATAAAAATCCTAGACTACTCATGCAGAAATAAAATGACTGAAATTTTAAAAAAATTACTTACATATTGCTTTCATTTTTGTAGTGGGAGTAAACCCGTATAAAATATAACTTTATTTTGAAGAGAATAAAATCCTGTTTACATTTAAACGTTTTTGGCGTTTGAATTTCTGTGCTTATTGTTTCTGGGGGAAAGATTTCTGTATATATTTAACAAGGGGTTTTACATCTTGAATATGTCCCCTTGATATGTTGATTTTCATTTATATTTATGTGCAGATAGTGTACAGGTTAGCGACTCGGAAGGTAAAACCGATGCGAGGTGTTCAAGCTCCGGCCGAGTGTATTACGTTCACTTTCCCACAAATTCATTCATTTCCTAAATGTATGAATCCGTCTGCCTTGGCTCCAGATATGAGTTAAATAGCAGGGCTGACTGGGATCTCTTGCCTTGAAGTGGCAACAAGTCTAACAGATTGAATTCAAAACCAACCTGAAGAGAGACGGGCTCCGTCAGGCTATGTTGCTCTAGACACTCTACCACTGCTGTAGTGGTGGTGATATTCGCCGTTTCCTTATAAGGACAAATTTGGTATTGATTGACCGAGCAGTCAGTACAGCTGTCGGTTGAAATTTATAAAAATCTTTCTATTCAAGCAATTTTTCTAGGAAAATAGGTTTCTCAATTTCGGAAGCTGTTATCGCTTTTTTCCAATATTGATGGTGGTTTCCTTCCTAACTTTTTGTTCAAAGTAATGTGGAAAGTCAATTG
This sequence comes from Acanthosepion esculentum, assembly GCA_964036315.1. NCBI lineage: Eukaryota > Metazoa > Mollusca > Cephalopoda > Sepiida > Sepiidae > Acanthosepion > Acanthosepion esculentum. The sequence continues at coordinate 4,757,040 of OZ038492.1, read as the reverse complement.
ATTATGTCATGATTTTTCTTCAAGTTAAATGTGAAATCCATTTTATTTGATGCCGCTCTTGAAAGTCCTCAAATAATGCGTTCAGCTGCTTAAATTCTGGTGCTCCGACGATCATACAGAATTACTAGAATTGTGACGTGGCGACTGATAGGCAGAGTGCTGAAGAAATATTGGCTCGATCCAAAAGGGATTTTAAAGTTGATCTGATCTTGGGAAGTTGGTGAGACCGAGAACCTTTTGTTATCCATTCGTATATATTCATTAAATTATCACATTTATATTTGCAGTATGAAATATATGATTTATTATTATTTATTTATTGATATTTCGAGTTCGGAGAAAAACTTCAGATTGGTCATATTTTTAGCCTAGAGAACGAAATTAACATTTGAATTTGCTTTTGAACATAACCTTGAAAATCAGTCATGAATTTGGCATTTCACTCACACATATTTTCATAACGTTACCATAAATTTCTATGTTTTCACGATTAACTTTCGTCCTTGATTATTTCACGTTTATTTTCTCTATCCAAAAAATAAGTAAATATTAAAAATAATTTTTGAAATATTTCCTTTTTCCGGAACTACAACCTGAAAATTCGTTTTCTGTTAACCTTTCGCACGCGTTTGTCCTTCGTGTGTTTAGCAAAAAATTATAATCGATTGATATTCTTACGTTTCAGAAGAAAATTAATGCTAAGATATAAAACGAAATGAAACTAATTAAATTTTCTTCTTCTATGTGCCTGCCCCTTGAGGGCGTTGGCGACCATAACTCTCCACAATTTCCTGCACTTTGTAGCTCTTAATTACTATTGTCTTTTTGTTATCTCCCCTAAAAATTGGGTTGCCATCCATTTACTCAAGCTCGCTAGAGGCTTACGGCCATATAGCGTTGAAAAACCGGCTCCCGTATGATCACCGAAGTTAAGCAACATCAAACCTGGTCTGTACCTAGATGAGCGCCCGCTTGGGAATACCAGGTGCTGTAAGCTTCGATGTAAGGATGGTGTAATGGATAATGACTCTGAACTGTTTAAGGGAGAGCCGAGTTCCAATTTCAGTTAGGTCTGTTATATTCATTTACGCACAGATAATCTTGGGAATACACACACCCGGGTTTCGATTCTAGCTAGAGGCAACCGGACGTCTAGCCACACTGATGAGCTGTGATACAGCGAAACAGTCTGTCTGTGGATGACAATACATATATATATATATATATATATATAGATAGATAGATAGATGTGTGTGTGTGCACGCGCGTGTGTGTGTGTGTGTGTGTGTGTGCGTGTGTGTGTACATATACACAAGATCTGATCAAAAGGAATCGGCACTGGCGCTACAAAAAGAAACCTACAACACATATCAATTCAGCATTTAATCTCCTTCCTTCAAAGCCACGCACTTTATCCGGCGTCGTTTTCATTGCATTGATGGAAGCAATTATTTTAAGACATTTTTTATGTTTATATGTTATTTTCTTTATATACAAATATTTAAGTGAATGCTCTGTTTATAATAAACATTATTAACGACATTTACCGGCCTGAATGTCCGAGAAATATTTATAGAAAATGTGTGTCTTCCGACAGGAATCGAACCTGTATCCTATACAGAACCGTCATATAGCATGACGTGCTTTACCGATTTAGCCACAGAGGAGTGTTTCTGTTAGCAAGGTCGATTTTACTGTTTTTAAACTACAATTCTCCATGATTTGCTCTCGTACATTCATATCTGCTCGATGTGTCTCAAAATGTAAACAAATGACGTCACACATTATGAAATGGACAAAGTCCGACAATTATTTTAAGACATTTTTTTTATGTTTATACGTTCTTTTTATAGATACAAATATTTTCTACGAAAATTTCTCGAACATTCAGGCCGGTAAATGTCGTTAATAGTGTTTATTATAAACAGAGTATATACTTAAATATTATTTTTATATATATATATATATATATATATATATATATATATATATATATATATATACATATTTTGTCGTCACATTCAATGAAATATAGATAAAGAGAGGGAGTTGAGCACATTCCTACCTGCTGGGTTTGTACGGCTTCGAAGTCACAAATTTCTGGTTTACAATACCCATCACTGGGTGATTGACGTATAAGTCTTGCCCGTCGTATCCCATTGAAACTCCATATGGTGTAACAAGTTTTAACATGTGGTGTGCATAGTAACTAGAAAACCCCATGTAATTTTCAAACGGTGGAACCATCTCCATTCGGTTTATCTGTAATGAAAATACAATAAAAGAAGCATCATAAAATTAACTGGAAGAAAAAATACATCTATGAGATCACGATATATAATTTTTTTACATAACAAAAACAATTTTAAGGGAATGCAGTTTCGGTATGATTCTTTCGTCCATAAGGACTTCATCGGACTAATTTTATGTTTACCTTGTTGCGACTGCACATGCGCACACACGAGAGACGCCGGGAATTTTAAATTTAAAAATAATTAAAAAATTTTTAATATCTCTTTTGGGTATATACACTATACGATTTCATTTAGGTTCTTTTTCTTTTTGTTTATGTTTTCTTCACTTTTGTTATTAAAAATCGCACATTGTTATAACAGAAGATCTGCCAATAATTGTGAAATGTTGTAAGAACCTGGACAGAAATTTACCGTGGATGATCTACCGATTAAACCACTTTCTAAATGTTTTCGTCTCAGTAAATTGTTTTCACTTTTAATTAGAGTAGCATTTTTTTTAATCAAATTTGTGGTCAGTTACGTTATGGTGAGTAACGTCATTGTGTTCTATTGTAAAAGGTCCCTTTTGTGTTCATATAATCTTTTATTTAACTTACCTGAGGTTTCTCGGATGTATTCTGTATGGCAATTATTACAGGTAATAGAGTAAATTTCTCCTTCAGGTTTTAGCTTATTATTTTGTTTTGTATTATTTAAGCATTTTATTGTTCAAGACGTAGAAATTGTATGTTGAGTTTAGATAAATTCTTTTCAATTTTAGTTGTGATAGAGTTGTTAGGTAAAAAAATACATTTTGATTCATTAGGTTTGTCAGAAAGGTCCGCCTTTCTATTTTTAAATCTTTCATGAGTCTATTGTGAATTTTTTCTTATAGTTAGCGTATTGGAGGAGCTTGAAAGTATTTTCAATGTATTTCTATTCGTCATTTATGTATATAATTGTTATGGGAACTTACCCATAATAATAATGGACTATTCCTGACATCATAAATACTGCGCCTCAAGAGAGTCAGAGTCAGTCAGAGACAGAGTCAGACGATTACTGTAAGACATTGGAATAGTGATACTTGTCAAGACAACCTAGTTCACTCTAACCAAATCTGATATTCATTACTAATACTTCTACTTCTTTGTACATATTTCTGTTTGTAATATATCTGTGTTATTCCATACCTGTGTTCGAGTTATTCTTCATTGGTTCTACCTTGGACCATCACCGTGGTACAAGGGACTTGGACCATAACAATAATATATAAGCGGTGGCTTTAAACAAGATAAAAGTCGGTGGTCAGAAACATAAAGTAGTGAGCCAATTGGAATATCTTGTCTCGATTATTATCAAAGAAGGCCGCAGAATAGAAATGAGGAGCAAAACAACAGGAAAAGCAAGAACATCTGCCTGAAATCAAAGCTCAGACTGTTGCATGCTTTGGCCTTCTCATTATATATACGATTCTTGGACAGTGGCAGCAGAATTGCAGTGAATAATTCAAGTATTAGAAATGATATACCATAGAACTAGTATCTGTCTATATCTCTAAGATGAGGTATTATGTACACTATTTATATTTTTCGGACTATTGTCCTCATCTTTATCGCCATATTTATTACAGCGTTGTACGCTCCGGCCTTCTTCTTCAGGTGGTTCGAATGTCGAACTGAACCCTTTATTTCGCTCGCTGGGGTAGACTGTTCTAGTTCCACGTGCCATGTTTAAGTGAATGCTGGAGAATCTTCTCACTGACGAAAAAGAGACTTGAAACAACAGAAAAGAGGTTCTACAGAAGGATACTGAGAATACCAAGAACCGAACATAGGAACAACGACGAATTTTAGAGAGGTTGAAATAAAAGGGAACCTTATATTAACATCGGGAAAGTCTATTAAAACTTCTAGGGAACATAATGAGGAAAGAAAGCTTGGAAAATTTGATACTCACAGGACATATTGAAGGCAACCGATAGAAAAAACAACGCATAAACTAGCTAGCGAGCTTGAATAAATGGAAGGCGGAACAAGGTTTAGGAGAGATGACAAAAAGGCAAAATTTATTGAGAACCATAAAGAGATACCGCGCATAGAAATATATGTTATAGCGGCTGATGTCTAATTTTTGTTGTCATAATGTTTTAAAATTAATTGAAATATCATTTTAATATGAAGAGCTGACAAAAAATCGTTAGAAAAATAATTTTTCCCATGTTGTTTGTCTTTATTTTTGCCATATATTTATCTGTATAATTAATTTTCACGTCTATTTTATGGATGCTAACCCTGTAGACTCCCTGTAGACTAGAGGGCTATAGCCTCACCAGAGTAGGTGCATTGTTTTTTTTTACAGTTTCTTTGCAAATAACCAAATAAAAAATACTTACCAGTATTCTTTGAGTTGACAAGAATCGGACGTTGGTGTTTGGTGAAATGAAATCGACAACAGGTTTGTGTTCGATGCCATCGTATTCATGATCCAACATCAGTTTGTAAGCGGGATATTCATTTTCCACGAGTGTGAATCGGCAGACACCTTTGAAAAAGTTTTCCGCTTCTGCAGAGCCATTTTTCATCGCAGAGCAACAGGCGCATTTTATTTCTGTTCAATTAAAAGCCAAAAATATTTGACCCGTTGTTAGCATTTTGTTTACATTCTTTCAAAATAGACAACATTTTTATTGGATTGGGTTGGAACAAAAAATCGCCAGGTTTAAAACAGGTAGCGTTTGAATCTACAATCTTCGTTACACACGTGACGGAAATTTGTAACACACACACACACACACACACACACACACACACACACACATATATATATATATATATATATATATATATTAGACAAGTCTGATTATATGAATTACAAACATTATGTCTACTTATTTTTATAATAATCCTTTCATATTTACGAATATTTCTTGGTGCAACAGTGAAAATCACTTTTATTTCACTACTACTTTCCATCTCTTTCTGAAATAAATGTGATTTTCACTGTTATAGTGCATTTCTTGCCTCATTTCATTATAATATACGGGAAAATATTCGTAAATATTAAAGGATTTTCATAAAAATAAGCAGACATAATGTCTGTAATTTATTAAATCAGACATGCCTAAAAAAGAATTTTCTACCTAAATACACATATATATATATATGTGTGTGTGCGTGTGTGTGAGACAAATAGAGAGAGCGTTTCATTAAAAACGACTGACAAGGTGCTTTGGTTAAGTTTTTTATATAATTTTTTATGTATTCTTATAATTTGCTTTCTTTTCAGGACATAAGTTATATAAAAAGTGTTCAAATGTTTTGTATATCCAAGAGCGTTCGGTTATAATTTTAGCTTTTATCAAAGATGCATTTTCTTTTTTTTCTTTTAACTGAATGTATAGATTGTTTTATGTATGTATCTATATTTATAGGAATGTTTTATTTTCTAAACACAGTCAGCACATTGTGACTGTGTGCATAGTTATTCAGTATTGGATGTTTGTTTGTTTTTTCTTAATAATGCCTCCATTGTTTTTAGCCTTTTTGTACATGTGGATGATACTATTATATTTGTATTATCAACGAGTTTGATACGGACAGAGTTTGGAAGGTCGCCATGTGTATTTAAATGCTACCTAATATATATATATATATATATATAGATAGATAGATAGATAGATAGATAGATAGATAGATAGATAGATAGATAGATATGTGTGTGTATGCGTGTGTGTGTTTTTTTCATCGACTCTTTTTATACTATTCATGCATGGATTGTGAATGTTAAATGTTTTTGCGCTAAAGGTTAAAATTGAGAAATGAGATGCATTTTAGTTATTTCATGCACTTTTATTTCAGGAAAAGAAAAAAAGCTGTACAAAAAGCAAAAACATGGCTGCCGTTTATGCTGCTCGAAAATGATTCGCTATGTTCGGAATTTTGATCTGAAAAACCGAGAATGTATCAACAGGCCTGCTGTAGTTGATGATGACCATACCGAAATACAACTTAAGAATAATAGGGTTCACACGACATGAAACATCGCAGAGATATTCTCCTTGTTTCAGATGACTGCGGCAAGCTATCTGAAAATGTGAAAAGCTATGACGTTTCTTAATTTGGCGGAAAAATTTAATGATCCGCATTTCAATATGCGCTTCTTTGTTTAAACGCAGCAAATCAACCCATTGTTTGAAAGGCACGATGACAGACGGTGGGAAATGGATTGTTTATAACAATATAGAATGAAAAACAATCGTGAAGAAAAGTAATTATCCATCTTTAACTACTCCAAAACTCGGTCTGCATCCAAACAAAACGATGCTGTGGGACTGAAATAAATTGTACATTACAAGCTCTTTCTAAAACAAAAAAAATCGGACCTTGAATTGAAACAGGTAATTTTCCAAATGCTCTGATTGAATACAATAGTCAGGGTCTATGAAAAGCGGGTCCAGCCAGTACTTTGTTCTGGGGCCCGAAAACTAAAATGACCCCACAGCATCCATTCAACACCTATTCCCCCTCGAGGACAAGCACCATCTTCTACCCCCAGCAAGTCAGACACTTACATTCACATACTCAAACATCACTATACTTATCACACTGCACTTACTTATTTTTATTAGTATTTCTTATTAATTATTGTAGGCCTAGTTGTGTAAACATCTGATAACACCAAGGGTATCTACCTACAGCCTGAGATAGATGCATAGATACTTAAATTAGCGTAATGATGTGACTAGCACACACTTTTCGCGTCATTATGTGCCTGTATGTATTATTATTTTGTTTCGCAAGGACTTTATATTTTTTTTATATATATGATCATTGAAATAAAGTATTTATGAGATTTTACACGTAGATTTACTTCGCATCAAATCGTCAATTTTGAGAAAAATCTTTGCCTTCCTCGGGGCCCCAAAGGAGTCTTGTACCGCCTTGCAAAATCTCTCTTGGAGGCCCTGACAATAATCCAGGAAAAACGTCTGGAACTGGACAATTAATGTCGTCTTCATTCGGGACAACACCAGACTTCACTTCCTTCTTGTACACCTAGAATATATTCGTACACCCGCTGTAGTCATATGAGATTACCCATTCGGGTTACGATTTATTTCGATGCTTATAAAATTCTGTTAATCGAAATAACTACATTTCTCTGGAAACCAGTTAAAAACCACTTAGACTAGTTCGTCACCAAGAGAAATGGACTCTCAAATTGGCGAAATACGCAAAATGGCACATTATGTTACAGAATAAAGATCTGGACAAATACATCCTGAACTGAAACAGAGATGACACAAAGCTTCAAAAATGAACAAATTTTAAGTTTAACTGAAAAAAAAAATATTGCCGAAAGTAATAGAATAATTTAATATAATTTGCAATTATTATTTTTTTTATTTCATTTATTATATATATATATATATATATATATATATATATATATATATATATATATATATATATATATATATATATATATATATATATATATATATGATTAGGTTTATTTGAAGTTACATATGTATTTTTCATTATTATTTCTTTCTATTTTTTTCATAGTTACCGGGTTTTGCTGTATTAGTATTTATTTGATTTTGCACAAAATTTGTTTTTATTATTATTATTCTAATCGATATCACACCATGCAAGGCAGTAAAGTCACTAAGGCACAAGGATTTACAGGGTGGGGGAGAATTAGGAACAGAAACATTAATAGTGAAAAGTGTAATCAGGAGAGTAAATATTTATATCTACGTTTTGTTTTTGCTTACCTAAAGTTATATCAACTCTGCATTTGTATATATTTTATCAATTGGTAGTTTAGGTGTTAGTAATGTCAAAAAGGCTGTATAAACTATTTTATTGCATGTTATAAATGATGACTTCATAATCTCAAAATTTTAGAGTAAATTCAAATTTATATTTTCATTTTTTCTATCTGCTATCTTTTTTGCAAAATAAACGATCTTTGTTTATGTACGATGTGAGTCTGAAAGAAAACTCAACAGAATACAGAAACCATTGGACGGTCGTTTCGTTCTATATTTGGGACTGATCAGCAGTGCGCGTCCACTACCGAGAATTGAAACCCTGACAGTTAGGTTGTCAAGCAAACACCATACCAACTGTTCCAACGGCCCTCGGTGACAAAGAACTAGCAAATCAGACTCAATATAGCGCCAATTGGTGATAGTAGTCGTGGCTCCGGGGGCACAGTCCTATGGTTACAGAGAACTTCAGTTGAGTTCCACCACTTTCTGTAGTTGTTTATCTAAAGTTAGATTTATCCATTTTTTCTACTCTTATTTACTTTATCAATTGATAATTTAAATGTTAATACTGCCAGAAAAGTACTATAGATAAATAGATAAACAAAACAAATTATCAACGTATGAAATGATTGCATTTTAATTTTGTACAGGCATGAGTTACTCAACCTATACAGTGAAATGACCCCCTATCTAATAGATTTATCCTGATTATTTTCAAGGGACATAATCTAAACAAGATACACTGATGACACTGTAGACTCGGAAAGAAAATAGAAAGAAAGAACACTTATACAGGATAGTAAAGGGATGCTACAAGAAAGGAATTAGTATTCATTTTAGTATAGAATGCATGATGGTCAGTAAAAGAGGCAGCCTAAAGTGTGGCCTACATATTGGGGATGTCAACATTAACCATGAACAGAAATTTAACTATCAGGCAAAAATTTAACTATCAGACGTCGAACAATTCAATTGACTTACAGATGAAAAGGGAACGTTCAGGTGTGGTTCTAGTGCGAAATGCTGAGAAGTTTTACCCATTAATCACTGTCCTGCTATCCATTTACACAATCTCTGTAAGTAACTCGATGTTTCTGCCTAAGCTCTTGACTTCATTATCTCTTGTGAGTGTCAAATACTCAAAGCCCTATTATGTGCCCTAGTTATTTTAACTCTCCTTCTAAGTACAACTGTCTTTTTATTTCACTGTTTATATTCTGAATATTGTCCTCATCTTTTTGTCGTTATCACAATGTTTCGGTCGTTGTTCCAACCGGCTTTCTTGTATGCCAATCTAAGCAACCTACAGGGAATTCCGAACTGAACCCTTTATTCAATCTACGGAAGTAGACTGTTCTAGTTCCACTGCTCACGTCTAGTGATATCGTCTTGTTCTTATTTTTATTTAGTACACTTCAGTTATTGCTCCCACATAATGCTAAGATATTAGTGGCAATAGTGTCTTCATCTTGCTAATGCCTTACCATTATGTGTGAGGTATATGTGGGGGGTTACTTCTGCCACACCCTAACCAAGTCTGGGTAATACAATATTATTTGCACTATTTATATTATTTTCCCCATCTTTGTTGTTGTTATCACAGCGTTTCGGTCGTTGTGCCCTCCGTCCTTCCTCAGGTTTATATCGATCTGGGTAACCTACAGGGAAATATGAACTGTACATTTTATTTAATCTACTGGAGTAGACTTTTCTCGTTCCACTGCTCATGTCTAAAGACATCGTCTAGTTCTTATTTCTATTTAGTACTGTTCAGTTATTGCTTGTTTCCACTGTGTGCAAGTACACCCTGTCCGACCCAAGGATTGAACTCACAACCACGATATCGCCAAATTCACAAACCAACGCTTATATCCACTAATCTATTGTTCAATGAGTTGGTGCGGAAATGGATTGAAAGTTTTGTGGGCCACCAGGAACCTCTTCTTGCCACTGTCAAACGGAGGAAAATGGCGGGATTTGGACACGTTACAAGGCACGACAACCTGTGCAAGACCATCATGCAAAAGGCACCGTTGAAGGTGGACATAGGAGATGACACCAACGGAAAAACTAACTGAACAATGTCAAACAATGGACAAGTACGACTATACCAGAATTGTTGTTGGCTGCCGTTGTGAGTCCGTTGTGGAAGAGATTCAATATGGCTTCTACATTCGGATTCACCCTATGATTAAAAGAAAATCAAGAGGATGATGATGATGATGATGATTGGTCCGTAGGACAACAAAGATGGGGACAATAGTCCCAATATATATAGTGTAAATAATGATAACTACTCATCCCAAAAGTTCAGACAGAAACTGTACTTTTGTTTCCACTTTTCCTTGAAACTTCCTCATCTCTTACATGTTACGTTCATGTATTTCTCCTTCTGTAGAACCCCGTCTCGGTTTTCTCAGATCTCATCTTCCTGTTTGAGGAAACTATCCAACATTTATTGCCATATTGAAAGATTGATGTTACAACGCAATTCTACTCCTTTCCCTTTGTTTCTAATGATATCTTTCGATGTTCCTTTCTTCTATTGAAATATTCTTGTTTCTTAATATACCCCCAAAAAAGATATAGAAAATATAGATAGGTTGCCATTATGGAAATCTCTGCGCGTACATTGTGGTGTCATTTCTACTCTTATTATTATCCCTTTCATTTAATAATTTGTCGGCATTTATTCCTAGCCATTCTCAGTAATTTCGCCTCACTTAACCAAGCATTCTCTAGCCAAGTCTTCTTTTTTTTTTCTCTTTACCATCTTCTTCGTTCCCGACGCCGTTACATCGTCATGTTAATTTTCCTGAACACTTCTTAGTCCGAGCTCTATTATTTGCAATAAAGTGACAAATGGCAATCATCACTTTTGGGTAACATTATATAAAAGAAAAAAGTATTTTCCCATTTCCCATTCTTCAATTACGAAGCACTTGAAAATTGTCGACGCTGTTCTTCCTCTGAGCACGAAATACCCTTTCCTTGATTGATTTGGTGTTAGTGCCACTTGCTACTCACCCGCTTTGTAAACGGCGAATGATCTGCTTCCTCCACAGTTTTCTCCTGAGTAACACTTCTCCGTGCACTCTGTGGACGCCATATTCTCGGGGAAACTGTTGCCACAAAAGCATTTTTCACCGTCCTGAAATAGAATTTTCTGACTGTGAAAATATTAAATAATAAAATAGTTAAATATATCAAAGTATTAAAAAATGATCGTAAAACTGACATACATTTTATAATAAACTCTAATTTTTTTAACGCAGCAACAAACATTTACAGTAGAATATTTAAAATAATGGTCGTTTTAATGCTTGGGTCGATCTTAAGATTCGTTTTATGGAAGGCACAAGAGTGGAAAATAATCTATCGTACATAAAGCAGTGTCAATGAATATGACGTCTCTCAAAGCTGGAATAAGAACTGGGCCATTCCAATTTCAGCAATACTCAATTTGTGATTTGATTTAAATCTTGTAAAGCAGGAGTCGGCAAACCTTTCCTAACTATATGACGACTTAAGGTTTTAAAATTATTCAGTATGCCAACAGTATACGTATTTTTATACAAGTCAAGGTCAATATACCTGTTTTACAATATATTTTATATATTAATATATACAATAATATGTAAACGACATTAATAGAAAGAAACTGTTTTTAAAAGTTTTTTATTATTAATGGGAGTCCAACGAGTGAGCAGTTTTAAAACAGCTAAATATCTTATTTGCGTTGTAGTAGTTATTGGTTCGAACTTCGTGATGTCATTTGCGGCTGCGTGCCATTGGAAATTGCTTGGCGTGCCACGTGTGACACGTTTGCCGTAGTTTGCCGACCTCTGCTGTAAAGATAGTACCTGCCCGAAGGAGTCAGGTACTTTTTGGCGCGGTACAAGCTTTATATAGGAGTTTCGCTTGTGATTTTAAGCGGGCTTGAGACCCAAATAGACGTTCAATTTAGGGAACCGCATTGAGTACAGTAGTTCCTGGTAGGGTCCGCTCGATGGTGATTAAACGTTGCCATCCGACCTCTTTAATCCTGTACTCTGTTGTCCGGCAAATTCCTCTTAAGCAGTGTGTTTCGGTGATACGGACATACTCATTTCTTATATATAGCTGCATATTTATCCATTCAGGATAATAAGTATATACAATCTTTTGTTTTTAATTTTTTTAAACTTTTCTATTGCATGAAACAATAAAAAATTACCATAATTATAATATCAAATTCGTATGTGGTAAGGATAAACTAAATCGGTCTTTTTAATATAAAATATTAAAAAAATATATCTATGAAGATAGCTCAATGTATTTATATACAGAGCAATATGATGTATATATATATATATATATATATATATATATATATATATATATATATATATATATATATATATATATATGTATATATATAATACTGAAAAGGTTAATGGTCAGAGTTGGATTAGACCAGGAAACAGTAGTATTAAAAGTGTTCAATACACGTGTTAAAAATTAAAAAAATAATTAACACGTTGATACAAACCGCCTGATGATATTCCAAGGTTGAAACCAAGGTAGCGGAATCGACTGATCTCTCAATTTTTTTAATTTTAAAATTTAAATATGCATATTGTTATGGTCCAAGTTCCTTGTACCACGGTGATGGTCCAAGGTAGAACCAATGAAGAATAACTCGAACACAGGTATGGAATAACACAGATATATTACAAACAGAAATATGTACAAAAGAAGTAGAAGTATTAGTAATGACTATCAGATTTGGTTAGACAGAACCATGTTGTCTCGACAAGTATCACTATTCCAATGTCTTACAGTAATCGCCTGACGCGACTCTGACTGACTCTGACCGACTCTGAACTATCTCTGAACTGCTGCTCCCTCTTGAGGCGCAGTATTTATGATGTACGGAATAGTCCATTATTATTATAGGTAAGTTCCCATAACACACATATATATATATATATATATATATGACGGAAGAATAGCGCAGTATTTATGATGTGCGGAATAGTTCATTATTATTATAGGTAAGGGTTCCCATAACACCCCCTTCCGAGGCTTTTGCGTAGCAGGGGTTTTTAATATCTTTTTTCTTCGGATCTATTTCCAAAGGTTCTGTAAACTTTCTTTTTCTAGACGATTTTCTTGGGTCTGGCATTGTTTGCGGTCTTTTTATATCAAATGTATCGAAAATCGTGTCCATTACCTCTTCCTGAGGTGGACCGTTAGCATCCTGTAACGGTCTCTTCCTTATTTGGTTTACGCGTCTTCTATGTGAGAATTTTTGTCCCTGTACTATGTAAACCATATTGCCGATTCTTTTCTCAATTGTCCCTTGCTCCCAGTAAGATGTATTATTTTTGTATGCTTTAAAAAAAACTTTTTCTCCTGGGAGGAATTTTCTTTTTGGTGCGTAGGACTGTGTTATTTGTTTCGTTTGACTTGGTAGCAATTTATCAAATGCTGATCTGATTTTTCTAACGAACATCACTTCTGCGGGTGATAATGTTGATGGTGTAGCATTATTTGGCGTAATTCGATATACCTGAAGAAATTGTTGTAATGCTTTCTCCGTAGGCACATCGTATGCTTTTCGTAACGCTCTTTTGAGTGTGTCAACATTTCTCTCCGCTTGCCCATTTGATCTTGGGTGATAAGGAGGGGATTTTATATGTTTTACTTGATAAATTTCGAAAAACTCTTGGAAGTCTGCTGATGTGAATTGCGTTCCATTATCTGTGACTAGGCAATCCACTACACCAAACCGAGCAAATAGCTGGTGGAGGCAATTTATGGTCGTTTCTGAAGTAGGATTTTAGCAACGAAACACCTCCGGCCATTTACTATAGCTATCCACTATGATTAAATAGTAGAAACCGTCAATTGGTCCTGCATAATCTGCGTGTATTCTTGACCACGAACGATTAGTCTCTGGCCATGGCTTATGTATGATGAGTGGTGCTTTGGCTGCTAAATTACAACCCTTGCACATTTCCACCATCTGAGTAATATTCTGGTCCATATTTTCCCAATATACATAGCTTCGCATTAGCGACTTCATTCTATTTTTACCAGGATGGCCCCTGTGGAAATCCTTTAGGATTCGCTTTTGTAATGTTTTGGGAATTACAACCCTTTCATTGTAAATTAGCACACTATCGCATAGAGAAAAGCTGTCCGATATTTGCGCATTTTTTTCTGCTATTTTTGCTTTTGTTTCATTTATAAACTCGGCATTTTTGGTTTCATTTTTATGTCTTGTAGTGTGACTGGGGGGTTTCTAACTGTACAACATAGTACTGTCCTGATATCTTCTTCATTTCTTAAGGATGCGATTACCGTATCTTTCAATGGCTCTGTGTTTGTTGATATAAGTCTCGACAGACCATCCGCATGCTCGATCTTTTTCGTTGGTAAATACTCCAATCTGAAATTGTAATTCAGAAGAATCGTTCCCCATCTAAGTAACCTATTTGCAGTGTAAACCGGTAGACCTTTTTTCGAACCAAAAATTGTTAGTAACGGTTTGTGATCCGTTTGTAGAGTAAAATGTCTGCCATAGATATACCTATGAAACCTTGTGACTGCGAAGATAATTCCCAGGGCTTCTTTCTCTATTTGTGAATAATTTTTCTCCGCTGGTAGTGGCGTTCGAGAAGCATGTGCGATGGGTTTTATTGTCCCATCTGGCATTTTTTGTAATATACACGCGCCAAATCCGTAGGCGCTCGCGTCACTTGCTACAATGATTTCTAGTTTAGGATCGTAGTGTGCCAAAAATAAATCTGAAGTTAACGTTTTAATTATTTCGTCAAATCTTTTCTGGTATTGATCTGTCCACTGCCAAACTTTTTCTTTCTTTAGCAGCTCGTTCAGTGGTGCGTAAAGTTTATGCATTTGAGGTGTGAATTCCTGGTAGTAACTCACTAAGCCTAGAAAATTTTGCAGTTCTGTTATATTCTTAGGAACTGGCATTTTTTTTTTATTGCTGTTGACTTTTCAGGGTCTGGTCGTCTCCCTTCTTGATCGATGATATGGCCAAGGTATTTAATTTCCTTCATGAAAAAATCACACTTATTTTCTTTTACCTTGAATCCATAGTTTTGTATTCTCTTAAACACTTCTTGTACATGTTCCCAATGTTGTTCAACACTTTCGCTATTAATCAATACATCATTCAGGTATGCAATCGTGTACTCTAGTCCGGCAAGCATTGTATCCATTGTCTTTTGGAATATAGCCGGCGCGACCTTAATTCCAAATGGTAGTCTTTGGTATTTGTACAATCCTTTGTGTGTGTTTATGCACAGTAGTTTTGAACTTTCCTCATCGACTGGAATTTGCAAGTACGCTTCACTTTTTGAAAAAAAAAAATTCCGCCATTTAATTTAGTGAATACTTCTTCTGGACTGGGTAAAGGATAGTGGTAGTCCTTTATTGCTGAGTTCAAACCTGTAGAAAAATCAGCACAAACTCGAATTTCTCCTGATTTCTTTTTGAAGTAGACCGTCGGAGCGGCCCATTTACTGTATTCTACTTTTGTCAATATGCCAGTGTCTTCGAGTCTAGTCAATTCTTGATCAATTTTTTTCTATTGACGCAAACGGTACGCTCCTTTTTTCTTGAAGATAGGTTGAACGTTTTCATTTATTTCGATATTAGCTGCCATTTTCTTACATCTTCCGAGACCTGCTGAAAATACTTCAGGGAAACTCGTTTTTAGTTTCTCTTTTAATTTGTCTGCCTCGGTTGATAAACTTTTTTACATTTTGGCAGTACGTATTTATTGGTAGATCCCACAGTTCGAACTTTTGCATCCAGTCCATTCCAAATAGGTTTTTTGTATTTCTTAACACGTACATTTTTAGTTTTTTTTCGTCATTCCATTAAATGTTACATTTGTAATTACTTCACCCTCAAATTTTATCTTTCTCCCTGTAACTGATCTAGCAATTTTATCCGTTTTTAACATGGCAGGTTTGTTCAGTTTTCTCCATCTTTTTAGGTTTATAATAGTTAAGTCTGAACCAGAATCCAGCTGTAACCTGACTTTTCTGTTTTGCATTTCAACTTGTACGTATTTTTTTATGTTAGTCTCATTAGCTTGGTCAGTCCTCGTAATTCTTATTCTGCTTTTGCTTTCTCTTCTAGACCAACAATAAGAACTTTTGCGTCCTATTTTTTTGCATGTTAGACAAGCTTTAAAACGGTATGGACAGTATTTAAACCAATGCCAAGTCCCACAGCGATAGCATGGACTGGGTGGTAGTTTTTTCTGATATTGACTTTTAGAGTTAGAAAATTTTGTTTTACCTGTTTTTGAGGAGGGAAATTGGTTTGGTTTGTTTCAGAGGAGGGAAAGTTGGTTTGTCTTCGTACTTTATGTATAATTCCGATAATTTGAAGTCATCACAATATTTGTTAACAATTGACGCGAAAGTTATGTAATCTTCTTTGTCCTTTTTTTCTAGGTTCATGCATTTCCATCTTTTGTGGAATAGTGAGGTATTATGGCTGAAAAGTTCTGTTAGCAGTTTTATGGCTTCTTTGAAGGTTACCTCACTTGTTTTCATTGGAAGGATATAATCTACGAATTTGGTATATTCGCATGTGCCTAATTTTTGTAGCAATAGACGTACTTTTCGTGCGTCTGACCAATCTTTGCAGTCAAATTCATGTAGATCTTCGTACATTCGGAAGTAATTTGCAAAAGTTTTATCTTCGTCGGGTGCGTACGTGAAATCGTCGATAGTACTCCAAATAGCGTCTTGTGAGAGAACTGATTCGTTCTCGGATTTTTGTTCTTTATTTGACATTACACGTAGCAATAATTCTTGTAATTCCAGATGTTTCTGTTCGTTTTTTTGCTGCTGTTGAAATTGGATTTTGATAAGTTCCACAATGGTTGACTTAAAATGTTAACGTAATTTTGTGTACGTATTTTACTTTTTACTTTTGTGTAACCTGATATTCTGAAACCTGTGTACGCAAATAAAATTTCCTTTGTAGCCAGTGAAATTGATATCCAAAAAGAAAATTCATTTTTGTGTGCGTGTTCGCGTAGAACTTGTTCTTCAGAAATCTCCACGTAGGACTTGTTTTCTTTAGAGTTTACTCGGCGGCCACTGTTATGTGCGACGGACATCAAAAAAGGTATGTCCTGCGCGTAGACAGTTCGTTTTTCTTTTCGGGGGTTTCCACGTCGCCACTTGTTATGTGCGACGGATAGCAAAAAAGTATGTCCTCCGCGGAAAGAGGTCGTTTTTCCTTTGCGTTAACTCGTCGCAACTTGTTATGTGCGACGTATAGCAAAAGAAAATATGTCCTCCGCGTATAGAGTTCGTTTTTCCTTTGGGGTTACCTCGTCGCAACTTGTTATGGTCCAAGTTCCTTGTACCACGGTGATGGTCCAAGGTAGAACCAATGAAGAATAACTCGAATACAGGTATGGAATAACACAGATATATTACAAACAGAAATATGTACAAAAGAAGTAGAAGTATTAGTAATGAATATCAGATTTGGTTAGAGTGAACTATGTTGTCTCGACAAGTATCACTATTCCAATGTCTTACAGTAATCGTCTGACGTGACTCTGGCTCTGACTGACTCTGACCGACTCTGAACTGTCTCTGAACTGCTGCTCCCTCTTGAGGCGCAGTATTTATGATGTACGGAATAGTCCATTATTATAGGTAAGTTCACATAACATATATATATATATATATATATATATATATATATATATATATATATATATATGACGGAAGAATATCGCCAAGTTCCGTTTATCCTATTTTTATTAATTTTTCCAAATTTCCGAATTAATTGTTTTATATAATCGGTAAATATACCAAAGTTCATATTGGGATCTTTTCCAATCAAACTGAGGGCTCCAACTACAACTGGAAACATTGATATCTTCATGAACCACATTTTTTAAATTTCCAATTGAACTTCCTTATATTTTGATAGCTTTTTCATCAAAGATACATTACAATCTACAGGGACTCCCATGTCAATAAGAAAGCACATTCAGTTTTTGTGGTCTTTGATCACGATGTCTGGGCGATTAGCTTTCATTGTTCTGTCTATGTGTATTGTAAAATCCCATAAAATTATTCCAGGTCCTATCTCTCTAACCGGTTCTGGATGATGTTGATACCAGTTCCTTGCAGTTTCATTCCCGTAAAACTTGCATATTTTCCAGAGCAGATATTTGTCTACTCTATCATGTCGAGGTT
The DNA here is from genome assembly GCA_964036315.1 of Acanthosepion esculentum. Taxonomy (NCBI): domain Eukaryota; kingdom Metazoa; phylum Mollusca; class Cephalopoda; order Sepiida; family Sepiidae; genus Acanthosepion; species Acanthosepion esculentum. Next base: position 4,738,771 of record OZ038492.1, on the reverse strand, counting down.
TAAATTCAATGGGTGCTAACATTTTGCAATCTGATACAAGATAGTCAAATGTTTCTGGATATTTATTCATAGAATCCGCATTTCTGTTTAACACAATTTTCAGTATGTGTACTTGGTAATTTCTAAATAAGCAAGCATTGGTTCTGGGCAGAAAGAATAAAACTTTCGATTTCAGCTTTTAATCCTGCACTAGGTAAACATTGATGTGAACGTGGATTGTCTACATCAGCTTGTTTGATACGAGTAGAGTATTGACCATGAAGAGGCTTACCTCGCCATCGTTTCCGCATTTGGTGTATTGTATTTGCTTTTGCTTTCTTTTTTAGGTTCTTTACATCTGCAGCATGTATATTATGGTTTATTTCCACTTCTTCCTCCACTTGAAATTTCCTTTTGAACTTGTTGACTTCCTTACCGAATAAAGTTTCTTGTTTCTTTCACGTTCTTTGATACATATCATCATCCAGTCTTCTGTAGTTTCCAGGTGTTTTTGAAGACCAATTGATGTGGTTTTGTAAGACATTACTAGTTGAACTTATCCTCTGACTCCTTCATATCTAGATATATGCAAGCGATCAACATCAGCCTTACGATACGGTGACAATTGACAAGCTTTATCATTTTGACATCCATCATCTTAATGTCAGCTCTGGTCCAAATAAAGATGTTGAATCTGCGTTGCACCAGAGTGACAGCCAAAGTGTTTATGGCTGATATTGTTTCGGGAATTCAGCTCTGTCTTTAACACCAAACGTCCACGCCTGTAGTATTTTATTTTTACTTTCTCCTTCATTTGGGTATGCTGTATTCCATCTCTTTCACTGACTTCTAGGTATTTATAGGCTTCTTCTTGTTCCAGTTTTCTAATCTTTGTGATAAAATCTAGGTCTGTTGAGTGTTTTATGTAATTCTCCCTTTCTGAGAGTTACATTTGCCCATTTATGTAATCGGAAATTCAAACCGATTTCATCACTGAAACATTTTACAGCATTGATATTATCCTTCAATTCATTGCGATCATTGGCAAAGGGTTTGATAAACTCTTTCTTGTTTAAGTACAGACAGAAAAGAAGGGACAACAGATACTCTACTTGAAAGATTCTTCGTTAGATATTCAAACAACTGGAAGTGGCAGTACCTTTGGCGTGATTTACGTATAACGTGGTTTTCCACAGTTTCATGCAATATTGAAGGAAATGTACGGTCAAGGATGAAATAGTGTAACACTCTATCAAAGTCTTTGTGGTAATCTATTCAAGCTGTGCTGAGATTTCTACCTCTTTTTCCGAAATTTTCCAAGATCATTTTGTTAATCAGTATTGATCTTTGCCACTATATGAACATCTCCGACACCCCTTTTGTTCGAGGGGAAGAATATTGTTTTGATTGAGAAAAGAGTAATTACATTTCGTCAGGACAGACATGGCTAATTTATATGTAGTTGACAGACGTTATTGGTCTATCATTTTTGGATCATCTGTTTCACCCGGTTTTGGTAGAAGATATCTGGAATTTCATTGAGGTTATTAATTAGCATTGATAAAGTTTGTGCAAGAATTTTATGGATTGATGACAGATGACAGAGCCAGGATTTGCCTACCTTGTCATTTTCTATGGAGTTCCATTTTGTGGATATTCTCTCTTGTTTTTGTTTGATCCACTCTACAATGGGATTATATTCCTTTGGGTTGCTCGAAATATCCCCCTAAAATATTTGCACTTCAATAAATAGTGGCTTTTTGACATCTATAACTGCTTTTCCATTTTCCCTGTAAATCTTCTTGAGGTCTGTTTGGAATATATCATTTTATCGATAGAACCTCGAACGCTTTTCATATTGTCTTGTTTTCTGTGCCTTTAATTGCAGTTTCCGTTTAAGTATTTCTACGATTGGTGGAATTTCATTTACTGTTTAATTTTATATTTCTGCTTGATCTTCTTGCTTTTCCGTGTTGAATGATTTGAATTTCTTGAAATCTCATCTAGTATCGAAATCTCGCATCTTCTCCTTAATGCTATCATTATTAACTTTTACAGATGATACTAATATTTTTATAACTTATTTAAGACTTTTCAAGTGTTAGTTATCAAGGTTTGTTTTTTTAAGATACCGCAGACTGATTCAAGTTTCAATCTTGAATTTTGTCATTTACACACTAAATACTTATAAAATAGACATGAAAAACAAAATAAACTTAAATTGATCTTTGCTGGTGGTTTTTCTTTCGGGAAATGAAATGCATCAAGTGAAATCTTTTATCGTTTTTAAATCACCTGTGTCACGGGAATTACTATCTAAATAAGAGACAAAAACTCAGATTATCTCATAGATAATGATTTAAAAAATATTCAATAGCACTCTATTTCTTGTACATGCCAAATCATTTCAGAACATAGGCAATCAAGGCTCTTCACAATTTCCTGCCTTTTGTTGCTCGAGAAAACGTTTAACCATTTGCTAATCCTCTTTCTCTTTTGTTCAGCTATCCAATCACAAACGTTTGTTAAGTAGCTTACTCGCCGCATCACCCTGCTTCTGTTCTTTAATATTTAATTTCTTCTGATTTTTAAATTCTCTGGGCCTTTTTTCGTCAATACTTGTCCCAGTTATTTCAATTGTTTCGTTCTGATTGTAAGTATAATTTTCTTCTTAATTCCTATTTTCCATAAAACTTCCTTGTTGCTCACATGTTCTTTCAATAATATTCATAGAATTCCTCCAGAGAAGAAATTCATAGCATTGCTCCCCGGCGCTTCAAGTTTCGTCTTCATCTTTTAGTAAATTATACAGCATTCCTTTTCATCTAGGAGATTAGATATTACATAACAGTTCAGTCACCATTTTTGTTCCTACTAAATATTTATATTTATTCCTAAGACCTGTAAGTGTCAAATTCTCCAGCCCCTTACTCCAGAAATTCCTCTTTATTCCTTATTTTTCCAAGAAATTTCAAGTGTATTATTCTCATTGTAAATATCTATCAATGTTTAGGACACAAATATTTGCTCCGGCCTTAATATGTAAGTTTAATCTGTTCGATAATTTTAAATTATCAGCTGATCTCAAAAATGACCTGCAATCCGTTGTTAACTGGGACAAGATATGGCTTGCTAGTTTTAACGCCTCCAAAACGAAGCAGCAATTTCTTAATCATCTTACAGAACCCTTTACGCCTTCTATTAGCATGGCTGATGCTAACCCAAAGGAGAGTGACATTTTCCACTGACATGAAGTGGAAAGTTTATATTAAATCAATTGTTAGGTTTGCTACTAGGAAATTTGCTTCACTGTGTTGTGATAGACATTTTTTCTCGCCAGAATCAATCTTACACACTTATAAATCTACCATTTGTCCCTGCATTGAATATAAAATCCAACGAATCTGAAATTTTATTGGTCTTGACCTAGCGTCTCGGTTGCAGTTAATTTTCCACCGCCGTAATGTATCTTTTCTGATCTTTCTGTAGAAATACTTTCTTGGTAATAATTCTGATGAGCTTTCCACTTAGGTACCATCACTAGATTAGCAGCAAGTTCTCGTCATTTCCCAGTTGACAACGCTAGATGTAGCCGTATGTTCTATGCTAACAGTTTTTTTCTATCACACTTCTCTCTTGTGGAACTCCTTTCCGGCATTTGCTTTGGAGTCAACTTTGATGCAACATCAATCCTTTCTTCCTCATTCCTGTTCTTTTATTGTTTCTTACCTTAATGTTGTTTCATATATATATATATATATATATATATATATATGAAATGTGCTTGAAAGAAGGATTGCTGCCTAAATACACAAATATATATATATATATATATATATATATATATATATATATATATGCAGAAATATAGTCTTAAAGTGTGCTATATTTATGGGGTAAAGTGCTCAATATCAGAGATAGAGCGTGTGTAAATATAAAAGTGGACATGGAAGTCAGCACTTAGAGGCGACAGTCTGTTTCATGCTAGGGCAATCGTCGCCTGACGATTGCCCTAGCATGAAACAGACTGTCGCCTCTAAGTGCTGACTTCCATGTCCACTTTTATATTTATATATATATATATATATATATATATATATATATATATATTCACATTCAGTAACCCTTTACGTCTTAGTAGCTTTATTTCCTTGCTTGAGGGTGAAAGGATTTAGTAATATAAAATTTTCCGTTTGTCCTATTTTCTTTATGACTTCCTCATTGTAGAGATGATTCGTCCATGGTATTCTCAGCATTCGCCGTTTTCTCTGTCGCTTAAAATCTCTATTTCATCTGTGAAGAGATTGTTTATCATCCCTTCTCATATAAAAGGTTAGAGATTGCATTCGTTAAAGGAACCGCATCTGTAGCGACTCAAGCCTATAAGTCATTTCTGAAAAGATTGCCCAGCATTCACCGCCTTATAGGAGATTAGATACTGCATTGATCAATAGAAACAAATTTCTGTCTTCTTTTTTAAGTCTTTTCTTGATCTGTGAATAGAGTGTCCAGCATTCACTGCCATATAGAAGATTAGATATTATGTAACAGTTTAGTATTCCTTTGTTTGTTTGTTTCTATCTATATTTTCCTGTCTTAATACATTGCTTAGTTTCTGAAACAACATAATTAACCTGAATATTTTTTTATTTTAAAATAGAGTCACACAGAACTAATGAAACTTGATATTTGTTGCACACAATTGGGAATGCACATAGAATATCTAAGCCCGATGTATACATTTCGTAAATGTTTTTAAACTTCAAAATGGAAAAAGTATAAAGCAATTCGTCCTTCAAAATGACTTAAAGGATTAAATAATGTTTTTGTATTGATGGAATCATATGGTTGTAAGAAGAAGAGGACGAAAATATAAAAATACGCCGAGAGAAACGGTGAAGATGCATAGACGCTTAACTATGACTCGGCGTTTCTCTCCGTCTACATATATATGATTTCATCAATAAAAACATTATTTAGTCTGAAGAAGTCCTTCCGAAGGACGAAATGCTTTACATACATTTTTTTTTTTCATTTTGCCATTCGCTTACACACGTTTAATGTGATATAAAAAAGTTTATTCATCATATTCTCCTAAATATGTAATTCTTGAGAAATATGCATTTGGACAAATAAATCTAACTAGTAGTAACCCGTGAAAATTTCACGGATTTCCTATCTGAATTTTCTGATAAATCTTAATTCTTACGTTAATGACTGCATAAGCGCATGGCGAGGTCTGTGGGTGACCTGGTTGATTCACACCTTTCCCTTGCGCGAAAGTGAATATAACGAACATGACTGGAAATGGAACTCGGCTCTCCGATTTCCAATTCCAAACTGTTATCCATTACACCAACCGCACATCCTCTGCCTTTATAAGAGGCCGAAAAAGGAGTACTGTTGCAGTATTTTGGCAGAAGCTGCCCAGAAATCACTTTCCAGTCTTGATAGAGTTCAAAAGGGTCTCCGAGTCCTTATTGGATAAGAATTATTTTTCACACTCCAGCCTCTCTCTCACAGACGGGATATGGCGAGTCTCTCACTGCTCTATCGCTAATACCATGGAAAGTGCTCGGACGATCTGCATCTCCTGCTTCCACCAGGTCTGACCTTCACAGCTAGGACTCGCCATGCCTCTGACAGTGTAACAAACCACCCACATTCATTTTGTATGCCATCAGCAAGAAGTAAGTTCCGTTCAAACAACTTCTTCCCGCGAACCACTGCCCTATGGAAAATGCTCCCGGGAGGATGTTTCTCTGATCACGACAATCTTAGTCTGTTCAAGTCTAGAGTCAACAGTTTTCATCCCCTCCTATCCATATAAACTACACCTAACCCTCTACCTCGAGTGGCCCTGGAGCTTGTACGGAGTGAACCATACTGTAAAAATATCCAGTATTCCCAAGTGGTGACTCTTCTAGGTACTGTCAAGACTCAATGTTGTTTAACTTCGTTGATCAGGTGCTGGCCAGCCTCAATCTTGGTTAACATTGGCGATCATGTTCTGGCCAAACTCAATTTTGTTTAATTTAGGTGATCAGGTAATGACCAGACTCAATCCTGGTTAACATCGGTGATCAGGTACTGGCCAGGTTCAATGTTAACTTCGTTGATCAGGTACTGGCCAGGCTCAGTGTTTTTTAACTTTGGTGATCGGGTACTGGCCAGGCTCAATGTTGTTTAACTTCGGTGATCATAGAAAAACGGGTGTCTCAATGTAATATTCCCGTAAGCCTTAATTTGAATTATTTATCTAAATAATTTATTTTGTTGTACACTCTCGTTATATTTAATTTATCTAATTTATTATAATCTACAAAGACCCGTGAAAATTTCACAGTTTTCCTATTTTAAATTTTCTGATGCATCTTAATTCTTAAGTTAATGATTGAATAATTTCATGGCGAGTTCTATGACAATAAAATATACTTAGAAATTTCCCTATCACATCATGAAATATTTGAGCTCATCAAAGTATTGCAGTAACAGTTTGAATGCTGGTCGTTATTAAAATGGGCGTGGCCGAGACATGGACGAGTGGCCGAGTGATTAGAACCGTTACACGGTTCGAATCTCACCAATGTCGATTTGTCAAGTAGATGAATTCTCGATTCAACCCCTTGAGTATGAAATTGTGTAGACGGGACCATTCAGAAGACGTCGATAATTGATTTGACACGAAGTTTCGTGTCATCGTGACCGTGGGTTTCAGTGTACTTGTTCAAACAACTGATCACGCCAGGATATGTGCTCACCACCAGAAACTAAGACCAGCTCAACATAGTTGCAGTATAAACCACAGGTGGACTCTGCTGGTTGAGCGGGCGTCTCTAATAGGGATTTACTATTAACTCTAGCAGTCCCTAGGTGTGCCCCGAAACGAGTAACAAGCCATTATTTAAAAAAGAGGGTACAACTAAAAAGATTTGAAATTGATAAGTTTTTCAATTTCACTGAAGTAGACATTAAACACATACTGTTAACGCCTCCTCCCTCTTCTATCTTTCTTTCTTCCATTTTCTCGCAGAAGCCAAAAATTGTCTCCGATAAGTCTAGTCCGTCTTTCCTCGTGATCAGAATGAATGTTTCCGATATTTATAAGTTATTGACAGGACGTAACGTACCTGCTAAGGAACGACGAAGCAAACAGAATTACAAAAGGGTGTTTAATAAACAAAAAATTAAAATCAAGCTAGGAAAACTAGTTTCATAAGTTTGTTCTTGCAGGACTCAAGATTAATTGATTTTTCACGATTTATCAACCTTTTGCAGATTATTTTAAGAAAATATTTTTAAATTGGAAGACATTTTTGAGACCATAATGATTTTTTTATACAAGTCCTTCTAATTAAGCCATTAGCTACGGTGGTTGGAGAAAAGGTGGATTCATGCCTTTCCTAAAGGTATTTGCGCAGAAGTGAATATAACGATCCCGACAGGAATTTAAACTCGGCTCTACGGGGTTTTTTTTTTCAAATCTGAGCTGTTAACCATAACACCACACGCAAATCCAAGTTTACAGCATCTGGTATTTATAAGAGGTCACCCATCAAGATACTGACCGGGATTCACGTTGTTTATCTTCGGTGATCGTACGAGAACCAGTATTTCAAAGTGTTACAGTCGTAAACCCATGACACTACATGTACATCCAAGCGTACAGCAACTGGTATCCACAAGCAGTCCCCCATCTAAGACCAGACTCGACTTTGCTTAACATTGGTGACCGTAGGGGAACCGGTAATGCAGCATCATATGGCCCTAAGCCCATTACACCACATGCACAAACTAGATTACAACACCTGGTATTCCCAAGCAGTCACCTATCTAGGTAATGACCAGACTCGGCGTTTCTTAACTTTGCTGACCATAAGAGAACAATATTTCAACGTGATATTGCCATAAGCCCGTTTGACCATATGCACACCTAGGCGTACAGCGCCTGCTATTCCCAAGCGGTCACCGATCTAAGTACTGACCAGGATCGACGTTGCTTAACACTGGTGACCGTACCGTAACCGGTGTTTGAAAGTGATATGTAAGACTCAAGAAAAACACTAAAGTTGGTGAAGGCTTTTTACAGAATCATTCTTATACTCACTCGCAATGCAGCATATTTGAGTTCGTAATTTCGGCAGGTTATTGCACATTCCTCGACGCTGATCACATAATCTTTTTTCAAAGTCATATCACCTTCGGAAGGGACATCGACGAAGCAACCCATATATTCTGAAAAAGATAAAATATCAAGCTTTCAGGTTTAAGAATCTTCTGTAATGAATCTTCTCACAAACACCAAACACACGGTCCTTAATGCATTAACTGCGGATGACGAGAATTTCTGTTTATGGTTTAATTGAAAATAATAGAAAATTTTGATACAGTTAATGGATTAAACAGATTAATTCATGGTTTTATTTGCTCGCATGCATTTAATTCAATTAACGTCAGAAGGATTTATCTACACTTATTCATAATCGTACCATATATTTGACAAAAATTGACAAGTATGGAGCACCCTGCGAGGATCGAACTTACTACTCAGAAATAATTCATGTGAGACCCGCTTGGCAACGATTACACTACTCGGGGGTTGGCGAGCTTCCACTTTTTCAAGGACGGAGCTTTTTTTTATCATTTAGCCCCAAGCAAAGCAATAAAGCCACTAAGACGCAAAGAGTTACTGAGTATGGACGAAGTTGAGGGGAAAAAAACATTATTAAGAACAATAAAAGAATAGGAATTAAGAAGAGAGAAGAAAGCGATTGACATTGCATTTAATTTTTTGAATATCAATTGAATGGAAAGCAAGAAGCGAGAAGGTCGCTAGAAGAAACTTACATAGAACCTACGGTTGCATCTAGCCATTTCAACTGAAAGATGACGAGATCTTAACGCCAATCTAGTACTGTGCTTAAATTTGTACATTTGAGATAAAAAAGAAAAAGGGGAAGCTTAACAGAAAAATTACCATGACATTATTTATAGAATAGGTACAGACACGGCGGTGGAAAAGTCACTGAAGTCGAGATGCCAAGTCAGGGCCAATAACATTGCAGATTCTTCTTTATCTTTTACCAAGAATCTCTAAATACACAGCAGAAGCATCAGCTCAGATGCGGCAATACATAGACGAATGGTTACTTCATTAATGTGTAAAATTGTTTAGCACGACAAAGTGACCTAACTTTCCCAACTGAAAACTGACATAATATAATCTTGCACTTAATGACAGCGGAAAATGTTAGCACTAGAAGACGCAATGGGGCTTCTCACTTGGAGGTTAGCATCAGTCTCTCAGACGATTAAAAGAGATCAATTTTGTTGTGGAGACGTTAACATTACGTAGCGATTTCTTGCCTCAGTTAACAACAGATTGTAGATCCTTTTTGGTCTTATCGAAATGTTCTGTTTGAGACGATGCTTCTCCGATCGCTACAATCTTAACCACTTCAAGTCTAGGTTTAGTCGTTATCTTACCTACAAATTCTCATGATCTGCACTTCTCTTAGGTTCCTACAACAATTTCATTCAGTAACTCTAGCTTGAGTGGCTCTTAAGCTTTCTAGTGAATTAATAATTAATAAAGACTACCTAGTATTAGTTTAATATGTATAGAATTTATATAACATAACCTACCTAACGACCTTATGTAAATGGTTGCTAGAACAGGGATTAGGAGAGAGAGCGAAGAGATAACGTTTACTGAGAGATACAAAAGACATAAAATTGTGGAGAGCCATCATCACCCACGTACTGAAGGGAGAGAGGACATAGAAGAAGAAGAAGAAGAAGAAGAAGAAGAAGAAGAAGAAGAAGAAGAAGAAGAAGAAGAAGGAGGAGGAGGAGGAGGAAGAGGAGGAATTGATTCGAATCATGATAAGTTTAAATCTCCCTTTATAAAACGAACCAACTTAAGACTACAAATGCCCATACAGTGCAAAAAAACTCAACAAAGATTATAATATGTGATAACCTCTACACATAAAATATTTTATAACGCATTGCCAAAAAAACAAAAAGGTCACTAACACTGACAGGACAAAATGAAAGCAAGAGGAAAGCAGCACATAACCTACCTAACGACCTTATGTAAATGGTTGCTAGAACAGGGATTAGGAGAGAGAGCGAAGAGATAACGTTTACTGAGAGATACAAAAGACATGAAATTGTGGAGAGCCATGATCCCCCACGTACTGAAGGGAGAGAGCACATAGAAGAAGAAGAAGAAGAAGAAGAAGAAGAAGAAGAAGAAGAAGAAGAAGAAGAAGAAGAAGAAGAAGACTTGATTTGAATCATGAACACTTTAAAATCTCTCTTTATAATACCCAGTATTAATCTGATATGCATAGAATTTATATAACATATTTCTTCCACATATAGACATCCGAATGTTCATATGTGGAAATTTCCAGGCAGTATAAAAATTCTGCAAAAACCGCAATGATTAAGGATTTCAAAAAAAGGGTTTTCATTGCGAAAAGACAAATTGGAAATACCAAAATCAAAGGAGAATATTATTTTAACAGAGGATGGAAAGTGCGCTGCTGAAATCCGAAGATGCATTAAAATCAAAGAAAAGAGTACTGAAGTGTTACGTAGTATCATTCGTCCGATATGACACTTAATGCTAGACAATCTTCTCACGAATGAACATGTGACTTAAAATCAACAAAAATCTGGTTCTACAGAAGGATGCTGAGAACATGTGAGCAACGAGAAAGTTTTAGAGAAAACTGAAACAAAAAGGGGCACTTATACTAAATATCAGAAAGAAATACTTGAAAGAATTACTAGAGAACATAATGAGGTAAGAGGGATTGAAAAATTTGCTACCCACAGGAGATATTGAAGGCGAGAGGGATAGAGGGAAACAATGTATAACCACCTTGAGTAAAAATGGCGGGAAAATGTTTAGGAGTGATAACAAAAAGGCAAACTTTATTAAGAGCTACGAAGGACAAGGAATTGTGGAGAGCCATGATCGCCAACGTTCTCAAGGGACACACAACATAGAAGAAGAGAAGGAAAAAAGGAGTTCGAAAACAATGTCGGAAAACTGTGTGTCCGAGATATTATATATGTTTAAGGGAATTTCTAGTTATTTAATAATAAATTTTTAATTGAGACTTTGTAATCATTTTAATTTGATCTAGACCAGAGGTTCTCAACCAGGGGTAAATTTACCCCTAGGGAGTAAAACATTATATAGTCGGGGGTAAATAATTGAAGCACATGATAATTTAAAAAATAATTTAATTAAATTTAATTTTGTAAAATGAGAGAGAGAGAATGCAAATATTTATTTTTGTTTTGGTATTCTTACTAATGACTAATTTGCACAATTTTTAGTCACAAATTAGTCAGTACTAATCATAAGCATTCATTCAAAGAAAAATTTTTTTTAGTATTTTCCAAAGATTTTTAAATTGCCAAAAACAAAATACTAAAAAAAAAATTTTTTTTTGAATGAATGATTATGATTAGTATTAATTTGTAGATTTCATAATACAGCGGATAAAATGAATAATTTTATTTTTAATGACTACAAACGTTAATAAAAATACTGAATTTTATACAGAGTACTAACTTATACTAAAAGATTAGTAGATTAGTACTAAATAAGAAATCAGTATTTTGAGTGTCGCTTAGTATTTTTTTTAGTCACAGTATTTTGACTAAAAAAAACCCTTAGTATTTTGAAAGAAAAAATCATTCATTCATTTAGTCACTAAATTGTACATCAATGCTTTATGATGGCTATGAATTTTTTGTATGGGAGTAGGGGGTAAATGGAGAAATACATAAAGCCGAGGGGGTCAATGATGGAGGAAAGGTTGAGAATGGCTGATCTAGACTTTGAGATCCAGACTTCATATTAATTTAAGAACTCCGCTCGTTGTTAAAATTTGTCGATTTAACTCTTATTTTATACACTGATTGATAAAAAAAACAATTCCCTCGATGTTAACAAAGAATAATATAATTATCTGGCATCAATTCCCCTGTTTTAATTAACATATTACAATTTAATAATTGTATTTCATTGATAATTTTCACTTGGGCTTTTCGAACGATTTCCGCTGTCTTTCCCTTACAAATGTAAGGCTTACAGCCAAATCACGTTCAAACACTGGTTCTCAAGATGTCCCTGAAGTTAAGCTACCAGCATCGAACCAGGTCAGGAGATTTGGATGTAAGGCGGGGCCAAGTACAGTTCCGCCTCTCAATTCATCTGATAAAGCAGGGTCAACAGCTTCGATTGAAAGGTACTACCACTGACGATACACTAATAAACGCTGTCATATATTTTACATCGCAGTTCGTCATCAAATGTACCACTTATTATTATTATTACTTTAATAATACTTTTAAATAATAGAAACCAATCAAAGTAACGAAATAAAAGTATGAAATTATCGCCAAATATATGATAATATTTTTTATTACTCCTGTTAAAAATATTTCAAATATATATAATAGAGAAAGAAATTGACTTTACTGAACCAATGGTAAAAAGTAAACAAAGCAAAATAAAATTTGTTTTGATGACAATCAGACGTCTGCAAGAATTAGAAGCGTCAAGATGCCTCGCCACAGCCACATTTCTCAGTGAAGCAAACCAGAAAACATAATTTGTATTTCTTGTACCCTTCTCCTACGTCCATTCAACAGCCTCATTCAGTAACCCTCTACCTTGATTGGCTCTTACGCTTTGTGTTTTGTGAAAAATAGTAAAAGAAAATAGTCTATGAAGTTGACAAATGAATACCTTTAACTTACTAATAAATTCTCAATAATAGTTGCCCAACACAAAGCAGTGATACAATGATTTTTCTTCTTTATGTGCCATGTTCCTTCAGGGCGTAGACGATCATGGCTTTCCACAATTTCTTGTCCTTCGTAGCTCTTAATGATTTGTTGTTATTTCTCCTAACTCTTGTTCCGTCATCCATTTACTTAACCTAAGTAGGTTATGAGTTGGTTTCTTCTGTTCTTATTGCCTCCAATCTGTCCCGTGAGTACCAGATTTACCGAGCACTCTTTCCTCGTTATGTGCCCTAGAAGTTTCAACTGTCTCTTCCTGATGTTAAGTATAAGTTTCTTTTTTGTTTCCATTTTCTCTAAAACGGCCCATGGTATGCTCATCTTTCTGTAGAGAGACATTTCTGTTGCTTCAAGTAATCTTTGATGTAATTGTCCAGCCTTAATTGCCATACAGGAGGACTGATATCACGTAACATTTCAGTTCTTTTTTTTTTGTTTCTAACAAAGGTTTTTCTGTTTCTTATTATTCTGCCTAGCTTTTGGAATGCATCTTTGGCTATCCCAATACGCCTTCGGATTTCAGTGTCGCACTTTCCGTTCTCTGTTAAAACACTTCCCAAATATTTAAATGGTATCTCCGATTTGTAATTTGCATTTTAGGATCGTCCTTTTGCTAACAACCATGCAGTCTGTCTTCTTGCATTTAATACTTAATCTTCAATTTCAACGCTAACCCTAACCAACACACAACAGAACGATACAGATGTCAAGATTCTGATTTCTTCACAGAGAATATTCTCTCGTTTGTGATACAATTCTACAACCCCATGACTACTGATGAGGATAGACTCAAATTTTAATCCTTCCTGATTACTCAGAAAGACTTCACCCATGATTATTATTTATATTATTTAGTAAAATGCGAGCAATTCATAAAAGCCTCCGACATACTGTGGAGGCGATAACAAGTAACAAGCTGTATGAATTCCCCACCAAGTGAAAATAATGCCACAAACCAGCTCGATGGAAAACTCGTCTACCTATTCGATCACGCCTTTCTTCCTAATTATACTCTTCTTCATTTCAGCACACTGTACAATAAACAATAATGATCTGCGCTAAGTTTTCCTTTTCTTCTTTTTCTCTTTTTCTTCATTGCTCGACTAATTCAATGTCGTTAAACTTATAGCCATTTAACATGACACTATAAGACCAAAGAGAGTACCCTGCACCCGCTACCAAGCACTAATCATACGAGAATCTTATCATCTAACTTCAACGTGACAACCTGATGACCCCAACGCAGCCTCAACCAAAATTTGCTGAATTCGATTCGGCATCCGATCAACAGATAAATTGTGCCACCACTTCAACACTATACCAAATTGTAAACAGCAACACTTAAACAAACGCCTTAGTAATTGATTTAGCACCAAAATATACTACCGAAGACAATGGTTCCATGGCTTTCTGCATATTAAATAAGTACAAGCAATTTATATATATATATATATATATATATATATATATATAATAAAAGTCGGAGATGTCCGAGTTGAATATTAAAAAAAGGAAATTGTGCAACGGATTTATTGCATGCTACTAATTGCAGTATTGTTCTGAACGCAGTTGATACCGCTACTTCAATCTGTTTTTCCTTATTTATGAGCCTGTATCTATTTAACAATTTAATAGATAGATAGATAGATAGATAGATAGATAGATAGATAGATAGATAGATAGATAGATAGATAGATAGATAGAAAAAAGACAAAGAAAGAAAGAAAGAAAGAAAAACAGAAACAGAAAAATAAATAGACAGAAGGGGGCTGACCGAGATAGATAGATAGATAGATAGATAGATAGATAGATAGATAGATAGATAGATAGATAGATAGATAGATAGATAATTAGAAAAAGACAAAGAAAGAAAGAAAGAAAGAAAGAGACAGAAGGGGGCTGACCGAGACAGATAGATAGATAGATAGATAGATAGATAGATAGATAGATAGATAGATAGATAGATAGATAGATAGAAAGAAAGAAAAAAGACAAAGAAAGAAAGAAAGAAAGAAAAAGAAAAATAAATAGACAGAAGGGGGCTGACCGAGATAGATAGATAGATAGATAGATAGATAGATTGATAGATAGATAGATAATTAGAAAAAGACAAAGAAAGAAAGAAAGAAAGAGACAGAAGGGGGCTGACCGAGACAGATAGATAGATAGATTGATTGAAATTAAAAACGTAGAACATAGAAAGAGCATAGCTATAAGTACATGCATGTAAACGTATTCAGAGAATCTATATTACAAACGCTTTTAATTTACAGGCATAATAAAGAAAATAAATATGAACAAAGCGTGTGGCTTTTTTTACTTACGCGGTCTGGCATAGCTTGTGGCTAACAAGAGGGCTGTAAGAAAAGAAATGAACTTTATTAGTTTTTGTTTTGTTTTTTCCATTTGCTTTTTTTTTAAATTGCTTTTTATTAGAAAAATTATTAAACTTTAATTTCCTTCAAAAGTAAAAAGAATATTTTCTTCAAAAGACAATTCTTGGGTGTCCTTACTCCACAACATATTTTTTGATGTGGCATATGTTTCGTGATTACACAATCATTTATTTATTTGCTTCAGTCATATTTTGAACAAAGAGTTGGACCAAAGAAATTTATATGAGAAGTTCTCTATCTCCCTTATGCGATGTGTTTTCCCGGATTTTTTCTCTGATATAATTTGTTTTAAGTATGTTGGGTTTTGTGCTCCAGTGTTTATTAAGATAAAAAATAAAATTTTGCAAATCAGTTAAAAATGGAAATCAAATGACAAGAAGACTCCTCAATACTCCAGCACCCTCCTCAGTATTCTTTATTATTGTAATCATTGTAATCACTGTCTATATTTCTGAGATGGGGTATTGTAACTGTTTACACTGTATTAAGGGAAAAGGGAGAGCCCCACCCTCTATGGGATGAGGCTGAAATAAGAGAAAGAGAACATCACTGGAAAATACGAAAAGTTAAGGAATCAGCACATATGCTAGTCCAGAAGAATCTCCTAAGCTGGCCAAGCATAGAAATGAATACAATATGGCAACCAGTAATATAAAGAGCTAGAGAAAAACAATAAAAATTGTAATATAAGGTCTTGTAAAAAAAAAGAAAATGGTCACAGAGATCTTAGGCTTATAAATCCGAAATATTCGTACAAATGGCACAGTGGAAAAAACGATGGCTGAAGTAATGTTTGTGCGTTCAATACCCGGTCGTTAAGTTGAGTTAAAGAGAAACTTGGAGATTTGAGTTAAAGGGAAATAACTGAGACATCCGGAAGAGGCATAGTACGTGGAACTAGAACAATATGCCCTAGTGGATGAAATAAAGGGTCCGTTTCCAAATTCCAGTCACTTGAAGAAGCTTGGAGCGTACAACGGACGAAACGTTGTGAATATGACAACAAATATGAGACGACAGTCCGAACAGTGTAAATAAATATAATCATTTATTGCCAATGTTTTTCAGTCTGGTTCAAGTAACTTTAATCGCAATAAGTGAATTTGGTCTTCTGGCCTAGACAGAGTAATTACTTTGAATTCCAAAGTCACAGAGATTGTTTGTATTTTTATTCTTTGACGTACATTCTAGTTTATACGTTTTAGTGCGGTCAAATCCTGACCATTTGCGCAGTTTCCAGTGGTTTACATTTCCTATCTATTCAAGCCTACTTTTTACCAATTCACTGAATTCTCCCGGATTTTCAGTTTCTGATGGATATATCCTGACTGGCAGTGCTACTTCTCTTTAATCACGAAAATTGGATTTGATCTTCTGGCATCGATTGGGTAATTCTTCCGAATCACAAAATCACAAAGAATGTTTATGTTGTATTTTTATTTTTTTGCACATATTCTAGTTTATACATTTTGTGTGATCAAATCTCGACCATTTGCACGGTTTCCAGTGGTTTCCTTTTCCTAACCATTCAACTAACGTTTTTCCAGAGATTTGGGAAAAACAGAAAATCCTAGAAAATATATAGACTTTGGCAAGTTCATATATTTTCCCATATTTTCAGTTTCTTTCAGTTTTGCACCATGATTTGATGGATATTTCCTAGCAGGCGGTATTTCTTCTCTTTAATCACGATAATTGGATTTGATCTTCTAGCATAGAGTGGGTGATTCTTTTGAATGCTAAAGTCACAGAAAATATTTAAATGTGTTAATGTTATTTATTATTCTTTGGAGGAGACTCTAGTTTATACATATCCCATAGATTTAGTTAAAACTAAACACTTCAAATACACCGGCGTATGGATAAGTTATAATAAAATTATATAGGAGATAAGGAAAATAGAGATATAAAAGTGGAAAGACCATATTAAATCCATTACTAAGTCTGCTACTAAGAAAGTTGGTTTACTGTGTCGTGCAAGAGAATTTTTCTCTTCAGAACCTATCTTACATATCTATAAGTCTACTATTCCTCCATGCTTAGAATATTGTCGTCATATATGCCCCGGTGCACCTTCTTTTTTTTTCTTTTTTTTTAAGCTTTTCACCCCAAGCAAGGCTGGAAGCCACTAGCACGCAAGGGGTTACAGAAGGTTTGGAGGAAGAGCAGATAGGAGTGGTAAAGTAGAGGATGTGGGGAAAGATAGTGGATCGATCAAGGCAAAGGGGTTACAGAAGATTTGGAGCGAGGGCAGATAGGAATGAAAGGTGAAAGGATGTGGAGAAGGGAAGTGGATAGATCAAGGCAACTGGAGATGTCGATTGACGTTACACTTAAATAGTTGGAGATTATATTTGTCAGGGAAACAGGAATAAGGAAGGGAATTCCACAGGCGAGATGTGCGAGACATGAAGCTATTGGAGTAGAAGAGACGTCTACATCTAACAGTTTCAACGGTGAAGGGGTGGGAACGGGATGCCAGCCTCGTAGGACGCTTAAATATATATCTAGAAACCCTTGATAAAATAAAATAAAAAAATCAGCAATATTATTGGTCCTGGCTTGGCGTCCCGGCTTCAGTCATTTTCCCACCGCCGTAAAGTTGCCTACCTGTGTCTTTCCTGTGAATACTTTCATGTTAATTGATCGCTATTGTACCTAGACTTTATGAATTCAAGCGCAGTACTAAATTGGCAAAAAAGGTATTATCAATTTACAGTTGAACTGGCTAGATGTAACCGTAAGTTCTATGCCCACAGTTTATTTTCTCGTACTTCTCTTTTGCGAAACTCTTTTCCGGCCCCATGCTTTCCAGATTACTTTAATCTTCGAAAATGTAAATGCAGTATCAGTCGCTATCTACTGTCCTCCTGATTATTCTCCTGTTGTTTTCGCTCTTTGATAATGTTTGTTTTCTAATTCCTCCACACCCAGTGACCCTTTGTGTCTTAGTGGCTCTACTGTCTTGCTTGGGGTGAATTCTACTAGCGTTACTTTCGTCCAACACCGCACAATAATACAAAATTAAAACATTAACTAGAAAACTCTAGCATTGTTCTAAAATAGACTAGTCAGATCATGACTTGAGTATGGATGGCATACAGAAATGGATGCCGTTCAGAAATATTTAAGCTATCAGTTGCATACAACCACTTTCTCAGGCCAATGATTTAAAATAGCTTCAAGTGAATGAAGGCTATACGTCTTAGCGAAGATCACTCTTCTTTGAACCTCGTGGACTGACGCTACAGAATCCGAGACACAGAACTGTACGAAATAACAGAAGCAAAATCACTTGAAAACTTTGAACAGCACCAAATTGATAGCACATGTTACTCGATAAAAGAAATAATGACATAATCAATCGCACACTACTTCGAACAAAATGTTAGGAAAGAACCCCCCAACACCCAATCAATTCCGGAAAATTCAAAAAACAATAATTGGATTTTCAATAGAAAGATTTTATAAATTCGAACAGACGGTAGAGTTCTAGGTCAATGAATTTCTAATATTTCCTAATAAGGAAGCGTTCTATATTACCGTTAGCATAATTTGTTATATCGAATCCCTGCTATTTACGCAATTTTTTTTTAATAATATGGACAAGTTCGGTCATTTTTTTAATTTCATTTTTCAAATTTCCGAAGTAAATTTTCCAAAGTTCATATTTATTTTTATTTGATATTATTTTCTTCCCGAGTAGATTCGAATGTTACTCCATTTGTTTTCATCGATTTTTTAAAGATAATATTTATTGAAACAAAGCAAGTTCAGTTGACCATTGATGACAATTCCAGAACAACGTAACTATAAACAATTTTTTTACTATCCTCTGCCAGCCGCAACGATGAAGAAAGCATTACCTCGAACCATCGCCAGTGAGACACGCTGCAAGAGCCACTCCGTTTCGCGAGGCTCGTCCCTTAATCGAGACGCAATCGCGCCAATCCTCCGAAGGAACGCCATCGAACGAGGGCCTATAAACCCAGAAGTCTCCACTGCCACAGGAGTAAAAAGAAATCTATCAGCAAGAGAAGAATATTTAAAAATATTTTATTTACGCAATTACCACTTCATTTTCCTACTCATTTATCCTTACTTTGCGTTCCTTCTGATCCGTTTTGTGGTTTTTACCATATAAGTAACCTCTTGCATCTTAGTGGCCTTATTACCTTGCTTGGGGTGAAATAATTAAAAACAATATGACTGACGCTGTCTCCTCGATATCTATATAATCCATATTTACAATATTTACAATATTTACAATATTGGTTTGTCCTATCTTTCTCGTTCTTAATAGAGTTTGTTCTGAATTATTCTTTGTCGCCATTAATAGACATTCGATTTCTCTCTTCAAATATCTATATCATTCCCGCCTAAAATTCATTTTGTGTGCCTCTTGAGATAACCGAGGATTTCATTTTAGTATTTTTATTTGCATCCATCCAAGTAAGATCTGATGATTTCCACAGAGGATCCCGGGACAATAATTTTTGTTTTTCGATATTCAAATAGTGTTTATGATGGTCGAGCGATACTGAATCGATGGACTGCCGACAACGTTCTCTAAATCTACGCCATCTTTAATAGCAGTGTAATTCACATTACTTCATTTTTTGCCAATTTTACATTGTTTATCGTGTTACAGAGAAATACGTATCGGAGAATGCTGTCTAACGTACTTGTTCTGACACGACTTTCTTATCTCGACAACTATGAGATTTTGTTTTTCCTCAGGAGGTGTCCCATGAATATGAGTCGAACCCAGCATTTTCAATTTACCGAGAGAGATTTCTGGATGCTTTAACTTGCACTTATGAATAGTTTTATCACTCACATTTTTCAGAAAATATAACAATGCAATACACGAGACAAGAATTCGTAAGCGAAAGGAATCTTTATGAGATGGAAGCAAAGCCATAACTGTTACCTTCCCAGTTTCATCGATCGATCCCTCGAGAAATGATTCCCCATTCCACGTTCTTCAACTAACATCACCAACAAAGAATTTAATATTCATATATTCACTTTCGTATAATACTCGTAAACTTAATACTAGCTACTTAACTGGGCAAATCTTGTCTCAAAGACTTTCATCGATATCAGAATAAAATAAATATATGACTTTATTATTATAATTACTAATATTATTATTATTTGCCTTGGCTTTGTGTTGTGCCTCCAAGTCTCAACGGGAGGATTCAAGAGACAACAATTTATTTTTGTATCTGAAGATACAAATAAGTAAGGTATACTGTACTTAGAAAATATGTAATTGTGGTCACTGCATGGAGAGAAATCTACACAAGATGTCAGAAGGACGCATGAGTATTACATTTTTGTAATTCCCATAATTAAAGTCTACCAGGAATTTTTTTCACATATTTATTTGCTCCTTTTGATATCATTCCCAAAACGCTAATAATAACAGTTAATGCTGTTCACTTAGATGCCACATTCTACTGTTTTAGGGCTGCCAGGAATTTGATCTACACATATTTATTCGCTCCGTTTGATATCATTCCCAAAGTCCCAATAAAAACAGGTAATAACAGAAGCTACAAAACACTTAAAGTATTATTTCATGTAAATTTTGTTTAATAATTCTTTTTTTAGAAAACAAAGTCCTGTTTGCAAGTGACAGATAACTACCTTTTCTTTCAATTTTAACTATACTTTTTGATCGGGGAAATAAACTTTAAATTTTTTCTCACTGTAAGAGACTCGAAAACATTTATTATAATGATGAAAATCTGTCACATATTCACACACTCTCTCCTCTCTCTCTCTCTTTCTCTCTCTTTCTCTCTCTCTCTCTCTCTATCGATATATATATATATATATATGTATATACATATAAATATATATATATATATATATATATATAATAAAAATATAGTTTTAAAGTATGCTATATATAACATGAGGGATGTATTATATATATATATATATATATATATATATATATATATATATATATATATATATATATATGTATATACATTGATTCATGTTTCATTAAATAATATAGGCAAGTTTTGTCTATTTTATGTAAATTCTTTTCATATCGTCTTATAAGCTTAATAACATTGTCATTAAAAGAAGAAAGAAAATCACAATATTGATACATATTTTTTAATACTATCTAAGCTTTCAGCTTACATAAGCTATTATCAAAGATGACAATTACATTACAATATATTAAACAATACATGGACAAAACAATAATGATAATAATGCTGCCTAAATACACAATATATATATATATATATATATATATATATATATATATATATATATATATAGCCTGAAGATTGCTTTCAAGCATGAAATACACTGTCACCGCTTTGCGTTGACCTCTGTGTCCAATATTTTTGTATTTACATACGCTCTGTCTCTGATAGTGAGCACTTTTACCCATAAATATATCATGTTTTATCATATATATATATACATATATATATATATATATATATATATATATATATATATATATATATATATATATACATATATATATATATATAGGGTTTGATGGGTAAATTGTCGCCATTTTATATTTTAATTCCGCGCATGAGCGTTGTTTTTTATTTATTTTGTGGACTGAACAGTATAGTAGGCTCAGTTGGACACCGTCTGTGAGAAAAGAGCCTACTTGACATTCGTGCCAAAAGCTGCAATACGAACATTTCAGAGTATTTGGGTGTCAATCTGAGGACAGTGCAGAGGATTCGAAAAGAATTGGATGAGTCCAATGGTGATTACGAAGGTACCACAGCTCGAAAAGCTCACTCTGGACGTTCGGAGAAGAAAAGAACTACAGAATTTGTTGGTGAGGGTCTCAAAATCAACACGGAAGCCTATAACAAGTGCCTTGAGGAAGTGCTGGAAGACCCTATATCTGGCAACAGGACTCTGCACCATGCCACACAAGCTAGAGAACTCAGTCACGGCTGTGAGACAATTTCTGCGACCAAATCACCCATTACATCTGCTCCCCACCAGACTGCAACCCCCTTGATTATTATGTTTGGGGAGCAATTGAGCGAGAAACCAACTAAACGCCTTGTAACACCAAAGATAAACTGAAGGCAAGAATTATGACAGCATTCACCAACTTAAACAAGTAGTCCGTCCAGAAGAGTTGTAGGAGATTCCGAAGTCATCTGGAGGCCGTGGTTGAAGCCATTGACACTTATATTGAAAAAAAATTACTCTATAGTTTTTTAAGATATTTTTGTGCAATTTACATTTTTGCGTAATTAGACAATTTATCCCTTGCCCACTGTGTGTATCAATATATATATATATATATATGTGTGTGTGTGTGTGTGTGCGTGTGTGTGTGTGTGTGTGTGTGATATACATTTTTCCTCACCAGTAGCACAGCTGAGTTTTATGCACAACGCAATTTTCAAGTGATGAGTTAAGAGTCTTAACATTATTAATATATAATTTATAGCTCAGTTACTTTACATCGAGCACTATTTCATTAACATCAATGTGCGATATTATATATATATATATATATATATATATATATATAGATAGATAGATAGATAGATAGATAGATAGATATAGATATATATATATATACATATATATATATATATCTATATCTATATATATATATATATATATACATATATATATATATATATATATATATATATATATATATATATATATATATATATATATATATATATACATATATATATAGTAATACCTTGGCATACGAGTTTAATACGTTCCAAAACAGAGCTCGTAATTCAAAACATTTGTATCTCAAATCAATTTTTCTGAATTAAATTAATGGGAATATTTTCGATCCATACCAGTTCCCTAAAAAGCACCCTTACTTTCCTAAAACTAAACCCTATTTTTGAATTTCTGGGTTTCTTACAAGCGAAAGTGTGTGAATAAACAAGTAATGCAGTTTACAATCAATAAAATAAAAGTGAACAAACAAATTGTAAAGAAATTAACTATACTAAACCATGAAATTCAGACGAGTCATAGGCCAACTGGCGGATGAGAGTAAGAGAGAGAGTAACAACAGCTAGCCTAGCAACCGATAAACTAGCCTCGCAACGGCAAGCAATGTCTACGATACTGAAGATTAACTTTATCACTTACTTTTTTTACTTTTTTAATACATTTACATTTTATCCATTACTGTAACTATTTTTTTTTTCATTCTTAAAATTTTTTATTTATCTTCGATATAGAACCTCATACTTTGTCGCCACGTGCATTACTCGTACGTTTTTCTCATGTTCTTGTCATAATTTCCCGCTTTACCTCAAGTGAAATCATACGTTTCGACTTTTCACCATTACTCTTTACACTTACTTTCTTGGGAGCCATGGTGTCACTACTAAAGGTATTTTAAAAAAATAACGGCAAAACAGACATAACACAACATAAAAGAGATCCTTCGAGAACGAGCACCAGGCATTATTGCATATATATATATATATATATATATATATATATATATATATATATATATATATATATATATATATATATATATATATATATATCGTAAAAATCCGTTGGAATATGATCCAAGTAGATCCTAGTAATATAAAAATATTAGAACTGATCCACAAAAAAGAGCTCAATGTATTTTATTTATACAGAGCAATATAATTAATAATCAAACAAATCCTTTTACCTCGCAGGCTATTTCGGCAGACGAAAATCGCCGTCTGTCTTTTCAACCCTGGTGTGGAGTGAAATGAAGTTCATGTCTGTAAGGTTAGAGGTTTCATTCCACACCGTGGTTGAAAAGACAGTCAAAGATTACATTTTTAGATTTTATTAAAACTAGACAAGCAGGCGCGATATAATTCGTCTGTTCGTCTGTTCTTCGATAGAACCCATCGTCAGATGCTTTTAATACAAACTAATAAACATAATTTTAGACTATATTTGACTCTATCCTGATACTATTCACCGTAATAAAATTATTCATATATTGAACTCAATCCAACCGTTTTTAACATATCATGTAATTAATGTCGAGTTGAACGAAAACGTCTCTAGATCATTTGACATTGATGCATCGCTCCATCCGGTGTATATCCTGTGTTACCTCCACCAATAACCTTCCCGGAGTTACACCTGTCTACTTACACCTGTCTTAATAGTACGTTTGATAGATCCGACAAAGTAAAACAAGCAGCTACTCTCGAAAATCATCTACAGGCAGTTGTTAACTGGAGCAAGGAATGGCCTGTACATGTTAATGTCTCCCAAACGAAACTGCTATCTTTTAATCACCATAGCGAATTATTTTTGCCTTCCATCAGCGTGGTTGATGCTAATATCCCGGAGGAACAAAATCCTTGCCCCTTCTTGATCTCATGTTTTTCACTGACATAAAGTGAATTGATTATATTGAATCAAATGCAAGGCTTCTTGCTAAAAACACCTATAGCAGAACAAATATCAAACACATATGATAAGACTTTGAATCCTTTACATTTTATTATAGTGTTCCGTCTTAACAACAGCCAGTAAACTATTATCCATTGATTTTGCCTACTTTGTCTTTACTTCAGAACGTTCAATTTCCAACATTATTTTAATTGCTTCCCATAGGTCTGATTTGCTGTTATATTGTTTGCCACCTTTATATAATTTCATCTTCACCATTGACCATAGACTTTCTATCGGATTCAGATCAGGACTCGGTGATGGCCATTCCATTATCTTCTCTCCTTGTAAATATGTTATGCTCAAAGAATTCACGGGTAAGCTTAGATACATGAGAAGAGGCATTGTCGTGCATAAATACACACTTCAATTTGAAACTGCGAGACTGGGACTTGTACCATGCAAAAAAAGTGTTGTTCATAAAATCAGAATAGTTACTACTGTTCAGTTTAACTCCTTCATCGACTTTGAAATGTCTAATATAGGTTTGGTTGAGAATTCCAGCCCATATTTTAGCTACATGCACATCTGAATTGGATAAAATCTATACTTTGGACCATCCATCAGGTCTATCAAATGTCACTTTAGAAAAGTCAATTTTCATGTATTTCTTGACCTAATTTTAATGCTTTAAAATATTTATTTTCGTGGGAGATGTTTTTACAGATCCCTATCCACAAAGTATTCTACACCTTTTGTCCTTCTTGACTCCCTCAATTCCAACCTTTTCAAAGATCTAAGCGCTGGTCACAAGATAGGTGTTTCGCTATAACTCGCTTTAGTTTAGGTTCATCTCGAGGGGGCAAGTTCATAAAGCCCTTTCCTTTGCTTCGATTTCTCAACTTACTTATATTTTAACAGCCATCTTTATGGTTCGATGATCTCTGCAAAGCCCCTTTGATATCTCCAATGTGGACTTTCTCTCACCCAATAACTTTGTTATTTTCTGTTTCTCGGCAGTTGTTAGATCCTTCCCTTTACTCATGTTTCAACATATACTATAGACAAAAAGAAAAATAGTTATTATTGGATTTCAGAGGCCTTAAGCTAATATTAATTTAATCCGGATACTAATTTCAGTCAGTTAAATTTTCATAAATTCCTAATATCTCAAAACCTAACCATTAAAATGGCAGAAAACTTAGTTAAATAGTTTTACTAAGGGTAGAAAAAGGTGAATTTAAATTTTACAAATATTGGTTCAGAACTGTTTGAGTTTTTGAGGTTTATTTGATTTACATAACTTCAGACTGGCTGTTCATGTCATGTTCACGACTACCAAAGCTATCAGTTTCATGACAAACGTTTAAATAACAGTTGAAAAAAAATATGCTTCAATTTATCTTCGTCATTTTCCTCCCACGTGGTACCAGTTGCGCCAATGCCTCCTTCAGAAATGCACCCCCACAACATGATGCTGTCACTGCCAGTGTTTCACAATTAGGATGCTTTTCTTAGATTTACATTGTTCCCTTTTTTACCGTCAAACATTTCGGAGTCAATATGACTAAATATTTCAATAACTTACAGCTGGTATATGTAGCCATAAATTCTGTTCTAACAGTTTATTTTCTCGCACTTCTCGCTTGTGGAACTCACTTCCAGCTCCATGCTTTCTAGCCAACTTTAATCTTCAAAAATTTAAATCCAATGTCAATCGCTCTCTCCTGTCCTCCTGATTACTCTTTTTCTTCCCGCTCATTAGTAATGATTCTGTCCTTTTACACAGTAACTCCTTGTGTCTTAGTGGCTTTACTGCCTTGCATGGAGTAAAATCTGTTAAATTTTTTTTTTTTTTAAATATTTCAGATTGCATTTCTCCCAAACCTAAAATCTTTAGCACCCCCCACCAAGAGAGGTTTCAGAACGTAATTTTATAGCTGTTTGGAAACCGTGACTTATTTTCAGGTTATTGAATATTCGGCTTATAGTTATTTCCAAAGAGTTGCATATGGATCACCTGGTGAATATTAAACACTCTCTACTGATTCGTAATTGATCTAGCGAGATACGTACGTTAACCACTACACCACATCAAAGTGTCCTTTTGGATATCTATATATACTTATTTTTATCTAGATATGATCTTTTCCACTAGCATCTTCATAAGGTCCTTCGCTCTTGTTCTGGAATTAAACTGCAGATATTATATCAAAGTATGTTCATCTCTAAGGGACAGAATGCGTCTCCTTCATAAACGGTATGAAAAACAGGCTGTTCCATATTGTTTATGCCAGTACAGATGGGCACGATGCTTTAGGAAATTGCTTCCAAGGTTAAACTGGAGTCTTGGATAATTTCTTTTCATATTCCCATGATATCAACCAGTTAAGCACTGAGTTTGCAAGTAGGTGGTAAAATACATCCATAGGTACACACCCAGTTGACTCGCATGTTGCTAATTATCCAATCAGAAGCTTCTACGGCATTAACGTCATTTACTGGAATAATCCAAGCTGTTTGAAGGAACAATTATTTTAATGCATGCAAACATATGACCCACTTGGAATGGGGTAAAACAACTAAAGCTGAAATAAACCATTAATCGTATTATCATTCAGACATTTCACTACAAGAATTACGAGGAAATGTTATCTGTTAACTGAATATATATACACACACACAAACACACACACCCACACCCACACACCCATATATATATATATATATATATATATATATATATATATATATATTGCTGATACCTCTTGACAAGTTGACAAGTGGACAAAGTAATTCTCGAAGTGTCCGAGAGACGGGATGCTGAAGGTAACATCAATTAGTTAAAGTGACACACCTTTTACAATTAATTCTCTCTCTTTCCCTCTCTCTCTCCCTCTCTCTCTCTCTCTCTCTCTCTCTCTCCCCATATATATATATATATATATATATATATATATATATATATATATATATATATATATATATGGTTGGAATCAAATATGAATCGGAATCAATCTAACATGTTTCAGTTTTAGCAAAGCTTCATCAGAGAATAACATATTTTTTTACTTTTGTGTTGTTTGATTTTCATTTCTTAATCATGTTTCATGTGCATTCGACTTAAACCAAGGTTAGTGTAATTTGTGGCGTTCTGAAATCAAGGAGAGACGATGCGATGACTCGTTGTAGAGAGTTACGTTTAGGGGTAGTTTATACGGCTGGTAGTTGAAGATAACAGTTAACTCCATACTTGAACAGGATAAGTTTGTAGGGATCTGGGAAGCATCCAACAGTGGTTCACGTGAAGAAACTGTTCGGAGGGAATATGAGTGGTTTGCGACAATGTAAGTGGCATGGAGGATCCCAACCGTGAAAGTTAGACCTTGCAGAACCAAGGAATGTAAGCCCACTGGCCGTATTAAGCTAACGTTTAAAATAAGCTAAAAGCTTAAAATGAAAAATATTTAATCTGATAATTTTGCGTCAATGCCAAAGTCGACAGAGCTTAAATATAATATAACAATATCATTAATTCAATAATGCAAATATATATATATATATATATATATATATATATATATATATATATATATATATATATATATATATATATATATATGCACATTTCATTAAAAACTATTGACAAGGTGCTTTTATTTAGTTTTTTATATAATTTCTCATGCGATCTAATAAAGTTTTTCTTTTCAGATGATAAATTATATAAAATCTGTCCGGACAGCTTTTATATAATTTATTTTTAATGAAATGTGCATGAAAGAAGGATTGCTGCCTAAATACACAAATATATATATATATATATATATATATATATATATATATATATATATATATATATATATATATATATATATATATATATATATGAGAAGGAAGGACATAGAGAATATCCTACTCACAGACATATCGAAAAAGGGACAAGGGAAGGAAGCGGGCCTCATTGCACAAAAAACAAGAATACTTTTTTTTTTATATCGAATCTATGATTTTATGAAAGGCGGGGAAAAAATCTAAGTGACTGCTAACACAATACTTTTTAAAGTTTTACTTTAAATAAGGATGGAGAATCTGTGATGAAAAAAGATAACAAACACATGAAAGAATAATAAGCAGAAAAATTAAATAATTAAAATTAAATAAGATCCAACCTGTTTACAATTTTCCAATTAATATAAATCTTTAAAATAAAAACACTTTAACAATTATTACAAACTTCACAGAAACAAAATGGGAAAATAATCTTTTAATTAAAATGAACAATAACATTTATATCAGTATAAGATATAATTTTCAAAAGAATATTTTAAAATAATCTTTTCAAGTATTGGTCTGTATTTAATATGCAGAAAAATTCAATATTTAGGAAAGTGATGAAATGTCGCATATATCGATTTTTCTCCCTTTCTCTTTTTCTTTCTCTACAGACACCCCCACATACACACACACACACATATATATATATATATATATATATATATATGTGTGTGTGTGTGTGTGTGTGTGTGTGTGTGTGTGTGTGTGTTTCATTAAAGACGACAGACAGACAAGCTACTGTCATTAAGTTTTTTATTTAATTTTTCTTGTGATCGTATAAGTGTTTTCTTTTCTGGATCAGTGCCTTTTTAAGGCACTTTAGTCAGATAAGTGACGCGTGAGGCATTGTCAATTGACACTATTGACAACTTTTACACTCCCTTACGAAAAAATGTAAGAATATTAGAAAATCGAAATAAACAATTACCCAAATTTTCCTTGTCTGTTATAGTCAACATGTTTGAAAGAAAGATTCCTGCCCAAATATGCATTATAGATATGTGTGTGTGTATGTGTGTGTGTGTGTATGTATCTTGCACAAAATAGTATTCAAATAAAGGTTTTCTTTTTGCTAGATTTTATAAACAGCATTTAGCGTCGTCTAGTCATCATCAAAGATATATTAAAAGAAGAAAAACCTGTACACATTAATGCAATTATTTATTCGAATTCATGTAACTAGATAATAAGAAGGAAACTTGTTTGATTCCTTTTACTATTCACGATCAAACACTTTATTGAATGCCGCTATAAGGATAAATTATTGTTGCATAAAGATTTAAGTTGACTGAAAATACTTTGAATGGCAATCATCAAATTAAAATTACAAGCAACGTCAATATTCAAAAAGGAGAAGTAATAAAAACAAGAGTTTTCAAATAAACCTGATGTGAAATGCAATTTCAATGTTCAATTTAATTAGCTTCATTTAGAAAACGTACTTTTCGCTTACATTTAATGAAAATCAATTTTCTTTCTTCCGTCTTTAAGAATGTTAATATTAATTTCTTTAAAGTCGAAGTCAGCCTGAAACATCTTTAAAAAATCATAAATATCCAAAATGTTTAGCTAACATTTAGTGTCCTTCATGCTCAGGTGAAATTCGCATTGATTACTAAGCATTTTACATCAACTTACACCTCAAAAGTAAATAAAATTAATTTCTTTATAGTCGAAGGCAGCGTGAATTTTTTTTTAATTTCCAATATCCGAAAGCTTTATCCCAAATCCTGTCCCATAAAAGTGCCCCATGTTCAGTTAATATATCACCCCGGATCGTACAGAATTTTGTGTGAACTTAGTTCACAAAGTAAATAAACTTAATTTCTTTGAAGTCGAAGTCACCATGAAACATCTTTTTTTTTAATTACTTATAAATGTTTTCCTAAAATTCAGTACCGTAAATGTGTTCCCTGATCTTTACACTGATTGAAAAATATTTTGCAAAAACTTATTTCTGAAAAATAAATAAAATGTATTTCTTTGAAGCCGTATTCAACGTGAAATATCTTTTCAAAACTCACAGACATCCGAAAAGTTTAACTAAAATTCACTACCTTAAATGTGTTTCCTGTTCAAGTGAAATTTACATTGAATGTAAAACATTTTTCATAAACTTATTTCTAAAAAATAATAAGATTTATTAAACTTAATTCTAAAAGAAAGTGGGATTCTAGTACAAATTTCAAAAGGCATGGGTCAAAAGGAAATAAAAACCGTGATTTTTATAAAATAAAATGGAATTAAAATTGATCTTTTGTTTTCAGAGAATAACGACCTTTAACTTAATCTTAGTGTACATTGTTATCATGTCTATTCGACTTCAATTCACAATTTAGCGTTTAAAGAAAAAAATATTAAAATAATTACGCATATTTTAAAATAATAATAGCTCAAGAATCAAGTATCATTAAAGAATGTCACGGACTGAAAGAGCAAGAATTTTATCAATGTCTAAATTAGACCTTACTTACCTGCTAAGCCCAAACGGGCGAAGAACCAACTCACTGCCATGACCTTTATGAATGTTATTATTCAGAATTTTGCTTATATACCAAAATAATTTGATTGTAGCACCTGTGTACCAATGGTCGAAAAGACAAAACATTTTTAATTGTTTGGATGTGTTTACCAGGGTTCCTCATTATAGAACAGAAATACATTTTCCCCACCTGTTCAAAATTGCCTCGAGTCAGTAAATTGAGTTCAAACAAAAACTGAAGACAATTGAATCCATTGGAATCCATGAATAGGCAAAACAAATGTCATACAGAAACAAGGAAGTTCAATTGTTAGGATAATCGATATGTCACATAATACCATCAGGTTACATTTTTTAGCATATAACTTTCAAAAATTAGCCGCTGGTTTCCGGAAATAAGCTTTCAATTAATCAAGCTCATTAATAGTTTCAAATTATATATTATTCTATGGACACTGCTTCGTTAATTACTTGTATTCGCCATTACGTCGATTCCTTCGGTCGTCGAGGCTCACCAACGAATACCAAGAGTTCAATTCTGCCGAGATGAGCCTTTTCCAAAAATGGTTAGATTAATTTCTATGACATATTAACCCTTGTATTTAATTTAGAACGGTGTACACCGTTATGATTGAACTCACCACTCTTATGACATCTTAACCTTAGGTAAACTAGTATTAGTATAAACTAAACATAAAGTGTGGGAATTGATATTCTTTTGTTTGACTCCTTAAGAATTAGTACTTATTGTTAATATAATATTTAGAAAAGTCAAATTTGAAGAATTACCTTCTAAAAAAGTTTAATAATAAAAATGTAAACGATTATGGCGTCATTTTTATGGTACGGGGAAATTAGGCAATTTTTATGACTTATCAACACTTGTTGAGTCATTTAATATTGAATTATGAAGGGTGCACGTAGTGAGGACCGAATTCATTAGTAATGGTTAAACAGACGAGGCTCACTGTCCATTCCGAAGGTACTCTTTCGAAACTTGTGCGCCATGACACTATAATGTAATCATCTGATTATCCTTTCATTATGAACTACAGTTCATTTCTATATATTTTTAATTATATATTTGGCTTGACTTGAAAAAGCTCAAGTAATATGCCGCAAAAAATATTCTTAAATCGTGGTTTGGTTTGGTTTACGGCATATCAACCACAATGGGTTATTTAATGCCGACAAGATTTTTATTGCTGGTATCATTATTTTTCAAAAATGTATTGCTGCTCTTATTTTTCCAAAAATGTATTACTTGTAAAAAAATTTTTCTTCAAAAATGAATTGCTGGTAATATTCTTTTTCTTCAAAAATGTAATGCTAGTAATAATTTTTTAGAAAAATGTATTGCTGGTATTAAAACATATTTTTACACTTTCATGGTGTTTTAACCCCAGTTTGTGGCTTAACTATTTGCCCATAGTTGGGACCCTAACTGTTGCTACCACCCCGGATCAGGGTGGACCTGAGAAAACCAGCAATTAAGAGATGGTTCCACGCTCCTCAAAACCTCCCGATCAGAGGCCTTGCTGTTGGATGTAGTTTATCGTCATACCCAGGACGCGGATGTAGTTTATCATCTTACCCAGGACGCTCTTAAATTGTGTCGCCAATGGGAAGATTTTGTAAACTTTTACCAAATATGATATTTATTTAGAATATCCACAAGCTACTCAATGATTGGATTCGTCGGATCTCCCACTCTTCTAAGAAAAAAAAAGTACTCGCCTCGACAGCCACCGTTCAAATTACAAACTAACTTAATTTTAGGCCGGTTCCACACATCCAATTCTAAGATAAAATGATGAAAATAGTTTACTGATTAATCAGAAATCATTCACAAAGTTAAAACTAACAGTTCGTTCCCGAGTCACTCCAACACTATATAAACCACCATCAATTCGACTCTAGGGAAAATGGCTCATCCACGCTACCAAATCAACTTTCCTGTCCCTTGCATATTTTGGCCAGGCTGAAGACACCAACCCACTGACACACGATCCCAAAGAAAACAGTCAAAGCTGTGGCAGAGGTCAAATGTTAATGCCCGCAACTAAGACCACTACGCTACTAAAACCTTTGCTCCTGCTATGCGAAAAGCTCATACATGTCCATATTTTTCACCCGTGATCTTTCTCTATAACTCCAATGCAATACCAATTCCTACGTATATAGCAGAATCCTGAGAAAAACACTCTAGTCATTTTTGCATATAACCCGTAGGCGAAAAGATAAATAAATCATTTACACTTTAATCATCTTCTCATCTCCATTGCTGTGTGTTACATCTCGTTCCTTTTCTGTTAGCGTGAGTTACGGTACCCCTCGCTGAGAATACCATGGACAGGATGCGTGAGCAACGACGAAGTTCTAGAGACAATGACAGCAAAAAGGACACATACTTAGCAACAGGAAGAGAAAGTTGAAGTTTCTGAAACACATAACGATGAAGGAGGGCTTGGAAAATTTGATACTCACAGGAAAAATTGACGGTAAGACAGAACGAGGAAAGCAACGCACAACCCAACTAGCGAGTTCGAGTGAATGTATGGAAGAACAGGTTAGTGGTGAGAGGGAAAAAAGACAAAAGTTATTATGAGCGACAAGGGACAAGAAATTGTGAAGAGCCACGATCGCCTATGTCCTGAAGAAGCATGGCATATTGAAGAAGAAGAAGAAGAAGAAGAAGAAGAAGAAGAAGAAGAAGAAGAAGAAGAAGAAGAAGGCCCTTTCATAACTGCCGAAATTCTAGCTCCCACACTAGATTATTTTTTGAAAATTCCACGTACCTGTTTTTATTTACCGCATTGAGCAGTCAGTAGATACAATTTAATGCTTTGATGATTTGTTTAACGCTAAGTCTTGCATCAAATGGGCACCGCATATTGAAAAATTCAATACTGACATTTTATCGGTTCAAAAATCAGTATTTCTTTGCATACGACAATTAATGCCTCACAAATCTCAGATCTTTCACGAATCGCGATGAACGGGTTTTCCCTCGGGGAGTTCCCATGCCGTTAGCGCTTATTGGGACTTAAACTCAGCCCAATCTTAAAGTGGAACTCGTAATTATGATTCATCGCTAAAGACTTTGGAAAATTGATCGGTTTCCTCTACCGCTCCAGCAAGTACCTGACTCTTCCTGCTAACCTCTACTTTTACAAGACCCAGATCAGGCCGAAAATGGACTACAGCTGTCATATATGGGTAGGAGCCTTCCAGTCTTCTCTTTCCTGTCTTGACAGAGTCCAAAAGCGTCTCCGCGTCCTTGTGAATGACGAATTATTTCCCACTTCACAACACCTTTTCTTACAGACGAAGCGTCACAAGCGTCTCTCTGTTATATTTCCATAGAAAGTACTCAGACGAAATACATTCCTTAGTTCCACCAGTCCTAACCTTCACGACTAAGACCTACCATGCCAGGAACATTGCAATGAACCCTCTTATTCCTTTCGTATTCCTTTGGTGAAATGTAAATTCTACTCGAGCTGCTTCTTCACACGAACCACTGCCTTGGTTGCTTCCTTGATAATTATAATATTAGCCTCTTCTAATCTAGTGTTAACCGTTATCTTCCACACATGTCCGCCGCATAAGCTGTGTCTCTTATTCTGAGCGCCCGTCGGGCCTTGTACAGGGTGAACGTAATTGTAAAAAAGAAGTGACAAATGTAACATACTACAGCAATTCTCGGTCAGTCTTTCACTGACTGGACAACTTCACTGGTCGATATGTTTCGATCCCCGTTTGCCCTGGGTGTGAAGAAAAACTACAAAAGGCCTGGTGTATGGACACAAGGGAACGGTGAGCGACATATTGCCACGGGGAGAAAAGCAAACACGAATCCATTTTTCAATACACTGGATTCTTTATTGATGGATTGCCCTCATGCATTCTGCGATTAGGTAGTTGATACAAGTTGGGATTTCTGTTTACTCTCACGACAGACTAACGGACCGATTCTTCCTTTCGGCCAGAGAGAATTTCTTTTTATGCAAGAGGGGGATAATAAGCTATAAAAGAGCTACCTACCAAGTCAATGATCACAGGCTCGAATATAAACAACCAATATATAGCTTATACATTCAAATATAAATTACCAATGTACAAGAAGACAGAAAGAATATTACTTTTTTTGATTTTCAACAACAGCAACTACTCAAACGAGTGTTATATTTAACTCGAAGAGAAAAAAATGACATAGTCAAGATGTTGATTTCATTTACACTATTTATATTCTGACCATTGTCTTCATCTTCGTTGTTATTATCACAACGTTTCGGCTGTTGTGCCCTCCGGCCTTCCTCAGGTGAATATCCATGTTGATGTTCAATACTACTTCAAACAAAAAGTTAGGAAGTAAGCCCCCATCAATACTGGAAAGAACGATAAGTAGTTTGTGAACTTAAAAAACAAGTATATTTGTTTTTAAATTGTCTTAATTGAAAGCTAAATTTCAACTGAACGTAGCACTGGCTGCTCGGTCAAGAATTGCCAAATGTTTCCTTATAAGGAAACGGCTTATATTACTATTATAATTAACATTAATAAAAAATAAAAAACAGAAACAGCTAAACGATATAAGAGGAAATTGCTACAATAGGAAAAGAATTTTTTTAAAGCAATTCATCCCAAGCAAGGCGAGAGTGCCACTAGCACGCAAGGGGTTACAGAGGACTGAGGACAAGAGTAAAGAGGCATGTTTGAGAAAAGTATACAGAGAAGAACGGGGAATAAGCTCAGGGTGTCAGATGTCGATTGATATTACACTTGAATATTTGAAGATTATAGTCATCGGAGAAGCAAGCCAGGGGGAGTTCCACAGACGGGAAGTGCGAGAGGAGAAGCTGTTTGAGTAGAAGAGACGGTTACATTTAACCGTTTTGACAATGCAAGTATGGGACCGAAATTCCAGCCTGGTAGCTCCCTTAAATCCATGCAGTCTGTGAACCAGTGAGAGTAGCTCGTCGGAACAGTTGCCGTGAAAATACTTGTAGAAGAGACAGAGGGAAGCCACGGCACGTCTGTGAGAAAGTGACTGTAGATGAGATGCCAGATCAGGACCTATCACATTGCATATTCGTCTCTAGATTTTGTAGATATATAAACGATATTTATATTTATATTTTTATTGTTTTTATTTTATTGTTTTATTTGTTGTTTTAATTTCATTAGTACTGGAAAAAATACGCATCTCCAAACTGGGTATTTTAAATGTATATATGTTTCACGCTTTCTTTTAGTCATTTAAATTTCGTAATTCATAAGGATATTAAAAAATCAAACATATGTTACGTTATTATGGGTACTTACCCTATTGATAATTTTCTCTTAATACTTTCCAAAACAGTGGGATGGTTCATTGCTGATACCGTCACAGTCAGTTGCAGACAAAAACTCAAAGAGCAAGTCTGGCTTCGGGGAGAAACACGCACGTTTATAGACAGACACACACAAAAAAAAAAGAAAAACGTAGCCAAAAAACAAATACATAGTCGCATTGTATTAAAAAAGTATTCCTTTTTTTCACTTTTTCTTTTTCTTCTGCTTACTGAAATGAAACTGAAAGAACCAAGAAATCTGTGAAACAAAACACGCACGCACTCTCCCTTTCTCTCTCTCACGCTTTTCTCTTTCGCTCTTTGTTTGATTGTCGCTCCCTTATCGTATCTGTTTCTCTCGTCCTATCACTCACTGTGTCTATCTCTGTCTATTTCTCTGGTTCTTGTTGTCTGTCTCTCTGTCTGTTTCACTCCTTCTCTTTGTCAATCTCTATCATTCTCTGTGTCTGTCTGACTCTCTCTAAATATATCCAACTCATTCTTTCGTTATATATATATATATATATATATATATATATATATATATATATATATATATATATATGACAGAAAGAGAAAGATTATATATATATATATATATATATATATATATAATCTTCTCTCTCTCTCTCTCTCTCTCTCTCTCTCTCTCTGTGCGTATCTGCATCTTATTCTGCTTTTCTTTGTTTGTGTTTCTCTCCCTCTGTTAGTCAATCTATTTATCTTACTCCCTGCGTCTGTATATTTGCCTCTGTCTCTCTCTTTCTCTCTCCTCTCTCTCTCTATGTTTCTCTCTCTCTCTATCTCTCTCTCTCTCTCTCTAACAGTCTATGTGGATCTTTCTGTGTATGCCTGTCTCTCTCACCATCTGCAGTTCATCTGTCTCTCTCTCACTCTTCTCTCACTCTCTCTCTCACTCACTCTCTTTCTTTGTTAGTCTCTCCCATCTATATCTGTCTATCTCTCTCGATGTCTATGTGCTTGCCTCTCTATATATATTTTCCTATCTCTAACTCTCTCTATGTATCTTCCAACCTCTCAGTCTCTGTCTCTCGCCCTCTATTTCTCTCTGTCCGCCTTGTCTCTCTCCTATCTGTCTGTCTCCCACTCTCTATCTCTCTGACTCGCTGTGTGTGCTAGTCGATCTCTCTCTCACTCTTTGTTACTGTTTATTAACCTCATTGTCTGTCTGTCTGTTTCTGATATCCACTCTCTCTGTTTGTCTTTCTGTCTTTCTTTTTCTCCCACTCTTTCTCTCTCTCTCTCTCTCTATCTCTCTCTCTTTGGTTCTATCTGTCTGTTTACCTTTTTCTCTCTTTCTCTCCTCTCTGTGCCTGTCTATCTGTCTGTCTATCTCTCCGTCTGTCTATCTGCCTGTCTACCTCTCTCTTACTCTCTTCTTCCCTTTCACTCGATATGTCTGCGTATTCTCTCTCTTTTTCTCTCTCTCCCTTCCTTCTACATGTCACTCTCTCTCTCTCTCTATCTCTATCTATCTATCTATCTATCTATCTATCTATCTATCTATCTATCTATCTATCTATCTATCTATCTCACTCTCAGCTCTGTCTGTCTCCCTCACTGGCTGTTTTTGTTTCTCTCTCCTGCTTTCTCTTTCTCTGTTTATCTTCTTGTCTTTTTGTCACACTCTCTCATTTTTATTTCTCTCTCTCTCTGTCTCTCTCTTTTTCTCTTTCTCTTTCTCTCTCTCTCTATCTCTCTCTCTATATCTATCTATCTATCTATCTATCTATCCATCCCTCTTTGGGTGTATCTGTCTCTTTCTCTCCTTCTCTCTCCCTCGGTGTCTGTCTGCCTGTCTGTCCCTTTCTCCACCCCTCTCACTCTGTATGTCTCGCCCTCTCTCCTTCCCTCGCACTCGGTATGTCTGGACCCCCTCTCTCTCTCTCTCTCTCTCTCTTTCTCTTCCCCTTTCACTTGACTTGTCTTCCACTCTCTCTGTCTATCTCTATCCCTCTCACTAGCGGTTACACCAATTTCAACAAGTTTTTATGACTCTGGTGATATTTATACATAAATAAACAGATGCTACTGTTTCTATGCAATTTTATGCAAACTTCACTTAAATTGTTTGCAAATTAAATTGCATCGACAGAGAACGCACTTTTGAATTATTCTCCCTGCCCAGCCAGCTTAAAGATCCTATAATGACAATGGTTTTCGCCCATCAAATATTGTGATAATTTCACATTTTGCGTTGCCAATTTTAATTATAAGCATGGCATCTGATCGCACAAGTAACAAAACAGGATGGTGCATCTGGCTACCTTTCAGGGCACACTGATAAACCATTTCAAAACATAAATTATGATCTGGGTTTGGAATGAAAGTAATGAAGGCATCTACCCTGAATCCACCATGAAAATTCCAAATGGGGAATTAATAAATGCTAAACAGATACCTCAGTAGATAGAACAGTTAAAGCAAATTTAGTAAAGGAGAAAAGAAAACTGAACATAATCCGTGCTTAGATGCTACAAAACAAAATATTAACCTGGACGCAAATTTACAGAGAGAGACTCAGAAATTAATTATCTTTCTATATATTTTCACCTTAGCAAATTACTTGGTTTAATTAATTAATCTAATTGTCTTACAACATATCTAATCTTATGGCTCATCTAATGCCGAAATCTAATTTTCATGGGAGTTTTGAAGTAATAAAAAAATATTATGTTATTCTGCTTTCACATTTGAATACATGGTAGATGATACTCAGCTTTTGTGCATATACACGTTTCTGTGGCTATAATTACTAGAGGCGGTGATATGTGTGTTTTATGTTGTAGTTTTGTTGAAGTTATATTTTGGAATACAGTTTAATTTCTTTAAGAAATTGTAGGATATTATATGGAGTAATGTCATGAAAGTGTTCTTTCATGTTGATTGTTTGGTTGGTTGATTTCGTTTAGCGGCATATCAACACTGGGTTATTTAATGCCGAAATCTAAATACTTTGAACACAAGTTTATGGCTTCAACTAAATATATTTTGAAAGCAATTGTATGCCTTGAACTACTGATAAAATGTATTGTTGGTCATTTCGCTTGAAATATGTATTTTTGGTAATTTAGTATAAATAGGTATTGTTTGCTGGTCGATTTTGTCTAGCGGCATATCAACTTCTATGGGTTTTTCAATACCAAAATCTAAATATTTCCTTTTATGTTTTGACTACATTTTTTTGTACAAAATTTTATACTTCCAGATTAAAGGTATGTTTTTTTAGATATATAGTGTGTAGATCATAAAATATATTGTTTGTAATTTTACTATAAAAATGTATTTTTACATTTTTCTTAGTGTTACATTGTCATTTTGCTATAAAAAGTATTTTGGGACATTTTATTTAAAAAAATATACTGTTGATTTTTGTTTGAGGGATCACTATTTGCCGTTGGACCTAATAGGTTATACCATCTCGGGTCATGGTCAGGGTGGACCTGGGAACAACAGCAGTTAAGAGGTAGTTCAAAGCTCCTCAAAACCACCAATCTCCCGATCAGAGGCCTTGCTGCCGGATGTATTTTATCGTCATACCCAGGACGAGCTTCAAGAAGTAGGGCTCAGGATAAACCTTTCCAAAACAAACTATGATCTGGAATTGAAATGAAAGCAATGAAGACATCTACCATGAATCTACCACGAAAATTTCAAGCGGAGAATTAATAAATGCTAATCACTTCAAATACTTCGGTGGTTAGATCAGTTAAGACAAATTTAGTCAAGGAGAAAAGAAAATTGAGCATAGTATTTTGGTTGGATGGAAAACTTGTCAGGGACAAAACACTTTAGATATGTTTTTGTCTTTCAATTTTGTCATCTTAGATATATACAATCCATTGCTAAAGTTGTTTGTAAAAAATGGTCGATTCTTTGTAAAACTCACGAGAGTATCTGACTCCTCCTACTATGTTCTACGTTTACAAAAACTAGATCAGACCACAACTGGGGGTACTGATGCCATATCTGGGCTGGATCTACCCAGTCGTCCCTTTCCAACCTTGACAGGGTCCAAAACTGTTCATCCGACCTTATTGTTTACTCCGCAACCGCTTTCCTACAGACGAATAGTCACAAGCCCCTAGCTATTTTATCGCTATTTCCATAGAAAATGGACTGATGAGCTGAACTCATTAGTTCCAACGTCTAGACCAGCGTTTCTCAACCGGTGCGCCAAGTCGCACTATGGCGGTCGGACGCACTAATGCATGATGAAGGGTAGCCAGATGTACCACAAGTTAACAGAAGAGTAATTTAGAAATTATATTTTTATTTACAATCTTTGTTTTTTAAAAGCTAGAAGCACCAAGCACATGACTTCCATGTCGAAGTCAAGTCTTTGTTATTTGATATTTTAAACTGGATGCTAAATTCCTTAACTTTTAAACAGGAGTGGATAATCCTTTCTTTTTCTCTGCGTCAAAGGAGTTAAATCAGCCATTATTGGTCATTCTAAAACAAAACAAACAGATTCTTCATAAATCAATTTAAATTAACTGTATTGCTAATTTTCTTTGTGAAAACAATAAAAGAACAGAAATTTTTTAAAAATTAAAAAAATAACGATTGACATAGCATTTAAATTTTTGAAGCTCAAAGTTTACTGAAAATCAAGAAGCCGAAAAATCTTTCACAAACGCGAAGTGCGATAAAAGAAACTGTCAGCATAGAACTTACGGTTACATATGTCTTTGTTCGGTCCTTGTAGTATCTTTTCTTTATTGTGATTGTTAATTTTAGAATTTATGCATATTGCCAAAGATTACATTTTCTGTTCTGTTAATTCTTTTTTTAATCATTTCAGCGCAAGCAAGGTAATAAAGACAATAGGATGCATGAGTAATAAAGAATATGAGAAAAACTACTATTAAGGAGAGAGGACAATAAAAGAACAAGAATTAAGAAGACGGAAGGTAACGATTGATATTACATTTAAATTTTTGAAGTTCAAAGTTGACTGGGCAGCAATAAATCGGAAGAGAGTTCCACAAGCGAGAAGTGCGATAGAAGAAAGTGTCAGCATAAAACTTATGGTTACTTCTAACCATATCAACTGTAAAATGAGACCTTGCTGTCAAAATCTTTATGTTATTATTAAGAGAAAGGATCAAAGTATTTTTTATTATTTAATTAACATTTTTACTCCTTTTTAGAACATTCAAAATTTTGATAAAAAAAACTTGTTTTTCTTGCGTCGGCAGTTGTACTAACTTTTAGCAGAGCAGATTTTGGCCTCTTTTTCGCTTTGACAGACACATTAATTTGGAAATTTTGCAAAAATCAAATAATTGTTAGATTTTAATTAAATTTTCAGGACTTATTTACAAACTGTTGTGGTAGGATCCACCTAATCTGCATAGGTGACTACCAACTATATAAATAATGGTTGGTACCGGGAGACGAGGGGAGGAATCACGAGATCCAACTAGAGACTCTGATCGACTGCGACTAGTCAACACATTCTCCAGGAACGTCTTCCCAGAAATATACAGAAATACTATATGTACTTATTGTGTA
Source organism: Acanthosepion esculentum (assembly GCA_964036315.1). NCBI lineage: Eukaryota > Metazoa > Mollusca > Cephalopoda > Sepiida > Sepiidae > Acanthosepion > Acanthosepion esculentum. The sequence goes on along the minus strand of OZ038492.1, from coordinate 4,696,979 downwards.
CACTTTCTTGTTATAATACATTCTTGTTCTAAGTACATTTTGTGTTGCCTTATTATTCCATGCATTAGGCGAGATTCAACAATGAGTCAAGACTCAACACAAACGAATGAAATTATTTTGGAATTATTTATTAAAAAATCTTGATAATTTTTTTTATTTGGCATATGTTTCTCCCCTTACTTAATTTTATGAAAGCTTGAGAAATTCATTGATATAATTTTTACTGACTATATTAGTTAAAAGCGTATATTTTTAAGAATTTAAATGACTTTTATTTATTTTTTTTTTTTTTTGCAAAATCGGATCTAGTCTTACCGAAAATCTGTTCTGAATCGAAAAAAGCGCAATAAAACTCAGGCATTATTTAATTACAGAAGCTTTTAATTGCTTTTATGAATAATATATATTAAAGACGATATAGTCTTTATACAATATATTAAAGACAAACTGTCGATGAAAAACTAATTTTTACAAGATTTATTTTTGTTTTTTACAATTTTTTACAATTCAAAATTGAATAATTTATAAAGATTTTGAATAATTCTTAGGGAATATTATATTAAGTAAAATTGTATTTACTGATCATATATTTTAAAGGTTATTGCAACAATTTTAAAACGGAAAATTAACTTTTGTTTACAAATGTCTAAAACATGTCTGACATTATCAATTTTAATGAAAAAATGCAAGTCTATTAAGATCAATATAATTTCTGTCTGAAATACACCAACGTATTTTGCTTACCAGTTATAGTAAATTCAATCCTTAGCTTTCATTTAAAGGTAAATTGAAAGCTTCAAGAAAGCGTTTTCATTTTAAAAAATTACGTTTACCCGAATTTGTGGAGTTATATATAATATATATATATATAATATTTATAATATATATATTATATATAATAATAACATGGACAAAGTCTGCGAGGGGTTTTAAGAAGAACAACGGAGAATAACAACTACGAGAAACTGGTGCAGATAATCAGAAAGCTAATGTTGATATGTTGGAATAAGCGCTTGGCGAATTTAACACTCGCGTGGCGTTTTAAAGAAAAGAGAAGCAGGAAAACTGCTGGCAAACTATTTAAAACCTCTGAGAAAATGGACGGCAGAAGAAGAAGGATAATGACAAAGACGCAGGTTAAAGGAACTAAAGTTACTTAAAGAAACGATAAAAAGGGAAGTTATGGAAAGTCATGATCACGCACGTCCTGAAAGAATCTTAAATATGCTTCTGAGAACTGCATTTTCGAATCTCCTGTTGATTGATCTAGTTCTTCCTATCATTTTTCTATGTCCATAATCGCTTTGGGTGTTATTGAAAGCAGGAAACGGGACAATTTCGTTGGAAACAAAGATAAATGTGTTCAATGCTTATGTAATCAATCCGCCTCTATGACAACGCTGCACAATTTCCTCGCAGATGAAGGAGAAACCCGAGGAAACAGAGATGTCGTTCTACAAACAGATGCCGAGGACACCTTGGGCAGGAGATGAGAGCAATGAAAAAATATGAGAGCAAAAAGGATAGTCTTGCTTAGGATTTGAAAAATGCAGTTAAAATTTCTTGCACACGTAATGAAAAATAGATAGGGAATATAACACTCACAGGACATACTGACGGCAGGGATTAAATAGGTAATGGGAATAGATATGTAATAGGAGTAGATAGGTTCGCCTATCCTCCAATTCACACACCTCCTCTGTTTTTTGAACAGGAGTAGAGTTTTATCCCGTGTTTTCTGTTTAGGATTGGGCTTCCGGTTCCTTCTAAACTCTGCTGGTTCTTCCCTACGCTAACATATCTCTGCACAGTAACCCTCTATCTTGAGTGGCCCTTGGGCCTTGCATTGGGTAAAAAAATGACGAACAGAAAAGAAACAGCGAGAAACCAACCTAATGACAGATCAGGGAGAGGTTATAAGTGGACAAAGATTGATTACTGCCAAAGAGTGTTCCATTAAGACGGATTATATATAAGGCTGTTTCATTAAGACGGATCAAAGTCAGCTCAGCACTAAAAAAATCAGTGTTATTGTGAAAAATCATTTATTTCTCTATTGGATCATGTTATTTAAGTCATGGCAATTATGTGTGAAAAATAATATCGCCCAAATATCTGTCAAATCTAAAGGGAAAAGAAAAAATCATCAGACGCTTAAACTTAATTCACATTTAAAATCGGTCCAAGTTATTGGAACTCCCTTGCTGAAACCCATGATCGTTCACGCTCTGAAGTGATACGGTGCATAAAGATAGAACTGCATATATAAAATTCAAATTGTTTAAGTTTAAAATATTTAATTGTTTCAGCTGGAAAAAAAACTAATTGATTGATGGATTCGTTTTTTATCGCTTATCAAGCCTTTGCAAGCTATTTTTTTTAGATTGAATATAGAATTTTTATTTTAGTTAATAATGGTTATAGTGATACAAGTCTTTCTAATTAACCCATATCTGGGGAGAGAACAGATGGATTCAAACCTTTTGTATTTGTTCGTAAGTGAATATAACGAACCCCTATTGACTATTGGTATTTGTTCGGAATTGAATATATAAGTGAATATAACGAATCCAATGTGAATTAGAACTCGGTCCAACGATTAACAATTTTGAAGAAATATTCATTACACCACCCACACATCCAATCTTACACCACCTGTTATTCCCAAACGGTCACCTATCTAGGTACTGACCAGGTTCAACGTTGCTTAACTACGGGAACCGGTGTTTCAACGTGATGTAATAGTAAGCCTGGAAATAACTAGATGTTCACCTTTTGTCTGTAAGAGCGAATACAAAGCAAGTATTTCTTTTCAAATAATAATATTTTGACTTATTGGAACCAAATGTTTTAAAAGAAAAGTTATGATGACCTTTTTATTGGTACCAAGTTACCCCGAGAATCTATATATACAAATTCTCGGTTGCTCGCCAAAAGACAGATTTATATGATCATTGCACCAATTCATGGATTGACCTGAGAAAGCTCATAAAGAACATATATATATTTAAGGATTTAACACATAAATTGAATTACTTATCATCTTATCTCTTTTTCAATATTTGTTTCCTGACTTGACCGAGGATATACTTTCGTGAATTAAGCTATAATTATGTCAGGCTAAGTTGAAGATCGATAACCAACATTAAATAGACGATAGATCAAAAACAGACGATAGACAAACAATAACGAATTTCAAAAAAGGATCAGTCTATTTAGGTGCTTCGACATATATCATTAAATCATTTTCATACAAAATTGATAAAAAAAAATCAATTTAAAGAGCCGCCCAGACTTTCATGGAAACAAATCACCATTAGTAATTTTCCGAAGAAAGGGAATTTTTCCAACCCGCGAAAAAAAATTCCCAAGTGACTCAATATTCTTTACACACTGATGTAAGTACACATACTAGAGTGGATCAATAAATATGCAGCCTGGCACAATTATTACCTGAATTTTCAACTGAAATTTTCATTATACAATGTTCGGATAGCCTCACCACTATCGGCGCAAAATCTGGTATCGTCGAACTGAGTTCAAATTTCGGCCAAATCCAAAACGTTCACTTTTGCCATAACACGCTTGTGAAAGGAAGGGATCTATTTCTTCTCTTCAAGCTATGGTAGATATAGCAGGTTAGACTTTAGACTGTACACCCTAGCTTTGGGTGGCAACAAGTCTAGGAGAATCTCCAAATTTAAAACCGTAGAGAATGCAACGGGGGAAACACTCCACTAAGTTCTGAACAGAATAGTAAAAGTGTCGTTATTTTCGAAGGCAATGAACATGTGGGTGATAGTAATTGACTCAGATAACGGAATTGTTTGTCGTGCCGAGTTTTAATTTCGGGTTTATTATCTAGCGTTCACTTCGCAGTAATACTTTTAGAAAAAGAATGACTCCACTGCTACACAGAACTATGGATTAAATAGTAGAGTAGACGCGACTCTCTAGCCTTAGGTGGTAGCCAGTCTAAGAGAGAAACTACTCTGAATTAAAAATCGGGGAGGAAGCAAACGAAACTAATCCTCTATCAAATGTCAGGGGTGCAATTGCTACCACTCCAATATCTTTATTTTATTTTTTACTTTATTTTAATTTTTAAATGCTAAAGAAACTTAGGAAACGATTTGTAGTGTATTAAACTGCAGGGTGAACGCGGAATAGAATGTACGTTCAATGAATCGAAATTATTCCTTTCTTGGTGAGTCCCATCTATCTATCTATCTATCTATCTATCTATCTATCTATCTGGGAGGTGACATTTCATCACCGCCGACTCAACACCGGTCAACCTGTGTTGGCTATCCTAATGTGCACATCGCTTAGATCGGCTTTGAGTCGTAGAGATTTTGAAAGTTTGACTATTAGTCTTCGTGATTTATTAATTACAACAGCCTATTTGGCTGACTGATATTTAATTTTCAAACTTTTCATCACACCAAAAATGGAAATACTTCGTCAAAGAGAAGAAGAAAAATGTGCACAAAAAGGACATTTATTTGTATTTGATAGGTTTAGAAAAAAAGAGTCAGCAACATCAAATTTTGGCGTTGTGACTAAGGCTCTAGGTGCCATGCAATGATTCACACGAAGTTTGGAGCAGTTATCAAAGAAGGGAACAAGCATTCCCACAATTCGTTAGCGGCCAATGTAGAAGAGGTTAAAATGCACACAGACCTGAAACGTTGTGCCGAAGACACCATTGAAAAACCAAGTGCAGTAATAAGTGAAGTATTAGCAAAAGTATCTCAGGTTACACTAGCATCATTGCCAGATGCTTCAGCCACGAGGAAAACGATTAAACGCAAAAAGAAAGCTGTAAGCGCTCCGCTCTCCAGATCCTGTAGATCTTCAAGGGTTGGAATTGCCGCACCGAGACAAAATTTACATTCCAGAAGGAAGAAGAAAAGAAAATTTCATGATCAGCGATAGTGGCCCTGGATTTTAAAAAATAGTTATAATTTGCATGTCGTTTGCATGTTGAGTCGGTGGTGTTCAGTTGGTGGTTATGAGTCGTTCTGCATCCCTATCTGTCCATGTCCATGTCTATCTATCTGTTTATCTGTCTATCTCCAATCTATTGTTAACTGGGGCAAGATTTGATTTGTTAACTTTAACGCCTCCAAAACGAAACAGCTCTCTATTAATCATCTGAAACAGCATTTTTTTCTTTCATCAGTATGGTTGATGCTAACTCTCTCTCTCTCTCTCTCTCTCTCTCTCTCTCTCTCTCTCTCTCTCTCGCCCGCTGTCTCTATGACATTCCGGACACGAACGAACATGATTCTCCACGGCTTCCTGTCTTCTTTTTCTGTTCTCAGCAACGCTGGCTTCTTCAAACCCCCATCTGGACAGATTCATTTTGCTTCTCTTGTTTTTGATACACCCTGTGAGCGTTAAATCCTCTCAGCCTTCTTTCCTCACGACGTGTTCCGAAATGGCCAGCTGTACTTTTTTCACAATCAACAACAGTTTCTTTGCATTTTCTCGTCTCTTTAAAACTTCCTTATGTGTCACATGTTCTTTCCATGTTATTCACAACTGTTGTCAGCAGAAAACATCAGATGAAAAATAAACCATGCTACGCCTTAAAAGACATCAGCAAAAGACATTACAGAAAGTTTACTAATGATAAGTTGGATAAAGTCATTCAAATTTAAATTCTAATTTATTTTATTTCTTTGCATAAAACTATTTAAAATCTAATATATTTTAAAATTTTAGTTGAAGCTTTCACAATGAAACAAATTTCCTCGTAATGTTCATTTTAAAACGCATCCCGAAGACTGTAGAACAAATTACGAACGAAATGCGTGTGTGTAATTAGATCTCAGCTCCTGAATTTAGCAGAAGCTATGCAACAGGGTTGCTTTAATTCTATTTGCACTTGTTTTCTATTAAAGTGTAACTCCACCAACGAATTTTTGAAAATGACTATACACAAGGAATATACTTACAACGTTGCACAAAAGGTTTATATCTGGTCACTCTCCGAGCGCTACTGGTACCATGTAACTTGCTTCCTGGTCGGTGCATCTGCGACTATACCGGTGCCACCACTAGGCTTTTCTGGCCAGAAGGATAGAGAGACACCCAGCAGGATTAAAAAAACCTGCTAAAGGACGGATAAATGTTTCTGTACGGTCAACGGCCATAGAGCACAACAGGGTCTATTGAGCACCATAGACATATTTGCAGCCAGTGCTTTTATGGCTGGGTGGAGGCATACCTAGACTGAACTCAACGGCCAAATCGGAGAGTTATTCCGATTGAATCAACGGCTATGTGTCTCGGATGTCGTTTAACCTGAACTGGTCTACGAGGATGGGCTGAAAAGTTAATAGAGTTTTCTTAATAAATGCATATTTTCTTTCCAGTTAAACTGAAGACGTCAAATGTAACTAGTAGCGACGTTTCTTGAAAATTTGGCATCGTGATGTTATCAAGAATCTGCAAAGAAAAGAAATTTCGCCACTCCCAAGACATTCATGCTGACATGGTTACTAGATTAGGGGATGGCGCTTAAGCCTTATCAACAGTGCAAAAGTGAGCAGCTGAATTTAGGAGGGGAAGGGAGAGTCTTGAAGATGACCCAAGGTTTGGACGTCCTGTAACTGCCAACACTGAGGAAAACGTCGATCGTGATCACCACATGGTGATGGATGACAGGTGAATGACGATAAATCAAATAGCCAATCATTTTAGCATATCCCGTGGGAAGGTTGAGGATATTCTACATGATGAACTTGGCATGATGAAGGTTTCTGCTCATTTGGTTCCACATCTAATATCTGATCAATAGCGCACCAGACAGAGGACATCAAGAAAAAATTTGAGATTGTTTGAGGCAGATTCAGCTGATTTCCTTGAGGTTTTCCTAACGCAAGATGAGTTTTGGGTTTATCACTGTGACAAAGAGACAATTCATGCAGTAGAAAGCCCAGCTCATTTGCTCAAAAGAAGGCCATTGTCGTTTCATCTGCATGGAAGGTGTTGGTCTCAGTTTTTTATGCAAAAGGCATTGTTTTTATCGAGTTTCTTCAAAAGGGCCACGCCATCAATTGAGAGTACGATTCCAACTTGCTGAGGGAGTTACGAAAGGCTATCAAGACCAAGCGCCCAGAAGAACTGACGGAAGTGGTCTTTTTTCATCAAGACAACACTCCAGTACACAAGTCCTTGGTTTCATGGCTGGCTGTGAATGACTGTGGCTTTGAACTGGTTGATCACCCTCTCTATTCTCATGTTTAGACTATCATCAACATAAAAAAACATTTGGCTGAAAATCAGTATTGCATTGATGATGACGTCATATATGCCGTTGCTAACGTTTTTGACCAACAGATATGAACGGCCTTCGTTAAACAGTCAGTTTACCTGAAAAAAAAACAATGCCGTACCTGCCCAATATGTGAAGGGAACTGGTCAGGTTTTCGGCTTCTCTTTTATCTTAATCGGTATCACTCCATACAAGGTAGTAAATTTACTAAGACACAAGGGTTTACAGGAGCATAATTAGGAGCAGAAACATTAAAGATGAGCAGAAAGAGAAGAGAGTGATCAGGTGGACAGTAAATAGCAATTGACGTTGCGTTTAAATTTTTCCAGATTAAAGTTGGATGGAAAGCCTGGAGCTGAAAGGGAGTTCCACAAGTTAGAAATGCGAGAAAAGAAAATGTTAACAAGATTTAAGGCTACATCTAGCCAGCTCAACTGGAAATTGATAAGATCTTGACGTCAGTCTAGTGCCGCGCTTAAATTAAAAACTCAAGGTACCATAGCTCATTCGAACAATTACCATGAAAGTATTTATAGAAAAGACATAGGGAGACGGGAAAGTGACTGGAGCTGGGCCGCCAGATTTGGATCTATAATATTGCAGATTATTTGGATCTTATCAGGGAACTCAAGGTAAATAGCAAGGGCACCGGGCCATATTTAGCATCTATATTCTAAGCATGGACGAATGGTAGGCTTATAGATATGTAAGACAGATTCTGGAACGGAAAATTGTCTCGGCTGACATAGTGAACCGACTTTCTTAGCAGATGACTGCTATATAGGAGGACTAATATTACGTAACTGTTTAGAATTATTTTTCTGTTTCTTAATACTTTGCTTAGATTTTGAATGACATCTTTCGCTATCGCATTACGTCTTCAGATTTCAGTATCGGGTTTTTCGTCCTCTGTTAAAACACTTCCCACCTATTTAAATTATTGTATTTGTTTGATTTTTGTGTTTTCAAGTTGTAATTTGCATATTTAGCTTTTCCATTTGCTATCAGATATGCATTGTTTCTTCTTGCAATTGAGGCTTAGTCCTTTCTTCTTGCTTTTCTACATTATATTCTGTAGGAGTTATTACGCGTGCTTAACCGCTAAACCAAAGTAAAGTGTACTAAACTGCTACGTGATACCAGTCCTCCTGTATAGCAGTGTGTGCTGGACAATCTCATCAAAGATGAAAAGAAGACTTGAAGTAACAGAAATGTGGTTCTACAGAAGGATGCTGAGGATACCATGGATAGAACATGGGAGCAACGACTTAGTTTTGGAGAAGATGGAAACAAAAAGGTAACTGATCAGGAAGAGATAGATGAGGTTTATGGCGCACATAATCAGGGAGAAGGGCTTGGAAAATTTGATACTCACGAGACAGGTAGAGGGCAAGTGGGTCAGAGAAAAACAATGCGTAACAGATTTAGTAAACGTGACTAAATGGATGGTGGAACAGGGCTTAGGAGAAACAACAGAAAGACAGAGTTATTAAGAACTACAAGGGATAGGAAATTGTGGAGAGTCATGACCGCATACATCCTGAAGGAACACGGTACATAACAAAGAAGAGAATTCCCATAACAAAGCAGAGCTCACTTAAATTTTTGTCTCTCATTGGGACGTTTGGAAGTCTGTAACATTATATTCGTTTATGGTTTATTTTGTTTTACGACATATCAACCTCACTAGAATATGTAAGATTTTTAGAATAGATTCGTATGAATAGAATATGTATTCTTTGTAAGAAATCAGTTTGTAGATCAGGTTCTATTGACATATTTTTGGAAAAAGGGTTTTTGTCGAGTGTCGAATGTATTATTGGTATTTATTTTTGGTAATATTTTATTCTATATGTATTTCTGATAATATTTTTTTTATTTTAAATGTATTGCTCCTAATATTTTTTTATTTTTTTAAATGTATTTTTTTTTCAAAAGGGTATTGCTGGTATTTTTACTTTAAAATGTATTTTTATACTTTCATAGTTTTTTGACCTCAGTTTGGGAGGCTAACTATTTCCCCATAGCTGGGACCCTAACAGGTACTACCATCCCAGGCCAGGATAGACCTGGGAGCACCAGAAATTAAGAGGTGGTTCTAAGCTCCTCAAAATCTCCCGATCAGAGGCCTTGGTAGTGGATGTACTTTATCATCATAGCTTTATATTTGTCCCCCAAATGTTGCCGAAGTATATTTTTTAAACAAGGAATTATTTCTTAATCCGACATTATCTCTTACTATTGAAAATGTTATATTTGTTAGACAGGCGTATTTGAGTAGACATCCGTATTTTCGTGATTTTTTGTTTAATTTTTTGTCTGTTTTGTTTTTGTAAAACCGTGAAATTGGCATTTCTCGCCCTGAGTAATCGAATGTGTTATTAAAATAATGTGCCTCTCAGCTGTGATAAATGGAAGTCTGTTTCATAGCGACTGGCACATTTTCCATAACAACATTTTCTACCTCCAAGGCAGGAAGTTATCATTTTCACTGTTTAAATATATGATGCCTACTCAAACAAGTGTACCCAATAAATCTAATAAAGAAATAAGAAATAATGTTGGATTAGAAGGGAATCTATTTTTTTTTTTAAATTATTTACTTACATTATTTACATTATTCGAACTGTTATCCTCAGTTCAATACCAGGTCACAGTTGAGTTAAAGGGAAACAACTGAGACATCCGGAAGAGGCATGGCACGTGGAAGTACAACAATCTATCCCGGTTGACGAAATAAAGGGTTCAGTTCGAAATTCCAATCACCTGAAGAAGGCTGAAGCGTACAATGGCCGAAACGTTGTGAATATGGCAATGAAGATAAGGGTAACTGCCCGAATGATATAAATAATGTAAGTAATCATAATATACCTCATCTCAGAGATATAGACGAAAATAATTTACGTTTCGGGTACGAAAATAAAGTTAGAATGTATAGACTTCGAAAGGGCCCAAAGAGATTATTTAAATAGTAAAATTGTACCTCGCTTTTCTGTAAAAGCTTCTTGTAGATTAACTCTAAAGAACACCTGGTTTGAAGGTGATTTCTTATGTAAGATGAGGAAAATAATTTTTATTCTATATCTATAATCCAGTCCGGTAGATGTCAATTTCATTGTTTAAAAAGAAAGATATGTCTTCTCAAACAGGATTGCCTTTTATAGAATGGTTATTGCGATATATTATATCGGATTTAAAAATCAAGAAAATCTTTTAAAATACTATATTTTCATGTTGATTCTCGAGAAATATAACAGAGAGATATCGATGGGACGCCATTTTGAATTACACTTTGTTTTAAAAACGTAAAAAACTCTTGTTAAATATAATTTAACAGATTTTCCACTTTCTTTTCATTATACACTCCCGTCTCCTGAAACGCAAATATTCGTCACATTGTCTTCTTATTTACGATAAGTCCTAAACTTGTGGCTTTGATTAGTTGACTTAATTATTCTGTAGAGGCGCTGCTAGTATAATTGGTATTGATACGGAAAAGGAAATCGAAAAGCAGTGTTCAAACACGGGATAATCTATTGCGTTCACTTTCGCACTATTAAGAAAAGGCAAGAATCCATATTTTCGAGTCCTCCCAGCTAGTATCAAATAGGCGCGTTGATTATCCTTGAGTGACACCCAGTCTATAAAAATGACAAATCTAAATTCATAACTGTCAAAAAAACAACGGGAAACCCGTTCATTGTCCTCCGCAAAGAGACATGGCAACTAACAGATAATAAAGAAAATGAATCTGGAAAGAGTCATGACTGTCTAGGTCGCAATATAACTTGACATTTTACATTTTTTATTCTTATTTATTCTTCCTAGTTTGCGTTTATTCCATTGATTTTCATGATAAAATCCAAACAGATTGCACAGTTCTTCGTGGATCACCTTTCCTACCCAGTCATGTGAAATTTGTACTCATACTTAACGGCAATTTGATGTGTGGGTAGCATATTATATCGGCAATTCCTCAGTCCCAACGCTGTATGGTATACTGAATGAAAGACGGATAATTTTCTATTTCAGGTTTCATCCCTGTTATAATTCCATGCCTATTGGGTATAAACAGCTCCACTCGGTTTTAGTCATCGAAGTTCTGAACAGTACGGAAAAGGTATGCAATTTTGTTCGCCTCCTCATTCTATAAATGTGTTCAAATTATAACCATGTCTGTTTCGCTTATCTCACGCTAATGCACTTGGAGAAGGCATCTCTCAAATTAAATAATAGAACAGACTAGGTTCCTTAGCACTGGATGGACATCCAGTCTCTGAAATTAAAGTCAGTCTGCAGATCCACCCATTTTTCTGCGACTTGTCTATTTTGATTTTCGTCATCAAAAAATCTCACCAACTGTAGTCGCCGGGATTCCTAAATATGTTTCTCGCTTTGGAAAAACTTCAGGGAATGCTCTTTAGGGTTAATTTTCCTTCCTCTTCCCTAATTAGTATGTACCGCGCTTGTCCAGTCATGTGATACTTAAACGCCGATGAGTGAAGCCCAGATTATATAGAGAACAGTTTTAGGCTACACGTCGGAAAGCGAAGGTACTCTCTTGATTCGTGTGGAAAGCACAACCTTTTGCAACATGACATGTTGGACATGTGAGTAAAGATAGTGTTTGTAACATCTACTAACTTTCCTATTCAGGGTCGGAGAGAAGGCATATAACTGGAAAATAAATTCTTCATTTGCGTTCTTCCGACATTCACCTAGGAGTCTTTTCTTTATTTTAAATATTTGGATAAATATATGCATTTGACGGACAGATACTACTGGGTTTATGCACATATATTTTGGTAAACTCAACATTCAAATGGAATCATCGATATGATTCTCCAAGATATATTCTTCTCATCCATTACTTGTGTTATCAGGTGTCATTCTTAGTGAGTTTCAAAGTCCATACTCAACAAATCTTAATGACGAAGATGTACCTATTCGGTAATTACAGGGAATACAGTTTATTTTTGCTACCAAAATGTAGGTAACTGTAATTTCCTTTAAATGTATTTCATTGTGTTTAACTAACCAGCAATAAACAGAAACCTTCAAAAGTGTGCCATATATAACATTTACTTTCTGACGTGATATGTATTTTCCTGTTTATCTGTTTTACTATTATGCGTATGTAATGTTATTTTTATAAAGGCTTATAAGAATTGTAAATGAAATCTTTCATAGATAAATTGTTAATCCAATACTGAGCTTTGCCAATTAATATTTGCGTGAGGAAGTGTGGTTTTGAATGTCTTTCTTCAAACGTTGATTTTTCTTGGGAGCATGTGAACTCTCTTTTTCTTGTCATTCGGGGCGTTTATATAACTCAAGTTAATTCACATGAGCATATTTTAAGTACAGCTGCGTCGACCAACTGTTTATGTCCGAAACAGCCATCGATATCGCGTGTGGCACGATTCTGCACCTGGAGGCAAGAAGGTCGTCTTTCAGGTCAGGTCAGCGCACTGATACACCAATCTCATCTGATGCTCTGGTGTGACATCGAGTGTAAAGCCGACCTTAATGCCTCTTAGGATGAGACGAGTGCGTATTGCGATCACCACTTATCTATTTCTTTTAGAACAAAGATTTCTTAACGGCATTAAATTCGATCCAGACCTCTGGTACTTTCTGTTGTTCGTCCTGGGTATGACGATAAACAACACTACGTCCTGAGTAAGACGATAAACTACATCCGACAGCAAGGAGGTTTTGAGGAGCGTAGAACTACCTCTTAATTGCTGGTGTTCACAGGTCCACCCTGACCCAGGGTGATAGTACCTGTTAAGGTCCCAGACATGGGCAAATAGTAAACTCCCAAACTGGAGTCAAAAAACAATGAATGTGTAAAAATAGGTTTTGATACCAGCAAAACATTTTGTAAAAAATTAATACCAGCAATAAAATTTGAAGAAAAAATTATTATCAGTAATACATTATTAGCAGCATTACTTTTTTGGAAAAGTTTTTACCCGCAATACATTTTTGAAAAAGAAAATATATTACCAGCAATACATTTTTTTAAAAAAAGAACTATTACCAGCAATATATGTTTGAAAAAAATATTATCAGAAATACTTTTTGAAAAAAAAATATACCATCAATACATTTTTAGAAAAAAATATTACCAGTAATAAAAATCTTGTCGACATTAAATAACCCATTGAAGTTGACATGCCGTAAAATAAACCAAACCAAACTAGACCAAACTTCCTGTTGTTAAATGAAAAATATACGTATATAAACTATGGCAATCTATCAGCCTGTCTGTATATTCACATAGGCTCATGCGAGTTTCCATATTGTGTTTTTTGGGTGGAGGGAATCGATTTTATATTGATTATATTCCATAGCTATAATTATCAATGTCATTTATCTATGATAAAAAAACATGATCTGTTTATCGCTCGCACATCCTGATTTCTCCTATTTACTAAAGAAATATGTGTTATTACGCTAACAGGAAGCATTACTATTGTTATGAATAATCAAGAGTAGTCACTCCTTGTTTTATTACTCTCCTCTTTGAGCGAGCTTTTTCTGTTTACTGGGACTATAAAAGGACACTATACGCTAACCTTGTATTCTCAGTTGAATAAAGCTTTCTTAAAGCCTACACTTGCACACTTTTGTCATTACAACTATATGCCAGTAAGCGAACATATTTCGCACTAATATAACAACGGAATATATCATTAGCAAGCAATGTGAGTGGCAAATACATTGATTTTATTTTGTTTCGTGATAGGTAGCTTTAAACGATTTTAGTTTCAATTTAAAAATATTCTTCTCTTGCGGACAGATTTATTTTTACTCATGTGGCAGCAAATTATTGGCCGTCGTTCGATGGCGTTCCTTCAGAGGGTTGTCAAGTTGGTATCTCGATTAAGAGACGAGCCTCACGAAACGGAGTGGCTCTTGCAGCGTGTCTCACTAGCGATGGTGCGCGGTAATGCTTTCTCCATCATTGCGGCTGGCGAGGATAGCAAAAACAAAATTTCTTTTTGTTCATAAAAATTTATTTAAAAATTGTGACAATAGAGTTAATTTTATAATTAAAAATTCTACATTATTTATGCAATAAATATGATCAATCCGATCGCAAAATTATTTATTATCACCAACTTTTTATGATGATACAAATCGTGTTAGTTTTGTCTAGATACTTTTTATTACTTTTAATGATTTAAAAAGCATAATTGTTTCTTTAAATGTGACAATAACTTTAAAATTACAGGTAAAAAATACTACATTAATCTTGCAGTAATTATAAACAAAGCAAATGCCAGCTTACTTGAATATGGCCTTCATTTTTAACCATATATCTCGTTTTAGTTTTTCCTTGGATATTTTTACTATTAATACCCTTAAAGCAGACTTCTTTCTTACATGAGACAATGGAGATAATGAAATTCCAAGATTAATAACACAGAATATATAACCAATGCAACAGAAAAACATTACTTCAATATTCCCACCATTTTATAATGATACTATCGTGTTAGTTTACTTTGGATATTTTTACTATTAATGATTTAAAAAGCAGAATTCTATCTTACATGTAATATTAGAGCTTATTGTATATATAAATATATTACTCATGCCGAAAATATAACCAACGTAATTGCGAAAATATTTAAATATATCCGCCACTTTTTTGCAGGACGTGTAATATAAGTTTTCTGTTGGTATTATTATTCATAATGATTTCAGTCAGTTAAGTGCCATGCGTGATACACGCGTAGGCGATCATGTCTCTTTTGATGACAGCTGAGGCAGATCTTTTTCCCTCAGTACGTTGCCTATTCTTTCTGTGGTAGACCAGTTACCATCCAAAGCTACAGTCTGTTCTGCTATTTATGTAAAAATCCTCTCCCTATGGGGGGGGGGGGATTCATACCATTCCCAACATAAGTGAATGTAATGAATTCGACTGGAATATCGAACTCGGTACTCCAATTCCTCAATCCGAGCCGCTATCCATTACTCCACTGTCATGTAACAGCAGATTTGTTTAGATAAAATATTTATCATCACTCATGCATAAAATATAACCGAAGCTATATCAAAATTATTTAAATATGTCGTTTATTTTTTTATCATACATGTCGTGTTAGATTTCCTTGGGTATTTTTACTTTTAATGATTTTATAAGCAGAATTCTTTCTTACATGTGAGTTAATATTGTAGATAATAATCCTACATTATTCGTACGGAAAATATAGCCGATGAAATTCCAAAATCCCTTCACTATTTTCGATCGTTTCTTCTGTCTGAACTACAATGCTACTTTTCCGTTTTGTCGGCCATTTAATTAAGTTTCATACATTATACATGCTTGGCAGATTATTCGAGTCATGACTGACCAGGAAAATTTTCCTGCAGTACGTTGTCGTTTCTTTCTGCGGTAGACTGGCTGCCAACCAAGACTATAAAACCCAGACTGTCCTGCTATTCAACCCATAACTGTGAGGAGAATATGTGGGTTCATACCTTTCTCAAGGGTATTTACGCGTAAGTAGCGGATCCGGTTGGAATTCGAACTCGGCTGTCCGATTTCTTATTGCGAACCGATATCCATTACATAACAACTTTTAGCAATCATCACTTGTCCCACAAGTACCCTCTTCAAAGAACGTGGTGTCAGTCGACTGGAGTCATACTTTCACCTCTTCAACAAGAGTGTGTTCTTTGTGGAATTGCTTCCCGGGAAAATGTGGACTGAGAGTTCCAAACAGATTATAATCTGGAGCAATCAAGGTCGGAACCATAACGGAGAAGCACCCATTATCACTGACCCCGTAAAAAATATTCAAACTTGTCAGTGCTTTTAGAGGTAAAAATAGTACGGACTTCTGATCGCATGATCAGACAGTTTAGGGAAATCAGATATTGTACAATTTTGGACAGAATGAAGCTGTTCATCGAGAATTATCAGATTGTTTTGGGTAAGGTTGTTATCTTGCTTTACAACAATATTTCTCCACGCACTGTCAACCAGACAAAATATTGATTCCAATGATATGGCTGAAATACTTTGCCGCATAGACTTAATGTAGGTGAGAGGACATCAGTCTGTGAGTCTTTAAATATATTTGATATATTTAAACACTCGCCTTTTGATAACAATAAGGACTTTAAAAAATACTGGCATTTTTGCCCACATGGGTAAACTAGTATTCATATATACTTCTAGTGGACATAAAGTAGGGGGTTGATTTCTAGTTGTTATTAAGTAATAAACTAATTTCAATCGAATTACTACATATTAAAATATTTGGAAAATGTACTGATTTCATATGTGAAAACGTTCTAATAATAATGTCTTGACAAAATATGTCGTCATTTTTGACAATAACGAATTATCTAGTATTAATATAACATTCTTGTGAACAAAAATGGGGGATCGGTTTACTGTTACTAAGTAATAAACTGAACTCACCAGAATCACTATATATTAATATAACTGGGAAGATATAATGAAAGACTCACGTGTGCTATCGGGGCATTTGCGATAATACTGGGAGCGTCCAAAGTCTTTTTATACAAACCTTTACTAGTGAGCATATTTCCAGCATGCATCTGTAACCCTTTACCTCGAGTGGCTCTTGGGTCATGTACAGATTGAACATCATTGTAAAAAAAAAGGTGACTCCAATTTATTATTATTTTTGTTATTATTATAGGATATATAAAATAATTCGTTTTTTACAGATCTTTACCCCAAAGTTTAGTGTATTTTTTAATTGTTTGACTCCAAGCAAGGCAATAATTCCACAAAGACGCAGAGGTTATAGGTGACGAGAATGAAAGGATGAGGAGGATTGACAAAAGGTTCAAGAAAACGAAAGATGGCGATTAACGATGCACTTAAATCTTTGAAGATTGTAGTTATCAGGAAATCAAGAAATTGGGAGATAGTTCCACGGGTGGGAAGTGCGGGAAAAGAAACTGTTAGATTAAAAATGGCAATTGCATCTAGGTAGTTCAACAGTAAAATGATGAGACCTAATTGCTAATCTAGTAGCACGCTTGAATTCATGTAGTCGGGTTACAAGGGAAAAAAGCACATCAGAAGAGTTGCCATGAAAAGACAAAGGGAAGACACATTATGTTCGTAAGAAAGTGACTGAAGTCGAGATATCTGGTCAGGATCGATTACATTACAGATTCTTTGGATTTTGTCAAGAATCACAAGATGTACAGCAGGAGCAGCAGACCAGATATGGCAACAGTATTCACTGCACGGACGAATAGTAGATTTATAAATGAGCAAGTTGGATTCTGATGAGAAAATGTTTTTCACACGACACAGTAAACCAACTTTCCTTGCAGTAAACGTATCAATTGATTCAATATAGTCGTTCCACTCCGTGCCAGTGGAAAACGTGTGTTCAAGAAGGCGTAGGGTCTTGCTCTCCTAAAGTTTAGCATCAGTCATGCTGATGGCAGGAAGAAAGGTGTTCTCTGTGGTGATTAAATGAAAGCAGTTTTGTTTTGGGGGCGTTAAAAGTTAAGACATTTCTTGTCTGAATTAATGATTTGTTGTAGAGTAACTAGCACCCCTTCAGCACTCTACCAGATGCCCTGGCTCATAGCCTTAAATAGTCGACGTTTAAGGACTTCAACAGTTGATTAATAAATTGATACTAAGCTGATTAATATTCGGACAGATCTTACTTCATTTGGTTATACAGCATTTAACCCTTCTCTATTCCTTGTAAGTTGTCTTGTTAATTGTTTTGTAACTCATTGTTTTGTGTTTTTTGTATGTATCCCTTAGCACCGGATATTGGTGCTGAATAAATATATTAAGCACTCATTCTTCTCTGTGTATCATTCACCTCAAGGATACATGATTGAAGGTCCTTTTCAAGAGAAGCTGCCAGATTTACTTTGCCGTCGAATTTCCTATTAAGACATGAGTAAATGGTTGAGTCATCTGCATAAATACCTAGTTGAGAACTGATGAGATCATTGATGAAGATTAGAAACAGCGTAGGTTCAATGTTATAGCCCTGGGGTCACCCACATTAGTATGAAAAGATCTGGAATATGCTGAATATAATGGAGATCTTGCTTATCTCGTTTGATCAATTCCTCTTAGTAACTAATCAACTAACGGAAAATTCCAAGATGAGCAAATTCACCATCATGTCGTTTATGAATAAATGTCATGACAAAGGTAGGAATATGTTGTAGACACAATTGTGACGGACAACGGAAGTCAATTTACGTCGAAACAATTTAAAGATTTCTGCAAGGAGTATAATGTCGAACATATTAACACAGGTCCATATCATCCAAGATCTAACGGGTTAGCTGAAAAATTTGTCGACACCCTTAAAAGAGCTTTAAAGAAAGCTAGGGAAGTAGCTGCAGATGAAGCCCTACCGAAGTTTCTACAGGTATACAGACTTACCCCAAATAACGCAACACCAGCCTCACAATCGCCAGCCGAGGTAATGTTTGCACGTCGGGTAAGATCTGTCTTCGACAAATTATTACCGACAAAGACAAAGCCAGGTACAGAAGAAATTATTCAAGTAAAGAAATACAATCCTGGTGAAAAAGTATACTTTAAGGTATATAAACAGAATAAATCATTCTGGGAGAGTGGAAAAAGAGAAAAGCGGATTGGCAACATGATGTACTTCGTGAAAGGTGAAAAATTCACGTGCAGACGGCACATTAACCAGATCAGACGACGCTCTTCAGATGTGGTTGACAGCGCTCCAGTTGAAGAAACACCTATGGAGGTGATTTTTGATACGTTTGATCTACCAACGCCAGCAACGATGTTACCTGAGATACGCCGATCCAAGAGAAAAAGAAAGGCAACTGACCATTTAAAAATGGATCCAAAACGTAGGAGATACGCTACGATGTTGCTAAAAAAAATGAATTTTTTTTTTCCTTTTTCTTCAAAAAAAAAAAATTAAAAAATTAAATTAAAAATTAAAACTTTTTCTCCTACGGAGTAAAGTTTTAGGAGGTGGGTGTTATAGTGAAATACACCTTGTCTAGATAATAGACTCTCCGACCTATTATAAGTAGGAGTCAGTAGTAGTCGGGGGAAGGAGTAGTGTTCAGCGACCACAACTCGATTACTCTGCGTAACACTTTATTACAAGTTCCTAACGTTTCTGTACGTTTAACCTATTTAGGACGCATATAGTCCGACTACAAGTTCTATTGTGGAAATAACTCTACAACAGAATATAACTCTTTTGTTTCACCTATGAGTTAATTAGCACTTGAATTCAGTAAAAGCATTATTATCTCCAATAAATTCTTAAAGTCTAAAAATATTTTATGACTTTAAATAATATGCGAGGGGTTGATAAGCTGTAAAAACAAATCAATCAATCCAATACCTTATTATTATTATTATCAATATTTTTCAGTTAGGCTTTTGCTTCAGATGGTATAATACCTGATATAATTACTGAGACCCGGAAAATTATGCGGCATTATTTCAATCTAGTCCCTAAATATATTAAAGCGTCACGCAGAATTCGAGAAGTGAATTAAAATTAAGCGATATCTGAGCAGGTTTTAAGGGTAGAGATGTCAACCTTGGAATGGATTCCAGAAGTACACAACAATCTGTTATCGGTTATGATACCATAAAATGCAAGGTAAAGTAAAAACTGACCCCACCAGTCTTTTCAAAGAGCTAGGATCGTTGCGAGATACTATGAGAAGAGAAATTTCTGTATTCATGGAATAACCAATATCTGGTTGAAGAAACACACAAGATGCTTGAGGACGTGTAAAAAGCTCAGGAGGGGAGATAAAGAAACACATAGACTACGTAATAATCGATAAAAGATTTAGAAATGCAGTTCTAGAGTTTGAAAAATAACTCAGTAATAGTTATATGCAAGACACAAAAGAAACCTAAAGTCGCGCTGAAGCTAGAATACAGCAGACTATAGAACAATTCATTTTGGTAACTCAATGTAGGATTCTGTGAGGGAATCACATGTGGTGCTGACAAAAGAATCCCAAGGAAAAAGGGACAAGAAAAAAATAAGTGGATGACAGATATAAGTTCTTGAACTAATGAAAAAGAGGCAACAGTTAAAGACAAAGAATATAGTAAGATAAAAAAGGCATTAGAAATAAATACAGTACAAAGACAAATGGTTTAATTAAAGGTTTGCCGTGATAGAAAAACTATGGGACATAACATGCATATATAACGATACAAAGAGGTATGGTACTTCTGCTTTCATATTTAGAGTTTCTTGATGGGAACAAGAACACTTATACTTAGCACCAGAAAGAGACAGTTAAAATATCTAGGGCACATAATGTAAGGAAAGAGAGCTTGGAAAACTTGACACTCACAGGACATATAGAAGGCAAGTAGAACAAGAGAACGACAGCACATAACCTACCTAACGAGCTTGTGTAAATGGTTGGCAGAACATGGATTAGGAGAGATAGCAAAAAGACAAAGTTTACTAAGAGCTACAAAGGACAAGAAATCGAGGAGAGCTGTGGTCAACACATGAAGAGATACAGCACATAGAAGAAGATTTGTTAAAACTATGCTTCTGTTTTTCTGTATAGAACAGGTCTTCGAATTTTCAAAGTTTGGAACCATTGAACTATACTAATGTTTTGAGCAACCAATTCCCGATGCTTTAAATATCGGAAAAAATGGCGGATCAAAGTTCTGGAGAAACTTTTTTCAAAACTAGAGCCGAGTACATGTCTGGAAAAGGAATCAATAAATACGAACTGCACTTTTTTTTTTCATTCCCTTACTGTCTACTTCACTCTCACTCGCTCACACTCTTTCTCTCTGACACAGACACACACTGTCTCTTTCTATCATTCATTCTCTCTCTTTCATTGTCTCTCTTTTCTTTTTCTCTTTCACTCTTACTCGCTTTATTTCTCCAAATTTACTTTCTCGTTCTTCATCTCTTTTTTCTTTCTTACTTTATGTCTCTCTCTCTCTCTCTCTCTCTCTCTCTCTCTCTCTCTCTCTTTCTTTCTTTCTTCATCTTTTCTCACTCAATTTCTTTTTCGTATTTTCTCTCATTCTCTCCTGTTATTTCTTTCTTTCTGTTTACTTTTTCTCTCTTCGTTTTCTCTTTCTACATCTATCTCTCTCACACAATGTCTCCTTCTTTCTCTTTCTCTCTCTTTCTATCTCTCTGTATATTTCTCATTCTTTCCCTCTCGTTTATCTCTTTCTTTTTTTCTCTCTTTAGCATCTCTTCCTTTCTCTTTCATTCTATCTATTTTCTCTTTGTCTCTTACTCGCTTTATTTTTTCTCATCTTTCTCGTTGTCTCTTTCTTTTTCTTATTCTATCCCGTTTTCTCCCCTTTTATTTCTGTCTTTTTTCTCTCAATTTCTTTTTCGCGTTTTCTCTAATTCTCTCCTATTATTTCTTTTATTCTGGTTATTTTTCTCTCTTTCTTCTTTTTCTCTTTCTACGTCTCTCTCCCCCTCTCCCTCTCTCTCTCATCCTCACTCTTTCCCTAACTGTATCTTTCTATCTCTCTTTCTTCCTGTCTGTCTATATATTTATCTTTCTTTCTTTCTTTTTTCGTTCTCTCTTTCTCTTTTCTCTCTCTCCTTAACTCGATCTATCTCTTCTTCTCTCTTTTTAACCTTTCTTTCTCTTTTCTCTTTATCTCTTACTTTATTTCTCACAATGTCTCTATTTTATTTCTCCTTCTCTATCTCTTTTTCTTTCTTACTCTATTCCCTTTTCTCTCTCTTGATTTCACTTTTTTCGCTTTTTCCTCTCAATCCCTTTTTTCAATTTCTCTCATTCCCTTCTGTGATTTCTTTCTATCTGCTTATTTTTCTCTTTTTATGTCTCTCTCTCTCTCTCTCTCGTTCTCTCTTTCACTCACTACTTTTTCATTCTCTCTTTCTCTCTTTCTATTTCTCTTCCTTTCTCTCTCTCTCTCCTTATCTCTTTCTAGCACTTATTCTTTCTCTTTCTCTCTGTTTTTCTCTCATTCTCTCTTTCTATTTCGTTCGTTTTTTCTTCATTTCTATCCCTATATCTTTCTCCATCTCTTTTTTCCTTAACTTTTTTTTTATTCCTGTCTATCTATCTATCTCACTTTGTAATGACAATTCATTCAGCTATCATCATCTCCATTTTGCTAATAGCCGAAGCACATTCCATTATCGTGTACGACAAAACATTTCATTCTTTTCGCTTGTAATCCTTACATAATACGGATAGAAACAAATGACCAGGAACTTTAATGTGACACTTCATCAAAATCCATAAACAATAAATCTGCTTTTGAGAGCTTTCATTGTACAGCGTCCCAGTCTAGCAGTCGATTCCTGAGGTGTAAATTATCGTTAAACCCACCTATTCTTTTCAAAATCCTAAGATAAGAAACGGTGGGTTTGCAAAATGTTATTGATTCAGAGAACAGCTTCACTCAGCTAAATATGTTTGATGATTAAAAACGGGTGTATCCACACCTGTTAAATAAACAAAATATACGTGCATCTGTTGCAAAGATCTCTCTTTGGTATCCGTTGCTTCGATCATTTTGCAAACAAACTGACCGCTCATAAAAAACCGAAATGAATTAAATCGATCGTTTGAATTCATAAAATACCGATAAACGAACAAGTATAAAAGCTGGTTTCACAATTGACCAGAAGCAATCTTTCAGAATGTCGAGCCTGAAGTTTATTCCACTTAGTGCGATCTATGGTGAGTATTTCCAGGTTTATAGTTTTTAATGTTATAAATAATGACTTCATAACCTCCGAGTATTTTAGGTTAAATCCGGATTTTATATTTTCACTTTTCTTTCTGCTATATTTTTCCAAAATTAACAAACTTTTCGATACGTGTTTTTTATTTATGTACGTACGACTATTTTTGTAATTTGTCTTCCTTTCTAGTGTTTTTGTTTGCCTAAAGTTTTATTTATTTAAAATATATATATATTGGAGCTTCTAACATACGTAATGGATATGTTTATCTACGTACATTATATATGTTCCAACGTTGTCATAGGATGGGCATGATAGTGGGAACAAGCTCCCGCTGCCATTAAAATGCGTTCATGACATGTGTCCCAAGTAGCCTCTGACAACTAAGACCAGCTCGGAGCCGGAAAATGGGTGAAACAGGAGAATGGGAGAAGTCGGACAACTGGCGCCTCATAACTAGCCGCTTTGGAAGATGGATGTCGACATCCCAATGACGCAGACCATCGACTGGAAGGAAAACTCTAATTTTAAAACCTCCACTACCTCCAAATACAGAAAAGGCAGTGGAAATAAATCCAGACCAAAACCAAAAGGCGAGAGTGAAGATGGCCATCAACACTGATAATATTCCAACAATTCTTGCAACAAAGCCGGGCTTATATGTAATGGCTTTTATTCCTTTGGATCTTGTCGGTACACCCAAGAGCGCTAGAGTCGTATACCATCGCCAAATGCCTGCACCCTCGACAGGTCACTCCAATCTGACCACGAAAGGACTGGATTTTGACCAAACAGGGTGCTACTTTTATCTCGCAAAATAAACGGATCTTAGGAGAGTTTTAAAATTTATATTTTATAGTTGTTAATTTCCATTCTCTTAAATTCTTTATTTCATTGATAGCGAAAAGAATTAGACGTGTGGCATAAATCCAGCCAATTCTGTATAAAATATGGGGTGAGATAATTGACAGTTTTTCGGTCCCATTGACGCGGTGTTTACCATGATGTATTTGTCTATATTTTTTATCGTTTCATCCCAGTCAAGACGAAAAAATCCACTAGAATGCAAAGGGTTACAGAGAGTGAATGAAACAGAGACGACAATAAAAGAGCAGGATTCAAAGATATAGAATAGGACGATTAAAATTCCATTTAAATTTTAGAGAACGGAGTCGGCAGAAAAGGAAAGATGTCGACAAGCGAGAAATTCAAAAGAACAAACAATTGGAATAGAACTTATAAATACATCTATCTATTACAGCAGAACAATTGTGAGACCTAGCGGCCAATCTAGTATTGCTCTTAAATTCGTCAAGTTGAGATACGGAAGATGAAAATTCATCAAAACAATTACCACGAAAATATTTGTAGAAAAGGATATGTTATGGATGTGGAAAAGTAACTGAAGCCAAGCTGCTCGGCCAGGATCGATAACGTTGGAGAATCTTCTTTGGATTTTCTCAAGACGAGACACATAACAGAGGCACCAGAGATAAATTCCTACAGAACCTAAGTAACATTTTTTCGGTCCTATTATTTCTGTATTTGTGTTCAACAATTCTTTTTCTATATTTCTCCATAATGCCTGGAATAAACAAACAGTCGTATTTCTTTCTAATTACAGAAACATGTCTTTGTTTTAAAAGATGCTATGTACATTTTTGCTTCTCGGTTGTCAGAATCAGTAACAAATGATATACGCTTGAAACGAATAGAAAAATATTTCGATATTTGAGTAAAAAAAAAAACGCACAGCAAATACCGTTCATTTAACCTTATATAACGTGACAACCTTATATTCTGAAGAAATTTCTACAAAGTACATTAGTTTCAACATCGATAGTAAAAAAAATCTTTTCTTGCCAATATTCTTTAAAAAGCAAGATACAAGAAAATATTTACTCATTCAAGTTTAATACGACGCAAAACTTTCTTTTGTTCTAGCAAGTAACACCTGACTTGATGAAGAGTGAAAGCTGAAATAATATAAGTTCATGTGCTGTTTAATCTAGATAGATTGTAGGCAATTGTAAGCTAGTATTTTTTCTGAATTTTGTACAAACTCTGAAATATCTTCTTTGTATAATCTATGCACTTGCATTGATTATACAAAGACGCAATCTCATCACGGAAATGGGTGGCGTTCTGGTCCTCCAGACAATCCTCCACAACACATACAGTCAACGTCAAAATTATTTGTACGCCCATCAATTTTTAACATTTTTATCCATTTCTCAGTATCTAATGCCCGTAAGTTGCCAGTTTTTATATGTTAATAAGCACAACAAAAGGAATATAAAACTCAATTTCTACAGGCGAATTATGCAAAATAGGAAAAACAAAATTATTCGTACAGTAGAAAATATCGTTTTAAATTGATTGATTCGTGTCAGTATGAGTAATTTACATAATTATTTTATCGGTGAAGCCTTCTAGACTATTTATTCAATAGAATATTTGTGATAATTCCAGTAAAGAACATCATGTGGTGCATAGAGGGACACCATTTTTATACTTACGTTAACAACATGATGGAGAAGACAGAGGAGCTTAGCATTGAGTTGAGAAAGAGAATTATTAACTTCCACAAGTCGGGAAATAGTTACAGCTCTAGATGTCCCTAGATCTCCGGTACAGTCCGTTATAAAGATGTTTAAACAGTTTGATACGACAGAGAATTTGCCTGGGTGTGGAGGAAAACCGAAATTGTCACCGAGAACTGCACGAAAATTGTGTCGCGAGGTTAATATAAAACCAAAAATTGTTTTGAAAGACATTGCCAATAGTTTGGATACCATGGGTGAAGTACTCACACAATACAACGTTATTTAAATAGAAATGGGTTGTATGAAAACCGACCACGACGAACCCCTCTCCACAAACCATGTCACATTGTTGCTCGATTTGATTTTGCTAAAACGTTCTTGGATGGACAAAGAAAATTGCTTTTGGGAAGAAGCACTATAGAGTGATGAAACAAAAATGATGTACAGAAGATTTGGCGCAAGAAAGGTGTATCTTTCTTCCCAAAGTACACAGCGGCAACATTGCAACATGGAGGTGTCTCGATGATATTGTGGGTTTTTTTTAGCTCAACGAGTACTGGACAATTATTCGCAATAAGAGGAATAGTGAAATTTGCAGACTATATCAAAATTCTGGATGAAAATCTACAACTATCAGCGCTAAATCTTCATCTAAGTCGGCGATTTATTTACAGCAATATAATAATCACAAACATGTCTAAATCATTGACTGTGTGGCTTCAGAAAAGGATTACAGTTCTACCATAGTTTTCAATGAGTCCTGACTTGAATCCTATTGAAAATTCATGATAAGAATTGAAAGTTCGAATGAATCGTCGGTCACCAAAAAAAACTCCAGGAATTAGAACGTGTAACCATTGAAGAATGAAAGAAAATCCCAGAAAAGACTTGTTCAAATCTCATAAAACTTTATGAAATGATTGAAGTAAGTTATAAAGATGAGAGGCCATGATATTGACTATTAATATTATGAAACTTGTTCAAATTTTTCTATTTTTCATATTGTACGAATAATTTTGTCTTTCCTTAGTTTGCAGAATTCGCCTGTCAAATATGTTGTATTTAACTTATTCTTCTGGAAATTGAGTTTTATATTTTGTTGTGCTTATTAACATAAAAAAACTTAGCATCATTCGGATATTTAGATTCTGAGAAATGGCTAGAAATATTCAAAATTGATGGTTTCGTCTTGACTGTATGATCTCATCACCGTTTCCAAAATGACAACCACAAAGGTGGAATTTAAGTTTAGGAATTAGGAAGAAGTCAGATGGTACTAAGTCTGTCGAGTAAAGGGGTTGTGGTAGGAATTCAAAGCCACAGTTGGTTGCTTCAGCGACTGTAACCTAAGCAGTGTGAAGGAGCGTGTTTATCTTGGAGCAAGGGCACACATCCGCTCAGCTTCTCTCTGTGTTTAGACTTGAGTACTTCCTTCAGTTGTCTTAATTCTGATGCATGGTACTGTTCATTAATAGTTTTCCCTTTTCCAGGTAGTCTATCATGATTACTTACGTCTTCAGAATTAAAGAAAAAACAGAATCCATCTCCTTGACAACAGAAACTCTCTGCTTGGGCGTCTTCAGGGGTGTTTCCGCTG
Organism: Acanthosepion esculentum; assembly: GCA_964036315.1. Taxonomy (NCBI): domain Eukaryota; kingdom Metazoa; phylum Mollusca; class Cephalopoda; order Sepiida; family Sepiidae; genus Acanthosepion; species Acanthosepion esculentum. The sequence goes on along the minus strand of OZ038492.1, from coordinate 4,669,826 downwards.
TTTGCTTTGAATCTGCCGATTTATTTTTCAGCAAGCGTCATGTGTAATCTGTGTGATAAAAAATGAAAATCTCTTAACCCGTTAATGTATCTACCGGACAAGTTTGTTTCCACAGTGTTAGTTATTCCAAATACACCTGTGATGCCCAACTAAACGAGGAGTTCTTTAATACTACACATACGAAACAAAGAAAAGCACATGGATTGAATTCCGTTTGACTAATACAACTGAAACAACAGCAAGTATGCAAAGAATATATTTCAACGTCCAGTCATTGTTGTACATGTTCATGACTTTTCACAAAGTTATAATGTTAACAACAGCAATTACAATAAGAAGAGATTCGAAGGCGTGAATAAGGTTGGGTATGTTAACGACAAAAACATAAAAAAGAAAATCACCTCTAGGTTTGCAAAAAAAGTTGGATATGTTAATGACTTCTTTCAAAGTTAAATTCATTACCTGTTACCTGTGACAGTTGCAGTATTCACCAGGGCGGTTGAGCCGGCTACGTCAAACGAACCTGCCGCATCCGGACAAAAGCTGACCAAGCTTAACTGAGGTCGTATTCATTCATATGTGCACATCCATACTAGGAGATTCAGTGGGAATTTGGATTCACAAGCGGTCCTCAGCCGCACATATCCACACCTTTTGGAGTAATGCAACACGGATTCCTTCTCCTCGGTTGGTATGACACAATCTGCCCTTCGATGTTACTCATAGCTGGGGCGGGGGAGAGGAGATGGATTCATACGGGGATGTTTTTTGCAGTTTTTAGCAGTGATTTGAACCAACACGATTCGAACACCTTATTACTTATAATTCTAAAAATAGGGACTTAAGATGACCCCCACCTCCATAATACTATCACTACAAATAATCTTGTTGAAATCATAATGGTTTGAATGTGGTTTAACCTCCATTGATTGAACCGCCTCCGTCAAACCAATCCGCCGCTGCTTCCGAAGAAATCTGACCAAGCGTATAAGAAGTCATTCTTTCGGGCGTGCAAATCCATAGTTGGAGATTCAGTGGGTATTTGGATTCACAAGCGGTCCCCAGCTGCATGTATAAACGTTTACTTTTTAGGATAGTGAGATCCGGTTTGAAGTTTCTTTCTAGACTGGGTGCCACCTAAGACTATACAACTATTTTATCCATAGCTGAGAGGAAAAGAAATGGATTCATACCTTCCTCGAGAGTACTGGCACGTAAGTGAATGTAATGAACTCGACAAATATGTATATTTGTCGAGTTGATTACATTCACTTACGTGCCAATGAATGTAATGAACTCGTCAGCAACGGTAACAAGAAAGACATTAAAAAATTTTCTTTAATATCTAAGTGAAAAATGGGTATCGACAGTCGTGTGTTATACACGCGAATGGTTGATGTCAAGTTCAGTAATATCACCGTCAGAGTTTTGCCGAAACACAATGTTCTTGTAAGTATGAAAAACAAATTTAAGTGTGTAAAATACAAAGCTGATTTGCATTTAAATCATTCTGCAAAATATTAATGAACGTCTGTATAATATATGCATATTATTACGACTGATATCATTTATAACATATCATTAGTTATCTAATTAATGAATTTATCATGTTTGGGTTTTTATTGAAGACATTATTACATATTTATGATTTCAGACATATTAAAAACAATCTAACAAGGAATGTTAATGGTAATATTAGTCATTTCCCTGCAAGGAAACATTCGGTATTCATTGAACGAGCAGCCAGTGCTACATTCGGTTGAAATTTACAAAATCTTTCTATTAAAACAATTTTTCAGAAAAATAGCTTTGTCAAGTCTACTAACTTGTATCGCTTTTTCCATTATCGATTGTGGCTTTCTTCCTAGTCCGATTTTTTTAAAATAGTGTTCAACGTCAGCATTCTGATTATAACAATATTCACACATTTCATATGGATGCCATGCACACTCGTTCAGAAATATCTCGACAGTCAGCTGTATACAACCTCTTTCTCAGATCGTTGATTAAAAATGGCTTTAAGCGAATGAATCATGTCGGTCTCAGTGAGGACAGGTTATTGTTTTTGCGTAGACGTGTCTGTCTCTGCAATTTTTCTGCAACTGTTCAACTTTTTCAAAATTGTGTTAAAAGCGTTTGCTTTTGATCGTTAAACAAAGCACAATACGCTTTTTTATAACATTTATAATATATTATTTATAATTAATGAATATATCACATTTGGGTTTTTATTGAAGGCATTATTATGTATTTATTATTTTCAGACATATTAAAAAGAAACTAATAGGGAATGGTGCTACATTCGGTTGAAATTTATAAAATCTTTCTATTAAAACAAAAAAAAAACGCTTTTTCCAGTATCGATTTTGGCTTCCTTCCAGGTCCGTTTTTTTTTTAATAGTGTTGACCGTCAGCATCCTGATTATACCAATATTCACACTTCAAACTACATTTCAATTGTTGTTAGTCCTCAAGTGATGGGGTTTCTGCGATTTGGCACAGCTCTTTGTTTGTGATTCTATAGCATTAGTCCACGAGGTTCGCGGAAGGTTGGTTCTAGCTGAGACCTACACTCTTCATTCGCATATAAGTGAATGTTACGAACTCGACTTGAATTCGAACGGCTCTCCGATTCCTCCATCCGAGCCGCTTTCTATTACTCTACTGAGCCTCCACTGAAAATGTATTCGTTTCCTAATATTTTTATTACGTCGGTAAAAAACATTATTTAATGTTATGTTTTGAAATGCAAAGTTTACCCGGTTATTTGAACAAACGCAGAACCATTCAACCCGACAGATGAAATTCGTCAACTTTAACTTTCCGTTATATGTATTAAGATATTAGAAGTCTATCGGAACGTCTCTGAAAGAAGCCGTGGGCCAAGCATTCCAAAAATGCCGCATCACTAATCAGCCGGACGTCAGTGAAAATGACATCCTTTTGAGAAAGGACAAGAGGACTCTGTGGACAACGACGACGACATCGAAGACGCAGACATCTAATATGCTAACGACAAAATGAAACTCATGACATCTGGCTTTGATACGAATACTTATATTCTTAATATCTATCTGAATGTTAATATCTATGTGAATATTTTCTTCTTTTTTAGATAAATACAGTGATTAGTTCTTGATTTAACATCTTTGTTATACCTTGGGACCGTAATTATAATTTACTATCGGGGTGTGGCCTAGTGGTTAGAACGCAAGTGTACCAATATGATACCAGGGTTCGAATTTCACCAGGGTCGATTTGTCAAAGAGGTGCCTTCTTGATAATATCGGCCTGGGAAACGATTCCTGCATTTGGCATTGTTGAGAAGTCCCTGAAAACCAGACCATGCGTGGATCCCATGTCCTTTTAATTGAAACTGAGTAAGCAATCGATTGCCGTGCTCGTATGAAGTCATCATGACCGAGGGTTTGAATACACTGATCTTGTTCAACACATGATCACGCCAGAAACTGGTACTAAGGTCTATTAAACATATATGCAAGAAACACAATCGTGTCTGTGCAGGCGCTTGCAACAGGAACTAGCTAGCAACACTATAAAAATATGTTTATATCTATAAACACACGACAAACATACTTTATTATATCAAGAAATTTTATAAAATCCATACCAAAAAATCTAAGATATGTCTACCTACAACCACAACCGGTGTAACGTAAATTATTTCATCCCCACACAAAACATCCCCAAATCAACATGCGAACAACCACCAAATATGGAAAAAAAATGCCTACTAGACGCACACACATAAACACATTGACATCCGAATACCGTAAAGACAAACTAAAATTATGGTACAAATACAGACATGAATTATACACACGAACGCAGCTTGAGAAGATGGATGTAAATGTGGCCTTCTTAACCAATGAGAAAGAAATAATACAAAAATTAAAAATACCAGAATTTTCTTTTGCTTCTCCATATTTCGTTTTTGATGAAGCTTTACCAAAAGCGAAACCTCTTAGATTCATAAACATTTCCGGTTTCTTTCTTATCCTATCAAACTTTCCTAACTTTTAATGTATGTGGAAAGGTGCGAATTATACACAAATATTTTCGATACATTAGTATTATAAAATAAATTTTCTATCTTTATTTTTAATGTTCTCTTTATGTAATCAAAGCTTTAACTTTTCTCTTAATCTAGGATTCATCTTTGGTGGATTTTGTCTGAATTAATTTATGCATCAAATAACTTCCAGGATACCATATCAACTAAAATTCTCAATTTTCTCACACCTGATGAAGTCTAAATTATGAATCATTTGAAACACTGTATTAACAGCAATTAAAGAAGAGATTCACTAGTTGGATTAATGATAGACATATTAGTGACATTTCTAAATCATATAGGCAATTAACTGTTTATATAATACTTCATAGAATAAAGAGATAAATACTACATGGCTGTATGTGTGATTGATAAATTAATTTGTTCTTTACGGTTTATCAACCATTTGCGGGTTATTTAATACCAGAAAATATTTTTAGTTTGTAAGAAATGTTTTTAGATAATAATGATTAACTTATAAAAGTCCTACTAATTAACCCATAGTTGGGGAGAGAACAGATGGATTAATAAGTCTCCCAACGATATTTGCAGGTAAGTGAATATAACGAACCCTTCAGGAATTGGAAGTCGCGATGTCGAGTTCCAATTCCAACCCGTTATCCGTTATACTATCCGCACATCTAAGTTGGTATTTCCAAGCTGTCACTCATTGATACCCTAGGTATTGACTAGGCTCTCGATGTTACTTAATTTCGCTGCTTCTGCGAGAAGCGAGTTTTCAACGTGATATTGCCGTAAGCCGCGTGCGTGCGTGCGTGCGTGCGTGCGTGCGTGTGTGTTTGTGCAGGAATAAAAATTAAAAAAATCGATATCAGTTCATGTGTAAATGATCAGGTAGTGAGCTAATGATAGGTTTAAATATCCGAGTGTGACTGTCTACTAGGCCGGCTAGCTAATCCCTGTTGAAGTCGCCCGCTGAGGCAAATTCGTGTTTGTTCATCACCCATATAGCCCAGTTGTAGTTTATAATACGACCATGCTGAGCGGACCTTAGTTACAGTTTCTGGGAGAAAGCGCATTATCTGGCGTATCTGATCAAGGTCAGCAGGCTCAAAACCTCGGTCACGATGACTTGTGATTTCGTGCTAGCACAACCATCGATCGCTCCAAAATAGTTACGTCTACCCGATTTCCACTCACAAGGCTTAGGTCAACCCGTAGTATGATTTCAGGCACTTCCCAAGGGTGTCGCACGCTGGGATTGCCTCCCCAGTCTGCTAACATCAAGAAGTCACCTCCCTGCTTATGTGCTTATAATGTAAGTAGCATTGTGCTGTTTTGAAACTGCAAATAATTTAAAGAATACTAATGAGGTAAATAACCAAAATTTTACATCTTTTACGACATTTTTGTTTAAATATGAAAGATATGATGTTAATATACGATTGTCTTCTGTTTTAATTGCAGCCCTGTTTTTATTTGTCTCCTGCGCGAATGGTTTTGCATTAACACCACGTAAGTAGCCATTTTCTGTATGTGATTCCATATTTTGTAATAAAGGGTTTTTAATAATATCCTCTTCGTGTTCTTTCAAAGGAGCCTCATGCCTTGAGCGTCTATTGGGACTTAAGCTAAATCCAGACCTCAAGTGGAACTCGTACAATGGAATCCATTGCTAAAGATACAGGCAAAATGTTCCTTTTTCTATACCTCTCCAGTAAATACTTGTCTCCTTCTGTTATCCTCTACGTTTACAAGAGCCAGATCAAACGGAAAATGGAGTACTCCTGCCATATGTAGACGTGTGCTGACCAGTCTTCACTTTGCAGTCTCGACAGAATCTAAAAGCGTCTCCGAATTATTTTTCTTTTAAAAGAAAATTACGTATTGTCGTTTGGTGAAATTTTGTAAAATGGTCTCGCCAAGAACTTTAAAGCACTCCTTCATATATTTTACTCAATATATATGAGAATCGAACCCGGGCCAGTACGATACGATGCAAGCGTCATACCCACTGAATCAACGGGTCTCGATGGCGAAGCGGTATCAAACTAGTCTCGATATAGCCCGCTCCATTATCGGTAGTGGATGGGCGCTGCTGATCAGTCTCAACTTTCTTCATTCTGTTGAGAATTTTTCTAGACGCGATGAATTACTTAATTATGATTATTCAAATCCCCCCTAATCATTTCTATCACTTATATATATATATATATATATATATATATATATATATATATATATATATATTCATTTTACTCCAAGCAAGATGAAAAACCATTAAGATGTAAGATATTACTGGGGATAAAACAAACAGAGAGTGCAATATAAAAGAGCGGGGTTCAAGTAAACAAGATGATGACTGGCATTGCATTTAATTTTTTCAAAATAGTAGTTTTTTAAGGAAGCCAGAAAAATGTTCAACAAGCGAGACGTGCGAGAGAAGAAACTGTTAACTTAGAAATTATGGTTACAACTAGCAGTTCCAACAATAAAATGATGAGACCTATCTACCAATCTAGTAGTGCGTTTAGATTCATGAAGCCGCGGTACCAAAGAGGAAAGATCAATAGAACAATTACAGTGAAAATATTTATAGAAAAGGCACAGGGAAGCTACGTTACGGCGAGCGGTGAATGACGGAAGCCGAGATGTCATATAAGGGCTGATAACGCCACAGATTCTACTTTATTTGTCAAATATGTCCAGCTATATAGCAGAAGCACCAATATTCGATGCATGGGCGAATAGTAGGCTGATAAATATGCTAGATAGATTCTGGCATCTGCCTATATTTCGGGGATTAGATATTGTAACTATTTACATCGTTCGGAGTGGTGTACTCTTCTTTATTGTGACTTGAAAAAAAAGTGACTTGACGCAAAGTGTTGTGAGTTCAATACTTGGCCACAGCAGAGGAAACAAAACCTTGCAGAGTTGAGTTAAATGAACTGAAACTGAGATATCCAAAAAAGGCATGGCTCGTAAAATTCTGTTCGAAATTTCAACGTATATCACCTAAAGAGGGCCGGAACATACAACGGACGAAACATCGTAATATGACATTACATATGAGGACAACAGTTCAAACAATGTAAATTGTGTAAATAGATTCTGGCGATAAAATTTGTCAAGAACGACATAGTAAATCGAACTTCCTAGCAGCAATTGATTCAATAAAATTGTTCTAATTCATGTCTCAGGCAAACGTGAGACTAGGGAGTTTCTGGGGGGGGGGGGGCTTAAAGGTATGCGCACAAAATAGAGACGCTGGGAACTTGACATTTAAAAATAATATATATATATATATATATATATATATATATATATATATATATATATATATATATATATATATATATATATTGTGCTTATGCGTGTGCATGTATGTGTGCGTGTTTTGGGTATATACAGTTGCGGCCAAAATGTTCAGAACGGCATTGTTTTCGACAGAAAAGTAGGTATAAGTTTTTATCAAAGTTGTTTTATATTCTGTAATTTTCACAGACAATAAATACGATATTAATTGTTATTGTCTGAGATTTTGGTGTAATTTGAAAGGATAATACAAAAGGTATAGATGATTTAGTGATTTACTGTAAAACCCATGGCGGCCAAAATGATTAAAACGGTTGCTTTTACTCCGTGTTTTAGTATATTTAACCGACGAACTTTATTTTTTTATTTGTTTACTTGACGGTTCGTTTACTAAACATTAGTAAGAATATCTTCAGTGTACTTTGTTAATATAATGCCACTTACTCCGTTACCAATTCGTCAGCAGATGAAGCTTCGAAAGAAGAAGAATTTAAGTATTGGGTCTATTGCAAAGATTGTTAACAAGTCCAAAAGTGCTGTTCACGGTATTCTTAAGGTCTACGATGATTGTGGTTCGCGTGAACCCAAAAGTCTACAGGTAGGCCAAGAAAAACGACTAAGAGAGAAGATCGTGCTATGGTAAAGTTGGTTAAAAAGGACAGATTTAAAACTGCTGCTGCTGTTTCTCGGGAAATGTACTGAAGAAGAATTTATCTCGAAAAACTGTCTCGTCGTTTAGTTGAACATGACCTACAAGCAAGAGCACCTGCAGTGAAGCCACTGATCAGCCCCAAGAATAAAAAGTGTCGTCTTACCTTTGCAACCGAACAAGTGTTATGGTCTCAAGAAAAATGGCAAACGGTGCATTTCAGTGATGAATCTAAGTTTATGTTATTTGGCTCAAATGGGAAAAGGTACGTTCGTCAAAAAGTAGGTGAAAAATTGCCGCCTAAATGCCTTAAGACTAGTGTTAAATTTGGTGGAGGAAGTGTTATGGTTTGGGGGATGATATCTGAAGATGGTGTGGGCCCTTTGGTGCGATTACATGGAAAGGTAAATGCAGGAGTTTATAAACAACTTGTAAAAGATCATGTCTTGTCTGTGCTGAGAAATTCAACTAAGCGACCACCCATATTCATGCAGGACAATGCCCCATGTCACAAGGCTAAGGTGGTCATGAACTTCCTCAAGGCTGAAAAGGTTATTGTCATGGATTGGCCTGCTCAAAGCCCAGATCTCAATCCTATTGAAAATGTGTGGAATATTCTAGGAGAACGTTCGAAAGCCAGAAATCCTAAAACAACCGAGCAATTATGGAATGCCCTTCAGGAAGAATGGAATAAGATCACCCAGCAAGAAATTGAAAATTTAATTTCCTCATGCAGTCGAAGATGTCAAAGTGTGATTGTAGCTAAAGGGCTTCACACTAAATATAAAATAATTCCAGTATTCTCTGTCATTTTTTATTATTTTGTTATTTTTTCAACCGTTCTGATCATTTTAGCCGCCATGGGTTTTGCAGTAAATCACTAAATCATCGATAACTTTTGTATTATCCTCTCATATTACACCAAAATCTCCGACAATAACAATTAATATTGTATTTACTGTTCGTGAAAATTATAGAATATAAAACAACTTTGATAAAAACTTATACATACTTTTCTGCCGTTCTCAACATTTTGGCCGCAACTGTAATATAGTCAACTTCATTTAGATTCTTTTTTGTTTGTTTCCGTGACGTTTGCTATTAAATATCCCACAATCTAATAATAGAAGATCTACCAAGAATGTTGAAATGGTGTAAGAAACTTGATGAAAATTTACTGCGAATGATCTAGCGATTAAATCACTTCCTAAACACTTTCGTCTTAGAAAATTGTACCCAGTCTCATTACGTTGCGCAACTAATGCGTTTAATGTCTTGTTTTGTAAAATATCCCTTTTATGTTCATATAATATTTTACTTAAATTTCCTGAAGATTCTCCTAAATTTTGTATGTAGCAATCTTTACAAGTAATAGAATAAATTCCTCTTTCAAGTATTATTTTATTGTTTTATTTTGTATTGATCATCATTAGCAAGCGTATATATAACAGTGTGGCGAAATAATTACGGAATTTTTACTTCACAGCCTAGCGGGGTTTCGATAACGCCATTAGAAAGTACTACACCTCAGTAGCTGCCTGGCCATTGACGCATAAGGAGCTTAGTAATCGACATGTCTTTAGAATACGATCGTCAAGCAGCTGTTGATGAGAGGCTTCCTGGGGCACAAATACAAGGAAATCATTTAATGGTTTAAATACGCTAAAACCATGGTCTACGACCTTGCAAAGGCATATGAGGCCTCAGGCTACAAAGACAAATTCGGGCAATATTTCTGGCGCCACCAAGATACTCCGATGTCGCCGTGGTTTCAAAGAGAACTCCAATAAACACAAGGAAAATCCTCAAGGAAATCGGTACCAGAAAGCGAACGATCGGGCGTATTGTCAAGGAGGGCTTGAATTATAAATCTTGGGGCTCCACTTGCTCCCCGTACGTCTGGTGGCCCGACATATGGCTACACTCATCACCTGCAATCCTCTCGACTATTTTGCTCCGGACGTCTTGGAGAGGGAGGTAAACAGCAAGCCCTATAACTCTCATGGAAGCACTCAGGGATGCCATGGCCAACATGAAGAGGGACGCCGTCGCCAAAGCCGGTCCCACCTGGAAAAATTGGTGGCCGCTGATGGTGTCCACGTCGAGTGAATTTTGTACCATTGTTATATAAAAAAACGCTGTTTTTTTTATTAGCCATTATTTTTTTCGGATTATATCTGCACCACATTTATATATATATATATATATATATATATATATATATATATATATATATATATATATATATGTGGGGGGGGAGATTGGACACTCCCATCTTTTTTGACGTATGAGAGTCAAGCAGCTCAATTCCTGGAACCAACATCCAGAATGCCCGCACATATCATTTGATTATAGTGATGAAGGCCTGTACAGAGCCGTCCACACTTTTTAGAAGAGACGAATACAGTGAACTGGTTCGCAGTATGCCACAAGGGCCCCAAACGACCCTCCGCAGTTTGTGAATTCAGAGTTGTCCTTCTTCACTATTATTCGCCACCCAAATCTGTTGTACTATTTAACGCATAGCTGGAGGAAGAAGAGATAGATTCATATCTTTCCCAAGGGTACTAGCACGTAACTGAATGCAATGAACTCGACTGGAATAAAAAAATCAGCATTCCAATTCGGCGCTATCCATTACTACAACGTTCCTCCATTATATATATATATATATATATATATATATATATATATGTGTGTGTGTGTGTGTGTGTGTGTGTGTGTGTGTGTGCGTGTGTATGTGTGTTTATGTGTGTGTGTGTTTATGTGTGTGTGTGTGTGTGCGTGTGTGTGTGTGTGTGTGTTTAGACAAGTTATTTACCATCGCCGAAGAAGGACAATTATAGTTCTGAAACATGAAAGTTTTTGTGTAGGGATGTAAAATGTTTTTATTGTAATCTCTTATAATAAATATATTATGATAATATTTTTCTCTACTTTGTATTGAGCACATTTTTAAAAAGTAAATGCTACGAACTGTGGATTCTTTCTCCGTCTGTTCTTTCTCTTATTTGTGATATATATATATATATATATATATATATATATATATATATATATATATATATATATATATATATATATGGCAGAAGTGTATGACAAAGTGGGAAAAGTTTTCTTCTGACGCATTTCGTCCTTTAGTGCTTAATCAGACCAAACGCATCACATGAAAACTTTTTCCACTCTGTCATACATTTTTACCCAATGATATATAAAAATATCTATATATATGTCATTATATATATATATATATATATATATATATATATATATATATATCGAATGACATATATATAGATATTTTTATATATATATAAATATCTATATATATGTCAATATATATATATATATATATAATAACATATATATAGCTATTTTTATATATCTTTGGGTAAATATATATATATATATATATATATATATATATATATATATATATATATATATATATATATAGGTAGTGCACATATTGGACATTTGTGAAGCTTTGTGAAATCGGTTATAAAATCTACATCCCTTTGAAAATCTTGTTTGAATTTCATTAAATACATCTTTTATTGTTCAACATGAAGCCTATTTAATTTTGTTTGCCTGCGACATGTACTTACTCAGATATCTATATTTTAAATGATGTCAATTTGTGAGTGGGGGCATCCTGTATATTTGTGTGAAATAATACGAATAGTCATTTTTTATGAGTCGCCATTTTTGTCGAAATAATTCATAATTTTTTTTCTTTATAGCTTGTGAGAATGCGGCAGTTGACGTCACCTTCTTGTTGACTCCATCTTGGGAATTGGGTGAACATGGATTTAAAGAGATGATTGCCTTCGTCCGAAACGTTGTGGCAGGCTTCAGTTTAGGCGGGAATTATGTCCGCGTTAACGTCATCAATTACGTCTTCGACATTAAAGTTGAAATCCTGTCGAATGAATCTCAAACTTTTGAAAGTGTTTCGTCTGAACTTTCGAAAATCAAATACGTGGAAGGCAGTGGCGAAATAACAGAAGTTTTAGAATACTTAAATGATAACATCCATAGTAAGTCATTAAGAGCCAGATCTAACGTTCCAAAAGTAATCATTTATGTCACCGACTTGTTGTACGAGATGTGGGAAGAAGACCTTAAAGCAGCGAAAAGTTTGCAAGCTTCTAAAGTAACAATGTTCGCTTTTGGTGTCGGAAAAGAAATACACATGAAAAGTCTACTCATAATAGCGGGAAAAGTAGAAAACAGAATATACGCAAAAAGTTTTAAGGATCTGACCAAAGAGACGGAGTTCTTACCGAAAAGAATTTGTGAACGTAAGTACAAACAGTATAATTATACAATGTGCGATGGGTAAATTGTCGCCATTTTATATTTTTAATTTTGCGCATGCGCGTTGTTTCTTTTTTATTTTGTTGACTGCAGTAGGGTTTGGGGGCATTGTCTGTGAGAAAAAAGAGTACCATGACGTAATTCAGACCCCCAGAAATTTGGAAAGTGCATATTGTACTGCTTGGCATTCACGCTGGAAGTTCCAATACGAATATTTCACAATGTTTGGGTGTCAATCTGAAGAGAGTGCAGAGGATTCGGAAAGAGCTGAATGATATATGCATTCAACATCATGATGTTTGAAGTGTTCACTGGTGATGGCGACGTTATGCTTCCATTCATCTTCCCACACGGCCTCAGACTGAACACCGAGGACTACATCAAATGTCTTGAGGTGGTAGTGCTGCCCTGGGTCAAGAGGGTAGCTGCTGGAAAACCCTATGTCTAGCAACAGGACTCAGCACCATGCTACACAAGCAGGAGAACCCAGTAGTGGCTGTCAGACAATTTCTGCAACCATATAACCCCTTACATCTGGTCACCTAACGCCACAGACTAAAAGCCCCTTGATTATTATGTGTGGGGCGTAGTTGAGCGAGTGACCAACAAAACTCCTTGTAACACCTAAGATGAACTGAAGGCAAGGATTATCGCAGCATTCACCAAATTAAACAACGAGACCGTCCAGAAGAGTTAAAGGAGATTCCAATGTCGTCTGGAGGCCATGGTTCAAACCAATGGTGATTTTATTGAACTTTACTTTCGAGTATTTAAAGATATTTTTGTGTAAATATATCTGTTAAAATGAGATTTCAGCGTTATTTTCATTTTTGCGTAATTTAGATGGCAGCTTATCCATAGAACCCTATATATATATATATATATATATATATATATATATATATATAGTGCCACGCAGCTCTGTCCTATCGGTAACTCCGATCATGCTGTAGTGTCCGTTAGCATCTCCTTCGGCCCCACCCCCTGCAAAGAGCCTCCTACCACCAGAACCACATTCTACTACCAACGGGCTGACTGGGACGCGTTTCGTGACTTCCTCCGCGATGTCCCCTGGGATGCTGTATTTAAGCTCCCCACTCATGATTGTGCTTCTGAGTTCTCTTCCTGGATTAAAGCCGGTATCGAAGCTTTCATCCCCTCCAGGAAATTCATGGTCAAACCTCGCTCCTCCCCCTGGATCACAGCTGCTTGCTCAGCCGCCATTGCCCATAGGAACCACTTCTTCCACCGTTTTCGAAGTGATATGTCCGACTCCAATAGACGTCTATTTACCTCTGCCCGCAACGAGTGTAAGAGTATCCTCGACGATGCCAAGTCACTATTTGCTGCTCGGATGAAGGAACGTATTGCATCCCGCAAATTTGGCTCCAGATATTATTGGCGCCTCTGCAAGAGCGTCCTGAACAATAACAAACTCTCCGTTCCTCCCCTGTTCAATCAGTTTGAGGTCCTGACTACCTCTGCTGACAAGGCCGAATGCTTCGCTCGGAAGTTTTCTTCCAATTCTACGCTAGATTCTTCCGGGGTGCCCTTGCCCGATTTCCCTCCCAGAACTGAGGCCCTCCTGGACGGATTGCACATAATCCCGTCGTCGGTATTGGGCATTATTTCTAACTTAGATCACCACAAGGCTACTGGTGGTGACGGAATACCAGCCATTGTCCTAAAGAAATGCGCACCTGAACTGGCGCCTGCCCTCTCTAAATTGTACAACTGCTGCCTCAAGGAGTCCTGTTTTCCTGACTGCTGGAAGTCCTCAACCATTGTCCCTGTCTTTAAGAACTCTGGTGACCCTCCGACCCTTCCAATTACCGTCCTATCAGTCTCCTACCCCTATTCGGCAAAGTCTTCGAGGCCATTATCAACGCCGAAGTGATTAATCACCTGATATCCCACGATCTGCTCTCAGACAAGCAGTATGGTTTCCGCTTTGCCCGATCTACTGCCGATGTGCTTACGACCATCACTGAATTTGTCTGCCAAGCTATCCATAACAACGGTGAAGCTCGTTCCGTGGCCGTTGACATATCCAAAGCATTCGATAGAGTCTGGCATGCCGGCCTTCTCCGCAAGCTCCAGGGTTATGGTATCACAGACCGATTGTTTGACCTAATACAATCATTCCTGTCAAACCGGGATTTGAAGGTTGTTCTTAGTGGATTCATCTCCAGATCCTATCCCGCTAACGCAGGTGTTCCTCAAGGCTCCATCCTAGGCCCTACTCTGTTCCTCATATTTATAAACGACCTTCCTGACGCCATAGACTCCCAAGTCGGCATCTACGCTGACGACACCACTATTTACTCCTGCCTCAAACGCAAATCTAATGAGGCGGAAAAAGCTAACCTAGCATCCCAAATTGAAAATCCATCCCTGCATCCCATTAGAATGTCTAATGACCAACTTCTCGAGAGCTCCTCCCTGCGGCTGCTCGGTCTCACGCTGTCTGCTGATCTGAGATGGAACAAATACATCGAGTCAGTTGCATCAGCCACCGCAAAGAAAGTTGGTTCTCTGTGCCGAGCCAGGAAATTTTTCTCCCCTGAATCGATCCTTCAAGTATATAAATCGACCATTCGCCCTTGCATGGAGTATTGCTGCCATATATGGTCTGGGGCCCCTGCTGTTTGCCTCGGGGTTCTTGATAAGATCCAGAGACGGATAGGCAACGTGATTGGCCCTGATCTGCCATCTCGTCTGCAGTCGCTCTCTCACAGACGCGATGTTGCCTCGCTCTGCCTTTTTTACAAGTACTTCCACGGTAATTGCTCTGAGGAGTTGCGTTCGCTTGTCCCCAGGCCTCGTGAATTTAAACGCCCCACCAGGCTGGCATCCCGCTCCCACCCCTACACCGTGGAAACTGTTAGATGTAGACATCTTTTCTACTCCAATAGCTTCATGTCTCGCACATCCCGCCTATGGAACGCCCTTCCCTACTACTGTTTCCCTGACAAATACAATCTCCAACGGTTTAAGTGTAGCGTCAATCCACATCTCCAGTTGCCTTGATCTATCCACTTCCCTTCTCCACATCGTTTCATTTTTCATTCCTATCTGCTCTCGCTCCGGATCTTTTGTGGCCCCCTTGCCTTGATCGACCCACTGTCTTTCTCTCTCTCCACATCCCCTCCCTTGCCACTCCTATCTGCTCTTTCTCCAACCCTTCTTTAACCCCTTGCGTGATAGTGGCTTCCGGCCTTGCTTGGGGTGATATGATTAAATATATATATATATATATATATATATATATATATATATATATATATATATATATATATATATATATACAGTTGGGTACATAATTATTCGCCCCAATGAATATTTGTATATTTTCTAAGGAAATGCGAATATTTGCAAGTAGCTACTGAATTTACCATAAATAGTTGACTCTGTATTTTGTTTTGAATAATTCGGGAATTTTTTAGACGTTTCCATCTATTATATTCATAATTATAGCTTTTTCTAAGTTATTCAACTCCTTATGGAAATTATGAACTGATATTGCTCTATGGCAATTGTATTTTTCTTAATTTATCATTTAATACAAACACCCTTTGAAAATGAAAGAGTATTCTGTAACATTCTATAAGGTAATGAAGAAGACAATATGTCAGCGCAACGTATCGCGATAACTCATTCGTTCTGCAACCATGGCAAAGACGAGTGAACTTGTCACGATGATCCGAATGAAGTTGATCGTTCAAACATAGTGATGTATATACAAAACTTTCCAAGCGTTTAAATGTTCCTAGATCGTCAATTCGTAACATTATCAAGAAGTACAACGACACTCATTGTACTGAGAACAAATTAAGGATTGGCAGAAAATGGTTATTTTCCGAGCGAATGGAAATGGAAATTGTTATCTCGAAGAATCCTCACTTAACGACAAAGGATATTTTCAATTATGTAAAGACATCAGGGTTGCATGTATCGACGAATACAGCCACTGGATACTTTCATCGAGCAGGACTTCGAGTTTGTAAGCCAAGGAAAACTCCCTTGCTTAAGGCTAAACACCTAAAATGCAGATTACAAAATACTTAAATGACAGCAAAATTAAGGTAGTGGCGTACTCCGCACAAAGTCTTGACCTAAGCTCCATTGAAAGTTTATGCGCATATTTGAAGAAAAAAGTAAGAGAAAGAAATCCTTTGAAGGAACTAGAATCTATTGCCAAGAAAGAATGGAGCAAAATGACTGTCAATGTGTGTAATATTCTTGTAAGGATCTATCAAAAACAATTAACGGCAATAATCAATAATAAAGATTATTGAGGCAAGAGGATCAATAATTTTGTCCTATGTTAAATGTTTATTTAGTGTTTTTTTTATTATTGTTTGGCATTAAAATAAAAATTTCGGTTGTGGGTATCACTGCACATTATTTCAAATCCATTATTTCATGATTTGTGAAAAATGCACATGAAGCTTGCATGTAAATTTTGAGGTATTACAGCTTTATTTGCAATTATAGCGGGAGGGGTGAATAATTCTGTTCACAACTGTATATATATATATATATATATATATATTTCGGCAGCAATTTTTCATTAATGGATGTTTCATTAAAGGCAGGTTTGTTGATTTATTGATATTGTCATCTTTGATAATGGCTTATGCAAGTCGAAAGCTTAGATTGGATTGTAGGTGTTTGCCTTTCGTCTTTCAACGATAATGTGATTAAGCTTATCAGACAATATGAAAGGAACATTACTTAAAATAAATACACAAAACTTGCCTATATTATTTAATGAAACATGCATTAATATATATATATATATATATATATATATATATATATATGTTTATATATATGCGTGTGTGTGTGTAAGGTGATTAAATGAATTGATATGTGTCTTTTATAGCACTAATCCCGATACTTTTTGATCACCTGTGTGTGTGTGTGTAAGGTGATTAAATGAATTGATGTGTCTTTTATAGCACTAATCCCGATACTTTTTGATCATCTGTGTGTGTGTGTGTGTGTGTGTGTGTAAGGTGATTAAATGAATTGATATGTGTCTTTTATAGCACTAATCCCGATACTTTTTGATCACCTGTGTGTGTGTGTGTGCGTGTGTGTGTGTGTGTGTGCGCGTGTGTGTGTGTCCTGGGATTTGTTGTACTGGTGCTGTTAAATCAGCAATTAGAAGATAAGGAATCGAGGAATATGAAATTCTATGTGATGGCAATAAAT